>RAHM01000093.1:0-573471 GCA_003713295.1 Parotia lawesii | reverse complement strand
AAAAAAGGGGGGAATAAAAGGGGGGAAAAGGGGAAAAAGAAAGACATAGTAGGTTGGTGAATTCCCAGCCCCTCTGCCACTGAAACTATTTGTCACACCAAAATGTGTCACACTGGGCAATGGTATTTGAACTGAGCGTAGAGAGATTTGGACTGGTTAGAAAGGAAACATTTTCTTCATGAGAACACTCAAGCAGTGGCACAGGTTYCCAGGCAGGTTGTGCCATCCTTGCAGGTTTTCAAAACCCAGGAGAATAAATCTCTGAGCAACCTGGACTGACCCCACAACTGACTCTGAGGTTAGAACTGGAGATCTTCTGAGGCCCTTTCCAACCTAAGTTATCCTCTAATCCCTGCTGTSAGAGGACAGTCACAGAAGTCTACTGGGTGAAGATGGAGATTAAAGAATCTTTGAGACAGTTATTTTACATTTTCCAACACTGGAAAAGCTGTTGTGCTCTGTCCAAATCTGTTAGATGCTGAGGGTAGTTTTTGCACATTTTTGTGTGTGAATTACTGTTGGTTTCTGAGGCAGCAGCCCTGAGCGCTCATACTTAAGAACCAATACTTGCTCTGCAGAAGCAGTGACAACTAATTAAAAAMCAGAACAACCAACAAACCCCCAAAAAACTACTCTAAAGGATCCATAGAAAAACTAAAAGACAGTTCTTCACTCTGTTTAAGATGATTAGTATGCTTCACAGAGTAAAGGAAAAGGAAAAAAGAATAGCATATTACCTCCTTAAAATTGCTGAATAGCACTTTTACTTTTCCTCTTTTCTTAATGTATTCAACAGTCATATTTTCTACCTACTCTTAAATAGCATTCCGTAGGAAATAACAGATAATAAAGATATTTTCAAATAATAAAAGTTTCTTTTTGTGGTAATTCTGAGAAACACAATGAAATGTGCCATTAAGGGAAAACTATCAAAGACTAGAGATGCAATTAAATTTCCTCTCCCTGCTGAAACTCGTAGAACACTAAAAAGAAAGAATTTTCATGTTTACTCTTCCCTTTAAAAATACAATATTGTACTCCCTTCAAATATTCTCCCTTAAAACTCCAGSAAAAGAGTTGCCGTCAGTACCACTGCTTCTATTTCTAGAATTGCATGATCAATTCAGAGACGCAGGGACGCAATATCTCAGCTGAGATATCAGGACCAAAACTCCCAGTGAGGTAATTCACTTCAAATTATCTCTATCTCTCTATAAATAGTGTGCCTGCAAGAGAAGAGGGCAGGGGGACTCATTTCCTTTCACTCACCATGTGTCTGCCTTGTCTCCTAAACTAAGATGTTTAGATCAAAGACTTTCTTATACTGTTCGGTAACATAGAGCACAGCACACTAGGACTCGAATCCTATTTGGGATATATACCTGCCACATCTAAACCAAAGAAAAACAAAATTAAAAATAATTTWAAAATCAGCTATGGAGAAAATATAGGCAGATGAAACAGAAGCTTTCTCACCATAGAGATGGTTTTGTAATGGTAAACAAAGAAATTTCTATCAAACCATAGGCCATTTTCTCCTTGTTTCACTAGACTGCATAAAAAGAGGATTTCCTGCACTTTGTCATTTTCAGATGTTCTGCTCAGAACCTCACAGAAGWAATGACCAGATTTGATGAGGCCTCACAAGTACCGTAAACAAACTTTGCTTCAGTGAAACTTTACGAACCACATAAGAGCAGGCAGTACAATGACAAAGATTACGACAGCTTTAGGTGCTACATCCTGAGGCTACTTATTACAACACGAAGGAGAAATACCCGAGAGCGGGATTCAGGTATTTGGTGAATTGTTTTAAACCAACACTAGAAAGTGCTAAGGAGAGGGATGATGCATCATCCAGATTTTAGGTTGACTTCYATGAGAAATTCCCAGCTATGTGCCTGCTTGCAAAGCTCAGCCCTTTGCATCAAAASTGATTTCCTGAAGAGAGAAAGTGTTAGTCACTCTTCCTACACATCCTTGTAGGGAATACTTCCACATTCATTGGAAAGCAGAGATCCTGTTTTCTTCCAGATGCTCTGAACAGCAGCACTATGTGGTGATTCCCTCTCTTTCCCTCTGGCCTAATTAATATACAGGTAATTGACCTTCACCAAGGCCTCTCCCTCCAGGTTAATAAGCAGGTGACAAAGGCAGGCACAGCTCCACTACAGCCAGCCCAGACCTGCAGAGTTATCAGCTCCTACAGGCGCTGTGTGAGCAGGGCTGAACTGCTGGCAGGCATTGACTCAAGTCAGTCAGACCTCTGCACCTCACTCGAGGCACGACAGAGGTGCCTCGAGTACATTTACGTTGCCTTCCAGAAAATAGATCATCATCATACACAGGACAAAGCAGAGAAATTATACATAGAGCAAGGCCAGATCTGGGCTGTTTGCTCTCCAGATGAAGCTAAAAACTCTTGCTGGACCTGTGCCATGCATTGCAGAGTCAGCTTGGAAGAATAAAGAACCAATATACTCAGGAGTGCCTGAATTACCTATCACTCTCTAGGTTATTTTTGCCCTCCATTTTTCCAGGTATTAACAATATTTGCCTCTGTTAGATCTCATACACAGTGAAAAAGCTTCTCCAGAAGAAATAAAGAAAACCCTTCCTAAAAATTCCTTTTCTTTTAGGAAATAGGATTTTCTTATGATTGGCAAAGCTTGGTTCAAACCACCTCTCTAAGACTCTGTGACCAATACTTTTATAGCCAGCCTTTCACACTCTAAATGAGTGCCCTAGCTGTGTTTCAGCAGCAGACAGCAGTTATCTCAGTGGTTAGAGAGTCTGTACTCCCCAACACACAAGTATGCATCTTGACAGGCACAGCTAGATAATATCTCCCAGACTACACCGTGGATGATGCAGTAAAAAGAAAAACTGGTTTTTGAGACCCTTCAGATATAAGCACAGAGTTGCTTTGTCACCATGAGAACAGGAGCAAATGGCTAGGAAACTGCATGCCTAAAGGATCTACCAGCAATGTATTAAAGGCAAAAAATTCAAAGTATCAGAATTACAGATACAAGACACCTCCACCACCCCCAGTTCTTTAGCATGAAATTCTACTGTATTGGGCTTCAGCAATTAAGACTGCTGTAAATATGGAACTAACTTTTAAGAGAAAGAAGTCTGTAAGTACGATCACAGCAGTAGGTTTACTGAACGGCCAAGCTCTTACTCCAGCTCTGATTCACACTGCCTCTGCAGATACTTCTTTTTTATCAGTTATCTGCCTCCAGTTTCTTCATCTCTAAAGGAAAAGTAGTATTTGTTTTATGAAGGTGCAGGAAAATCAGTACTCAGTAGTTGTAAAAGTTCCTGGTGCAAATGGACCACTTGCTTTTTCTCCAAAATATACACTAGGGTGGGTCTGATCTGAAGTTGTACCAAGGAATGTGCAAAAATTAAGGAGCTGTGAAAAACTGGCATGGTTTTATTCAGATGATGACCACCTGAGGTCAGATCATGCACCTAATCCACCTAACTGCACGTAGGAGAACACTCCCTGTTGTGGACACCTTCACCAGGTTTCCAGAAGACAGAGAACTTACAACTGGAACATGTTCAGCAGACTACCAGTGAGATGGCTCCAGGTGTGAGGAAAGGCTGAGGAAAGCAGACGTGTCCAGGATGGAGAAGCAAGGGCTTTGATGGAATGTAACAGCAGCCTTCCAAYACATGAATTGAACTACATCTTTCAATAACCTTTCTAACCCTGTCAGCTGAGACTCACTGCTCATCTAATGCCCAGAAGCAACAMTTCACAGAGGAGTAGTGGGGTACTGGTCCACATGAGCCTCCCCCACTGCATCATAAGAAAAGATACCACATCTTCAGGTGTGATGGGGGAGCTGGAGGTGCCTGTCTTGATCAGTGGCTTCATAATATCAAAGAGAAGTTTAAGCAGAGAACAAAACAGGGCCTCTCGCCAAACCTCAGTCTCATACCCGGAACATCAAGCACCAAAGACAGACTCTGTTCTTAAGGAGCTCTGTGTGTGTGTGTGTGTGTGTGTGTGTGTGTGCCTTGTCATATTCCTGCTTGTATCATACAGACATGAAAAGAAACAAATTCTTATGATTTCATACAGAGATTTTACTTCATAGACTCCTGGCAAATGTCTCCTCAGTTGGAGGGGGAAAAAAGGAAGAAAAATTCTTCAAGTCATCAGCTTTGCACACATCTTATTATAGCCGCCTCTGCAGTGAAATTCTTGCATGCTGATGACAACGCTGGTACACAYACATGTCATCTGAGCTGTTTATAGCCATTCTTTCATTTAATGCATCTCATCTGCCAGGTTTTCTTGCAGGTTTTGTCTGCTTTACCATGTTACCATTTAAGTCTTTATCTATAAATCAAACCGAACTATAAACCACTTTGTCATCTTTTGTTTTGCAACAGATGTACAGCAAGCAGAGACTGCTCCTGAAAAGGAAAAAAATGTGAAGACAATCACAGGCTGGGATATGCACAGAAACTCTAAAAAACCAGTGTGTTTTTTCTTACAGTTAGTCAATGGTACAGAAGGATGACTATTAAAATAATGAGAGGTAGAATAAACGACGATGATAACACTCTTTAGATCCTCTCTATAAAAAGGGCAAGGATATTAATCTGAGGGAGTGAAACACAGAAGATTTAGAGTGGAACTGTTTTCAGGAAGCTCCTAGAATATGGACACTGAAGTGTCAATTCAGTTGCATAAAAGAATAACCTGATACAGATTTCTACTGAGTTAATAAGCTTTCATTGGCAAGCTCTGATATTCAGCAACATACTTTGACCATTCCAACACCCTGTCAGGACTCCTGTGACACCATTAYTACTGAGAAGATCCTAAGTTGTAACTACATAGCTTCTGTTCTCCAACCAGTAACAGAAAATACACAACTTAACCAATGTCCAGTTCAAAGGGCTTCAGAACATCTGACCTTGTGCTGATGGAAAAGTTTTTCTCTACAGTAGAGTATGCTGGGGTTTTTAGATTTTCTTGCATTCTTGATGCTATGAATTGCATTTATTATTAACACTCCTCCTCTGAAGGAGTTGAGTTGATACAAAATACAAACCACAGATTTCTCCCAGCAAATGRGAGGTGCTAAGGTGCAGTGCTGTAGACAAAGAGCAGTCTGGCTGGCTTTGTCACAGACAAAATTCAAACCAAAAGCATGGCACACAAGGTCAGATATCTCAGTAGATGGCTTGCGTGACTCAGTATATCCCATACATCCTTAACTAAAGAAAGAAAGAATGAAAGGGAAGGGAGGGGAGGAATAAAAGATATGTCTATAGCAGAATACGTATTACAAAAGCAAATAGAAGGAATATAATTAGGAATTTTCAGCCATATCCCTGATGACAGGAGTAGTCATTAGGGATAGTATAGTCAGCAAAAATCAGAATTGCTAATTAATTTATCATCTTTCTTTACTCTAACAAATTACTTAAAATAGAAAGTAGCATGTACATTTTTATTTGTATTTGCATGCCCCATCCAAGTTCCAGTCTCCTCTAAGACTATGTGCCAACCACTAGAAATTTCCAGAAGACTCAAGAAAAATTAATCCTGACAGAAGACTCGAACCAGACAAGAAATTCATGACGAATACACAAGGCATCCATATAATCAGATTTCCATTATTCACAAAGCCATGAATTGCTATTCCCATATGCATAAATTTGTACTAAGACCATTAGACTGCTAGAAAAAAATGCCTAATTACTCATCTCCCATCTCCATCTGATATTTACCACCAGAACCCTTTAAGACCCAACTTAGATAATTATTTCATCTGCTGACATCTTTTCCTCTTCTATAGAGGAAATAATTTAGCCAGAGATTTTTGAAAGAATGTAGGACACGTTTGAAGTTTTCCAGAAAGCAACTTAAAACAAAAGCCCACACCTCCTTCTGTAAGCAAGGTTCCATAATCTCCTTCAGCTTCAGATGTAAGACACCTGACTTGCCTATGGGGAACATATTCACACTCATGTTTCCTTTCAGCCCAGGAACTGTATATATGCTATCTATTTTACTCAAAAATATAATCCAGTTATCAACTGTAAAAGTTCAGAGAGGTGTGAGGGAGAGGCATGTATTTGACTGAGGAAAATTAATCTGGGATCTAAAAATGCCATTCAGAAGTAAAATTTAATCAGTTGAAATTGTTCCACCGAAAGTCTGAGCTTTGACTGTATTCCCCAACAAAAACTTGTATTCTCTAAGAAATCCTCACTAAGGTTGCCCCACTGGCTTCTCCCACGATTATCCCAGAAATATGATGGTACACTTGGATTTTACTGGATTCTGATAGCAAACTGGTGCTAGAAAAACTTGTCTTAGAGATGCACTGATTCCAATGTTTTTTTCCTAATTATTTAAGAATCCTAAATCTAATGTAGAGTTGCAAAGCAGGTTTGATATTCAACCTTAAGACAGTTCACCAGGCACAGGAAAGTAGGTCTGTGCCTGTGCATTTCTTTCTTTCACTAGAACGGGATTTCTTTCAGAGTCTAATGCAGTGGTCTTGTCATCTTCAAAAGCCACAGTCTGGGCAGCCAACTCATTCTTGCCTATGTGGGCAAGTGAAGAATTCAATCAGTTATCTAAATGTCCTTGCCTTTAAAAATACAGTCTTATGACTGTGTCACTACAATTTGGTATACTTTTTCCTCCAAAATTAGTTTAAATGCCTTCATATTTCCTTTAAATTAAATAATTGTGGTGTTGATAGATAGAGCTTTCTGAGATTTTTCCGATCTCACACTGTATCAGTCTAATCAGAAGCAGAAGCATTTATTTGGAGCATTTTGCCTCTTCCTTAATTAACTTTAAAATCATTAGAGAGGAAAAAAACCTATATAAGATATTTTTAATGTCAATACTTGTGGAGTTATGTTTAGTTTTGCTCACTTAATACACTGTACCTAAAGCAAAACATATTCCAGTCCAGAGTATTGAGAACTTTTAAAAATTTATTTATTTAAATTTAATTGCAGCCAATTATGACCACAGAAGACAGAAGCTATTTTTGCCACAGGGTACTGCAAATGGGGATTGAAATCTGATTCTGAAATAAGTAATATTTCCTATCGGTGGGTTTTAATACCAAAAATACTATAGGCAAAACAGTATTTATTGTAAATTAATTTCTCTGGCCAAAATATTATTTAGGCTAAAACAACCTTCCACACCATGCAAAACTTTGTAGTCCAGCTGATGACTGTAATTTTACAGAACAAAAAGCTAATGATTCTAATCCTAAAGTCAGACCAATTTCTGACCAGTTATCAACAATTTTGGGGGCTTGCATGTATGGATACAAGAGCTCTAACAACATTTGGTGTTGCCTCCRATAATCAAGTTCTTAGGCAATATTTACAGACACTCTAAAGATGATTCAGATTTTGAATAAAAGCATCCCTGTCTGAGTGTCCAAGTGAACAGATTAATCATGCTCATAATTTTACCCCAGGTATTAGTTTGTGTGTTCCTGAGTGCTCTAAGCATGAAATACTGCTTTCTAAAATGGAGGTCAAGTCCAATATTCAGGGCTTGGGACATGATTTAGGTCTTGCTAGAGAACTAGCTGTGAGCACAAGGCAAGAAGGCACAGATGGGAGAAACAGCCAGCCCGGCAGGAAATCGGAACTCCAGTGCCTGCAGCTATCCAAGCTGGGCATGCAGCAGCAGCCACTGCCATACCAACCACCAGAGCTGATCTGAATGAAAAAACGGAGCACTCAGGAGCAAGGGGGAAATGAGAGAAAAAGAGAGATAACAGCTAGCCTAATAATCATTTGATTACAGAATGGAAAAATATCACTTAAGAAACAAGATGTTGTCAGTGAACTGAGAAACAGAAGCTGCTGGTCTCTGTAGGATTCAATTAAAGTGCTTCAAGCTTTGCTTTCAGACACTGTGAGATGCCTGCTGGTAACAGGCTCTTGTTGGACTTCACTACATCTGGAAATTCTGCAACCAAGCCATGACAAGACACGATACTTTTTTCTGAAGAGAAGGTTTTCTTTTATTTTATTTTCTCAAAGCTCCACAGCACAAGTCAATTAAGACACAACAGAAGTTTCTCAAACTGAGAGGTCGTACTGAAGGGCAGCTTACGCCACAGTAGAACAGATAATCACCTTAAGTACTTTGCAAAGCCTCAAAACAGGCTTCTCTGGCTATCCAAAGATCAATACTAATGTGCCAACCCTCCAAGCCAAGCCAAGCACAATTCACTGGAATGTTGTTACTGTGCAGGAAGGAAAAGAAAACTTTATTAGGCTGAAGAGTTTCATTTAGGAATGGAGTTTTCACAACAGCACAGAGTGTAGAAATACCACCCTGTTTCCTGGTTTCAGCTGGGATAAAGTTAATTTTATTCCTGATAGTGGTATAGTGTTGTGGTTTGGATTTGGGATGAGAGAGAATAATGTTTATAACACACTGATGTTGTGGTGGTTGCTAAGCCGTGATTAAGGGCTCTTCAACTTCTCACACTATCCTGCCAGAAAACAGGCTGGGAGGGCACAAGAAGCTGGGAGGAGACACAACCTGGATAACTGACCCAAACTGATCTAAGGGATATTCCATACCATATCACGCCATGCTCATTATATAAACTAGGGAGAAAGCTGCCTGGGGGSCACTGCTCAGGAACCGGCTGKACATCTGTTGGTGGGTTATGGATAATTGCATCGTGCATCACTTGTTTTCTATATTCCAATTCTTTTATAGTTGTTGTTTTTCTTGTCATTATTCTTTCTTTCCCTTTCTCTTCTGTCCTATTACACTGTCTATACCTCAACTGACAAAATTTACTTTTTTTTTTTTATTCTCTTCTCCATTCCCCTGGGGTGTGAGAGGAGTTGTGGTGTGCAGCTGCCTGATGCATACACTTGTACACACCTCATTCTATGCAGTTAACATTGTTGGAAGCTGTATAATATTGGTGCTTTTAATAAAAGACTCACAGAAGGACATCAGACTGGGGTTTCTAATTCCCACCCCCTCCCCCGGTCTGTCTTACTTCTATAGGTTTTGTAGCCAATTTTGCCCTTGATTACTCATGCATAACTATGTCTGAAATCAATCAACAGGTTTCACATCCATATCTATGGCCAAAGGCAAGAAAAAAGGCATTAGTGTTGAATTTTTAGAAGTATACAGTACACACTCCTTTTGTCCCATYGAAGCTGAAGAGAATTTTAGCACTGACTTTTGGCAAGGAGCATAGACAAATCAATTGCAAATGCTTAGAAAAATCTCATCCCTAATTTGCATGCATTGCTGGTAGCATAATATCAATATCACCACAGGGCAAACAGATAAAACTCTTGGGCCTKTTGCCTGTCCAGGATACTTCTGCAGAAAGCTACAGCACCAGTAAACAAAGCCAGGCTGAACAGAGGCATCCAGCACAAAAACCTTGTTTCACACAGATTTTCCAATGCATCATAGTTGACAATACATGTAATCTTTTAGAGGAATACTACTCTGCACAATATTTTTCAATATCCTCTATTTTTCTCAAACAAGGGGTTCGACACTAACCCATGCAGAGAGAAACACCTCGTACCTTCCCAAGAGTGCAAAGCAGTGTCCAACAACAAGCATAATTGTTGTGCCTCACACACCCTAAGGGAATCTCAAAATAAAGCAATGACCCAGTTTTACACTTCATGTTTTTCAGTTATTCAGTATTTCCTGGAGCTCAGGATTCCATGTGCTGTGAAATCTTTCAAATCTGCTCTTAATATTTCAAGGTTCATAATCATTAACACCCATTGTGCATTGGGCCTAAAAACCTCTAATATTCCAGCAACTCTGTCATCTTCTTTTAACACAGCTTTCAGAGGCAGCATGACTTGTAGCTTGAAGTAATTTAAATAAAACTATTTTTATATTTCTCTTTTTTTAAACATAAAATTTCCATTAGGTTATCATTCAATCTGTTAGCAAAGGAAATTACCTTTTAATTAAGCTCTAATCTAGCTGGGTCACTTTAGCTCACAGATGAGAATTGTCTAGGCTGAGATTATTGTTTACTGCAAGTGTTAATGCTTCATTGTCTGCTCTGCTTACAGTTCTCTCTTGTGCTGAAAGCTGACCTAGTCTGGACACCAGTTTGGCAGTGGTTCATTCATCACTTCTTGTTCACCAGTGAACGGCAGTTTGCTGCTCATTGTGATCCAAGCTCCAAGCCCTTTTCTATCCAGTGACAAATTCCACCATCAATCCCATACTGGCTAATGAAACGTACTTGCCTTTTCGGTGGTACTGTGTCACAAAGCCTTCCTGAAGTCATAATACTTTATATCTTTTTCTTTACCCCTGTCAAATCTCATTGACCATCTCTCCTTCTCGGAGAAGTTAATTGGATATGCGAAGCACGACCTTCCTTTCRTTAACCTGCACTGACTCCCTGGATCTGTCCAGCTTTCCCCAACTTCATTTTAATTAGTGGCCTGAATCTTTCCTATTTCAAAGGTTACATGTGCACATATGCCATTTTCTCATTTAGCCTGTAGCTCTTTGCCAGCTAAAAGCTTTCCATCATGGTGAATCCACAACTGATAACTGATCAGGACATGAGGAATCTCCCTTTTCCTGTTCCTATGCATAAACACACACACACACACTCTCCAAAGAAAGTAAATAGAAAAAAATCTCACTTTTTCTTTAAACTCTGATATCATCATTTAAGATAAAAGAAATCTTATTTATCTTGAATTAGCAGATAATCAATCTATTACTCTCAGCAGGTCAACATTATGTTACAATACTGGCAGTTAGATTACCTACTTGGCCAATATCTCTCCAAGGTTTTCCAGATTTCAGATTCTACAGGAAATCAGCAGTGTGTCACACAGGAGGGTCAAAGCTTCAGGGATTAAAGAGAAAACGGTTAGGACCAAGTGAACATATTTGAATTAAACCACACTCTACAGAAGTCTGTTATTACATTTGCCTAGAAGTCGACTTCTATATCTATATTAAGGTACTTTAATAATGCAGCTTCATTTACTTTAATGCAGTACAACCAGCAAGTCTAATTAGCTTCTGGATATTGTACTTGTGGAACATAAATCTAAAATTTAGTGAACTTCAGTGCTGAAATCACCAACTTAGGTATTTAAGTTTCTACCTTCAGTTTCCTGTATGCAAAGGTTTGTAGACTTGTATCACATTTAAAACTCATCTCAATTCTACAGTCTTCTGTTTTCTACTGTCCTTTCATATCTTGAGATCCAGTTTATATTTCCACAAGATTTACTGAGGTTTTATCTATCCTATATGATTAATAGGAAGACATCTGTAGTGCTGGGCTACTATGGCTGTAGAAGAAACTTTGCAAGTACTGAAAGTTTTGATCAAAGGACTGGATCAAATCTCTCTTTATTTGCAAAGCCAATACTCCACAGATCCAGTATTCCTCAAGCCAGGCTCCAATGCTGTTTTCAAAATTAACAAAAACCACCAACATAAAACCCAACTTGCCCTAAATTATGCATTTGAATTCAAATTATAATACCCTTACCCTGCTCTCTACCAGGCTTCTAAATCCTCCTGAAGAGGTTTCCCAGAACTGGAGTTTTGCTCATTGCTATTTCTACCTAGAAGCAAGATGAAGCCAAAAGTCTTTCAGTAGGTTTCATGATGTCCTCTGTTTTCATCAATTGATACTTGAAAGTGTAAAGCTGTGTGGAAGAGTCCATTTTCTCAACTACCCAGCAAGCCACATGAAATCACAGAGTCATGGAATAGTTTGGGTTGGAAGGCACCTTAAAAATCATGTCGTTCCAAACACCCTGCCATAGGCAGGGATGACTGTCACTAGACCAGGTTGCTCAGGGCCCCATCCAGCATGACCTTGAACACCTCCAGGGATGAGWCATCCATATCATGTCAAAAATAAAATCATGTTTATGATTCAAACCACCAAGCTTCCAGGCCTCCTTGCCAATCTGACTAGTGAACATTGACTTTAAGAAGTCATTGTTTCATAAAAATACCACATCTTCTGTGATAAATTTCCTCATGGCCTTATAGYCCCACAGTGCCTGCAGTCTCTCTCATCAGCCTCTTGCTCCTTACAATTTACATTCATATAGCCATTAATTACTCATATTTACATCCTTGGTAATTTTCCTTTCATTTTTAATCTCAGTTTTCCTGATAATTTTCTTGTATTTTTCCTTTTGCTTCCTATACCTTCACTTGCAGAGCTAACACTTCTGATTTATCCTAAAGGATTTCTTGGAAATGAGATGTTATCTCAGTGGGAATTTTTTGGCAAAACACTTTTTTTTGAAGTGTAAACATCTTGACTGCGTTTCTCCTGGTCTTTAATTCCTCCTGCAGTTTTCCAGTCATCCATATTGATAATTTCTGCCACTTCCTGAATATTTATCTCTTGACTAGACACTTATTGTGTTTGCTGAACTCACAGTAATCTGCCTTTGGTACTTTGTACTCACTTTGCTTCCTGCTGTGTTTTGCCCAGGGGCATGCACGGCTACGTTGCTTCAGGAATGCACATCACTGTGTTTGCCCACATAAGGAGAAGGACTATAGGTTATCTATCATACAGCAATTGAAAGTACTGAGTTTTGTGCCCAGAATGTCTCGTTCCCTCGGACAAGACAGCAAGGGGCCAAATTCTCCACTTCTTATTTCCAGACATGAAACTGYCGGAATACCAAGTTTCCATTTACCAGTCTATTCTAATGTGTGGTYGTAATGTATATTGCAGTAGATAACGCACTTTGCATACTCCCCCTTCTGTGTGGCATCAAATTCTACCAACCTATATGGTGAGTTTTTACCACAGTCACACTATTCAAAGAGTTAATTTCTCCAGAAAAAAATAAGAAGAAAAAAAAGCCAAAATTCTCCTTAGTGCGCTCCATCTGACTACTATACAGTATTTTTACATTACATATTTATATTCTTACTTTGTGGGGGAGCTATTACTTGACCTTCACCTCCTCAGAGGGAGGAAATGCTACTGTAATTTTACATTTCTCAATTCTTCCATGTGTTAAACTGGTGTGAAGAACCTCCTTGGCATTTCAGTGCTGGAATTCAGTTTCATTGCAATACAGGCTGTGTATTTCACTGTGTTACATTCAACCCTCCCACCTAGAAAAAGAGTATCAAGATCTCTTTTGACTTTAAGTTGTCTTCAATCTAAGACAACAACAAAGATTATTAACCAGAACTCCTCACCTACCACTCCCCCAGCTACAGCATTTGCATCAGGGCAGCAGGGAGTACTACAAACCCATATAACTCATCTTGACAGCTGAGAAGAAAACTTTGAAAAGGCATGAAAAATTCATACACTCCGAAGTAATGTGGGATATCTAAAATGCCTCTGCTCTACATATGTTTTTTTATACTTTTCTTATTAGCCATGTGATGGGTTAAAGTAGAGCACAGAATGAACAGAATGATGTGTAAATGGGAGAGGTGGTACATGGGAACCATGTGTATGTGGATGSATGAATGTTGAGTCAGGGGGTGGAGAGAAGAGAAGCACCTGAGTTTGTAAAGAATGGAGACAAAATTGATGTTGGTATTTTCTTCAATRCTTTGAGCACTACAAGAGTGAAACTAGCATTTTGACATTTTCCAGAGAGATAAAAAAGCATCTGTATTGCACTCACTTGTATTATTTAGGTTCTCTTATTACTTCAGTACTTTGAAAGCCTATCATCTGTTCTTYCTTTGACTGCTGACCAATACAGAGGATTTCTTTACAGAGGGCAGGCAGACAGCAGAGTCTGCAGCCTTGTGCCTCTCACACAAGGCCATCAAGTTCTCATTGTAGACAGCAGCAAACATACGCACATATGCTGCCTGATGCTATAAAATGATGAGTACACTGGAGAAGGCACTGCAAGTTTTGCAGGAAGTTGCAAGGATTCAGTTTCACTTAAGATTGGACTTTTTGGTGCTATGATGCATTTTGGCCACCCCTAGTTTTCTCCAAAATGACACAATCCTAACAGGAAGGGAAGTAAGTCACAGAGCTTCAGGTTCCACAGTCTCAAGGACAAGTCAAGGATGGTTGACTCTGGGATTTGCACTTTTGAATCATTTCAGCAGATAGTGCTGAAGCAGACATTATAGGCAGCCACAATAACCACAATCAGCTAAAATATGAAGTGTGCTTATGCCCATTCCCAAAGTAGAATCACTGAAAAGGAATGCTGGGCTTGGGGGAAGTTTTGTTTGGTTTTTTCCCCCTCTTTTTCTTTTGCCACATTTACACAGTCACATTACCCACAGGGGAGGTTTCTCTGCTCCTCATAGAAGTAAGCAGAGCAGCCAGTGGTTTCCACAGAACTGATAACACCACATCGTGAAACTCAGGGTATTCATAATGTAATCTGTTCTTAAGTGAAATACACTGTCAATTTTATACCAGAAATTCTCMTCACTATCAGATGTTGTAGTGTTAAACATCTCTTGAACTGGATAATTTGGAAGAATACAATGTGAATAATGTGACACTATTAATGATTTTCCTGTTTAAAGAATACCATAATGGCAGCTAAACCAGAGCTCTCATTTTGACTCAGTGCTGTACTGTATCATCACTACTTCCAGTGAAATATTTTCCTGKGAGAATGACTTATTCAAAGCCTACTCTCTAGTTAAGTTACCCAAACAGGACTTCAGCACACTATAACTGCACCTAGTCTTTTTGCACAAAGAAGAATTTGTTTTCATATTCTTCTTTCCAGGACTGCTCATTTTTACAGGTTGAGAGAAAAAAAAACACCTTATTTGAAATCCAGTAAGTGGCAGGAAACAGCAAAAAGATATCTACAGAGAATATTTCAGGAACACAAAATGRTTCAAACATACATTCATTTTTATCCGAACCTGGAATTTCTAGGTTTTAATCACTGTGGCTGAAGACACTTTTCATGTTGCAGCTCTGCTGGGGTCAAGGGCTAACCTAGTCCCTTTCATTTTTCTTTTTTTAAAGACTGATAAGTAGCTTATGTTTTCATGGTATAAAACATAAAAAAATATTTTTCTTTTCAAAAAAAAATAGCAAGCGGAATTTTCTGAATTTTTCTCTTGAAGCATAGTTCATCATACTTTATGTTATGCAATTTCCCAACAAGAGTTTATTCTRAAAAAGTATCACTGCTCTAATTGTACACTGCACATACACGGGAAATTGCAAGTTCGTTTAATTAAAAATCATTTTAAATGAAGGCCATAAATTCTGCTGAACACTGGTTGAGTATTGAAGAATTGTCCCTTCATGGACATTTATTTTACGTGGTTTTCCTGGTACTGTACAGTTTTTTAAAATGCTTCCACAATGTTTTCCTTTGTAGGTATCAACCTTATAGGATGACAATCAAAGATAAGAGTATTGTAAAATAAGAGAGACAATAAAATATGCACATTTGATAGGAACTATGATCAGTTCTACCAACAGTGTTAATAATGACAAGTTACTGGCACAGATTAGATGACCTGAAATACAACCTAAATCTCAGTTGACAGCTCTAGTAATAAATTGCAGTGTGTTCATTTTTCCATTCTAACAGTGACCACAAATATCACAATAAATCGCCAATTATCAAAGAAAAAAAGAAAGCACAGCACATCTCTCTTTATTCAGGGAAATGGCCCTGTTCTCTATGTTAAGTTCAGAAAGCACTGGGGTTTTTTGTTTTTACACTTAGGAGAGTTTTTGATTTTTTTCTTGTTTGGGTTCTTTTGGTTTTTTGTTTGTGCTTGGGGGTTTTTTTTGTCGTCTTGGAAAAAAAAACCCAAACCTTTCCAAACAAGATTTTCCTGAGATAATCCAATGAATCTGCCATTGAAATACTGTAATAGTAATAGATGTCATGGCACTGATACCAGCCAACCCAATAACTTGATGTATAGCCAAAAATTCACGTTAACCCAATTTTCATCTCTTTAAAGCTTAAGAAACTGAGAAACTTCTTATCAACAATTCTGTGATTCTGTGAACATTTGCTATCAGTTTTTTCCTCTCCTTTCACTCCTTATGACAAACTTTTAAASAATTACTCATGAGTCTACTTCTGGTCTGAATGTCAGTTTGTTGACAAACTAATTTCTAAAATAACTGTCATATTCACCCCATCTAAGAYATCACAATTACCTCTAACTTGACACGATGTTAACCAGTCACTTTCAAATTTTCTACCCCAATCTGAAACAATAATCACAGGAGAGAGCTCAGCTCACCAGCGTTAGCCCAMTGTGTGTATCAGCAGGAGGCATTTTGGCTCATATGGCCACTTTCTGAGACGAGTTTTGAATAAGTGGGATCTAATCGGCAGAGGCAAAAAACSCAACAAAACCAAACAACGAAATCAAAGACAAGAAATTAGAAACAATAAGCAGAAAAGTCAGATGGCTCATTCCCCGTATGTCCACATATGCACCATCCTCAACTCATGGTTTTCTGCAGAAGAACCAATTTCAGACAAGTCCTCAGGCTGTTGCTCCCATTCCTGAGGCCGTGCCTGGCTGTGCAACAGCGCTGGGTGTCTGTCACACGCTGTGACCGCTAGCGTGGAAAATTACATCTGTGCGCTCATCACGGCAGTCAGAACTCACCGCTACCCCAACCACACCCGGGCTGGACCCCTCACTCCGGCCACCTGCCATGCCCACCACAGTCACCCCTCACTGCCATACAGCGCTGCCCTGGCACAGAGACCATCTCACCGAGCCACTCTGGGATGGGCAGTGCGCTTGGGCCACCTGGCAGCAGGGCCAGCCCCCAAGGCTGCTCTCTGCTGAGTGATGAGATCAGACAGGGCACTGCAGGCCCCCTGAGTGCCTCAGCTGTGTCCTTTTAATTGAATGTGGCACCAACAAGGGACCTGCACTTGCCACACAGTATTTGGTCTGAGTGAAACAACCATTTTAAAATAATTGCTGTGGCAGAGGGCTTGTGGCCACCGAGGGTAACCTGCCATGTGCCGTTTGAGGGGGAGGCAGGGAACACTTCACCCTCCACACCTCTCCCACCAGCTTCACCAAGAGCAAACACTGCTGTGCGGCTATGGTTCGCTTTTTCCATTACATTGAATGATTCTAAGGATGATTTTTGCAGTGTTCTATACTTAGTGAAAGAGACTCTTTTTTTGTTCTAAAAGAGCTTTTGAAATCAAGCCAAGATAATTCTTAAGTAGACGAATTAAGTGCAAGTGTAAAACACTGGGCCACATCCCCAGTGTTTGTCCACAGCACAGTATTCACAACCAACCCACAACCCACAGACAAATGTGAAGTGGCCATAGATGTGCACAGGCACACTGTAAGCTTTTCCAGCTTCTCCAGACTTCCACTGGGCTGACTGCCCTATTTGTTTTTTCCTCCTGAATTTTTGAAAAGATCAGACCACACCGTACGTCCTTGACAGTGCGACACAAGAGTCAAGAGCAGCCGTGTTAAAGGAGTTGCTCCTTCACAACACACTACTGTCAAAAGTAAGAAAAAAACGTGGCTAGCAGCACAAAATGGACAAGATTATCAGAAACTCAAAGATTAATGTTAGAGACTGGCAAGGGGAAATTAACACAAGGGGGAAAGAACCCCTTTTGCAACCCTGAAAAACTAAAATAGGTACACGTATATTTGTGTATACACATCTATATAATCATAGAGTTTGATTGTGAGACACAAGTGATCTGAGAGGTGATGGCACCCTCATTGAAGGAAACTTGTAAAGAGCCAAGAGAAGATACTCGCAAGCAGTGGGAGCTTGATGAGAAAGACTAGATACTCTCTTACAGAAAAGGATCCATTTTGCCAGAGTACAAGACAGTGGTCTCCCACACCTCCTGCCTCCCCTCTCTGTGTGTGGTGGTGCATCCCCCCATCTCAGGCCACACCATGATCTGCAAGAGTTCAAAACTATGCTTCTAATTTCTTTTCCCTTGTCTTTAGCACCAACTTTTTCTAAATAATGCAAATAATTCATGCACTTTTGAAGGAGGAAGCTGACCCTGTAACAGATGTGTTTTCAAGCCCTAGGGCCAAATTCTCAAATTTAATTCACATGTTGTTTCAAAAAAGATATGGTGCTAATCAACACAGAACTGTATCTGCACAATTTTTTTGAGTTTCCATCAATAATTTAAGCTTTATTATTATTGCTGCTGTTTGACTTTCCTTGTTTCAATTACTCCTCATTGTAGTATGCTGCCTTAAGTGCCTCAAATTATTTTTGCCTAATGTTGAAGCTCAAAACAAAATAAAGGCATCAATTAAAAATATTGTAACTACAAAAATGACATATTTTATTTTGGAAAAGGACGCAAATGCTAGAAACTTTCTTTATACCATATTATATCCATTTCTTGGTGCTCTGTTACATCTGATTTGGTCAGGGATTTTTAATTATTTTAATTCAACAAGTTCCCAATACAGTAATGTACATGTTCATTCCCCTAACCTGGAACAGAACCAAGTACCCTCACCAGAAACAACAGACAACACTCACCAATAACTGATAAAGCAGAGCTCCTTTTTAAGTAAGTTATGCTCATCCTACAGGCACAAAACTTGATCCTGGGCCAAAGTAACAAACAATGAAGCACAAGATTTTGAATCAACAGGCATACACATTTTGGTGAACAGGATATGAGCTGCAGCACTTTGTGGTGCAGAGCGTTCGATAAAGTGATTATATTCACACAGAGTACACCATAGACACAGCTTTTTGCTGAAGATATTAGTTTACACTGTGTGAAAGCAGAAGATGACAAAATTGCTTTTCTTTGTTCTTGTGTGTTTTCTGACCAAGTGATGTGCATCAGGAGAGATGCAAGCTCACACAAAGCAGAACAGAAGAAAATCTGTTCTGAACTCAGTTTTGACTCACCAGTTGGATTTTGGGTCTCATCTGTAAGTCAGCTAAACAGCCTACAAAAGGGAAACAAGGCAGAAGTCATTTGTGGTTTTGTCATGGGAACAGAAAAAAATTGAAAAAGCTCTGAAAAATTTTCTCACAACCTTCCTACAAGATTAGGTTGGGCTTAGCTCCCTRGTCCTTGAGGTGTGGGACTCAACCCCAGAGGCTTCCTCATGCAGATTTGAAATAACATCTGAGGCTGGTGCTTACATTCCAAGTCCCCTGTTAATGTACTAAAGACCATCAGAGCCCAGAAGCGATTACACAGGGGGTTGTTTTGTTGGCTTAAGACTGTGATTTCACAAGGAGATATTAACTCAAGCCTTTGCACCAGTATTTTGTGCATCCCTTTGCACAGTTGCCCATGACACTGAAGTTTGAACAGGAGATTTCACAGAGAAATCCTACAGCAGCCCTTTTCTACCTCCTCTTCAATGGGAGCACTGCACTCATTCTCCACTTTTACCCAGTTCCTCATCAGAAGACCCTGTACTGAACATAGAAGACACTGCAATGTTGCAGTATCTAAAAAAAAAAGGAAAGAACATCTAGAACAGAAAATATTTTAAAATGATTTAAAACTGTTGGCTAGTTTAAAGGAAATAGGAAGATATATAAATAAAGTAATTACCTTCCCTTCCTTTCATATTATTTTTTTCCTAGGCATTTTTCTTTAGCATCTGGTCAGCCTGTCAAGACACAGTCTAATTAAAATTATACATTATCACAGGTATCCTTTCACTAGTGGCAATGTTTCCACTGGACAGAAGATTCTTCTGATAACGTTTTGATGCCCACTATTCAGTGTTTTAATTTCCTGACAAATTTATCATGTGTAATTTATCATCATGGGTGTTCAATGTCACTATAATAAAAGGTAGAGCTTGGTGTTTTACACACCTTTTAATGTATAGGCTCTTCTATTTTTATTTAAACTTGTATCAAATCTGAAGGTTCCTCTAATGTATTCCTTTTTTGAAATGCCACATTTTGGCATTTGGTGGTGTTCAGAAGATGTTATTGGTCTGTTTAACTAAACAAATCTAAGCAAATATTTCTTTACTGTTTCAGTAACAAAAATCCGACTTGTATCTAGTCTACAAGGACCACACAAACAAATTGAAGGAAAATACCCACTTTAAAAGTTTGTAGCTCAAAAGAGATGTGCARGTGTCATAGAAGAAACATTTTCCCCATTTTACAGTGTGATAATAGAACCAAGCAGAGATTAATAAAGGAGGAAAAGAATAGATTAAAGCMATTTATAAAGTCCTACTGGAAGTTTGTAGGAGAGCCAAAAACTTGATAACAGTTCAATACTTTCATGACAAAGCTCATTTGTCCTTTCGTAAATGTCAAAAAGCGTTAAAAAAGCAGGTGACTATCATAGTACTTTTATTTCTTCCTGACAATCATCTACAGCCAACATCCTAAATTCTATCTCAGTGAATATTTTAGACAATTCAAAGAATTTCCATGCTCCAGAACTTCTTCAGAACCATTACCTGAAGCTTAAAATAGTTTTTCTTGAGACCTGTCTGTTGGCAACAATTTTTTTTAGCCGAGAAGGGTGCTTAGTATGTGGGATAATGCACATTTTGAAACCAGACAGAGGCAAAAGACAATAATGAATCCGAAAGAATCACTATGTACTGCTGGGATGGTGATTCACAAAGGAAGATGAGTCAGTGACTAAAGTTCTGGATATTGTTCATTTCCCAGCATGATAATTTAAAGGCTGTTTAGCAGGAATTCTCCAAACTTACACAAACTACCTGTGGTCTAAGAGAATCTTCCCTTACAGCTTCTGAGCAGCAAGCCCCATGCAAAACAAAAAGGCAGTATGCCCAGGATCAGCTCCAAAAAAACCGTGAAGTTGGATTTTATTTGTCTACAGAGAAATATACTCAGACACGCATGTACATACCGTTATATCAACAGCAAGAAACATCTGCATAATAAGTGCATTTTAAGAAAGGAAACTAATCATGCCAGCACATTATATTGATGCATTTCATTCACCATTAAAGATTTTACAGTCTGATTTGAGAAACACATTTGTTCCAGAGTACTTGGTCTTCTACTATTTAAGAAGCTGTTTTAAACTCCAGTGTCCCTAACTGTGTGCAACCGCGACTAAACTTTGTTTGGAATTAGAGCGTAAATAATACATAAACCCTTTACCAAACTTCTCAGTCAGTATTCACTTCTCTTCCCCTCAATTATCCTGATCTGAGCCTACAGATATATGAGGGATCTACATGCCAACCAAAGCCCCACAGAATCATGTTTTCTCTCTTTTACAGAAAAAATTTACAAACAAGGTGAAAAACAGTTCTAAGCAATATTTTTACTGATTTTCCATTATAATTTTATGATGCTTATGAATTTATAATTCCATGAACAAGCTTATTAAGGTTGAAGGCCCATAGGAGATTCTTTTTATGAACAACAATTTTTTTCCAAGCCCTGACTAAAATGATTATGAAAGATCCCAAGACATTTAATTCCTACATGGTAGCAGCTGAGGCTATCAGCATATCCTTGTTTTGGGCACCATTCTAGTGACAAAAACAGTACTTCTGGGGACACCTATCACTGGGTGTTGACACAAAAATTCCCATTGATGAATCTATGGATTTTCTTTCCTCAGCTCTGCAAGTTCAAGGTCTGATTCTTCTTTTGGATACATCAGCTGTGCACCTTAATTACACCAGGATATAGAGTTCAGAGCTACACCACCTGCATGTGGTTATTGCTGTTTTTAACAATTGATGGATCAGCCTGGACACAAGACACTACAGGCTGTCAAATCAACTAGGCCAGCTCAAAAACACAGCCTCATCCCCTATGTGTGTTACCTGGAGTTTACCTATGCCTGTACCTGCAAATAGCCTGGTGCTGCTCAGAGGCACAAGTAGAGGGAATTCTGAGGCTCTGGCTCCCAACAGAGAAACGTTTCTTGATTCACTGCACTGCTCACATCAACTGCGCGTAGCCTGAAGCTCACTCGCCCTCTCACTCCTGTCGTCCTGTCAGCCACAAGAACAAGCAACGTGCTTCCAGACCTTCCCAAGGCACCGAGGGAACACTCTAGGCCAGAAAACAAAACAAACCAAAAAGCAGGGCAGTACCTGTGGGCCTCTGCAGGTGCAGCTAACTCAGGGAAACAGCACTGTAAAGAGTCGGGGTGCAGGTATGCGTGCCCTGACCACAATTCACTTTCTCACAGAAAGCGGCAAAAGCCAACAGGCACCTAATGAGACATATGGGAGTGTCATGGTTAGAGACATGGGGGTTAACAAAGGAGATAAGTGTATGTAAACCACAGAGAAGGTTCTTTTACATGCATGTCAAGAAAAAGAGCAATTCCCAGACCTCCTAGTTGCTGATGGAGATGTACTCAAAGTGCAGGTGGCTGTAATCCGAGTTGGGAAGTGTTTTGAAGAGGAAAATCCCTAGTGGTCAAGACATCACCAAGACCTGTGGCAGAAACTGCTGATGGGGAAGGGGGAAAGTTGGAGAAAAATAGTGGCATAAGTATTAAAAAAACTAAAGAAACAAAGACTTTTTGCAAGTTAGGAATTACTATTTCTTTTCCTTCCCACTGTTAACTCTTCCCCAAGCTCCTATTGAGACACTTTGATTCTTTTTATTTTGTTCACAGGTACCTTTACAGTATGTAGATTTTCTTATCCACATTTTGTTTCTACCATTCCAATCATCTCTTCTACTGTAATTCGTTCTTCCCAGTCAGTCATGAGAGAAATAAATGCAAATGAAAGCAGAGTAACAACATTGCTTTCATAATTCATTACCTTCATTCAATTTGTTCAATTCTTCTCCTTTTGTCTCTCCTTTGTTCCCCATATAGATTAACATATCCTTCCCCTCTCTCTCTAGTTTTTTCTTTATTAGCTGCTACTTTAATTCTATTTCTTTGCCTTTTTCAGTAGCCAGAGCYTGTGTCCTAATTTTTGGTCAATCTGTCCTTGCTTCTCTTAGCTGTGTGCAACACAATCATACATACAAGCCCTGCCTTCTCTCTTTCCCATACATTGCTATCTCTCCATCAGCCTACAGGTATCTTTTCCACTCTCACTGTCTCATCTCCATCCAGTTCTCCTTCTCATGTGAATCCAGGCACCCTTCCACTGAAGAGCCAYGTTCCTTTCCTCTGGCCTCTCCCCGATTGTCTTGAAGTTACACTGCACAAAYAAGTCGAGAGAGGAAGGGATAGTTGGAAACTCACTGGCCTCCTGACTGTGTCTTGATCCCAACTCTTGTCCTTTCAAATATAGAATAAATTGAAGGAACAACTGAAGAGGGGTTTGTATTTTCAGAAAACAATAATAGCTAAATTGTAAATACGACTTTAGCTTAGAGGAAAAAATTGTTTTGGTTTTGTTACAAGTAAGGAGAGAAGAGGAAACACAACCTAGACTCACTCACATCATTATCAATCTAGATAATTTGTAGTGCGTTCAGTTACTCCAAATGGAGCACAATTCCATTAGGTATCTAAACATTTTCCTTTTAGTTAACATACACTGCACTGTAGGATCTGGGTCATTTGTTAGGTGTACTGAAGACARCTACACATGCATTGCGATACAAGCTTTTGAATGTGCAGACTGGCAACAGCAACTTAATATTCACAGGCTGCCTTTTGAAACATGGGAAAAGAAAAGAGGTGAAAAAAGAAACAGCACAATTTTCTCTTGACAACATCCTSACAGGTTTCTTCAGTTATGGACAGAGTAATTTATAGAAAAAAATATGTAGCAATTAGCATTTCACTTTTCTTCAGCATTGTGAGAAATTTAAATATACCAAATATCAACATAGTARCGAGAAGCGGCTGATTCCTCTATTACAGGTAATTTTCCAGAGACTCACAGAAGTAATTTATTGCCTACTGTGAAAAATATATGGTGGTGGGGAAAGCTAGTTGCTTTCCCGCCTTCTTCTTCATCTGCACACAATTTTCCTTCTACTTGYAGTTTGGTGTTGCACATAATTCATGTGGCATTGACATCAGTCATGGAAGAAAAAATGGTGTAATAAGCCCAACCAGCTAGACCTCCYGTGAGATTTCCCCAGTACTGCCCACAGTTCCCTCAAAACACGCAGACACTCTCTCTCCCTTCTCAGTGTGCCAGACCTTGCATCAGTGCCTGATTTGTGGCAGGAATTACAGGTAGGGTAAAGATTTCRTGTAAATGAAACTGTCTTGAACAGATTTTGTCTTTATTTTCAACATAAGACTTCAGCCCCTCTGAACTACTGSCTGCTAAAATGTCACATTATTAATTAATTCATTTGCAATTTTGGAGTACCAAATATTTAGTAGGACAGAAAAGAAATATGAAACCAGAGCCATGATGTCCTTACTCTACTGTTACACATAGTTATATTTTCTTCTGCCCTGAACCTTCTTAAAACTGCTTGCATTAGGAAAAATATACTTATGGGATGAGGAAAGAAAATGACCCTTCTGCTTGCAGAAAGCTCGTACTAAAATTCAGCCTGAGAGTCAGGCRGGAGGCATGGAGAGGGAAGATGGGGAGATTACTTAGAAATGAATTTATTTTTCTAAAGAGAGTACTTATATTTTTAATGTCAATTAAAAATCTTGCTTTCCCTCCTCTTTTTATCTTTTTAATATTTCTTTCGGTTATAATATACTGGTTGTGTTTAATTAAACAACATATTGCATTGAATACCTGATATTCACACACTCCTTTTACCGGGCTGTGCTATTCTTAGATCATCTGTGAACACACTCTGTGAATCATATTGCACAGCACCATGGAGTAATCACAAACGATGAGATTCCCAAACAAATGGGATTTACTTGGGCCAGTGTATGCTCAAGTCTTCAGCAACATTCTGAAAATCTCTGCAAACCGTTCTAAAGCCCAGCTTTAACTTAAATATGTAAACTGCTATATATATGTATACGTATATATTTAGATGTTGCTATATGCATAGGTGGGATGYGAATCAAGTCTGCTTAGAAATAATAAGCAAAGTAATGGTGCAGAATGGCTTATAGCTCCATTGGAAGCTGCCCAGGAATAAGCAGCACTTAGGACTGGTGTAAGGCAGAGACAAAATAAAATTTTTCTATTTAGCACCAGTACCCCTCACCTGGGTAAGGCAGCAAAAATGTGCAAATAACAAAAGACATCAGAATAACAAATAACGGCAGACAGTCACTCTGGAMCTATTCTGAAACAACAGAATACACTTTAAAAAGCAGTAAAACCAATAAAAATCCAGTCATCTTGAAAAAGGAGAGTCTTTGCTGCAATAAAGGCAGTCAATAAAGAAGCTCTCTCATTTAAACATCAAATGCACATTGTTTTGCAACACCTGTTATTCAGCCATAATAGCTTTCTTAACCTGTCATAGTGTTTAAGCTGAGGAAAAGAAATGGGCCTCCAGCTGTGCACTTYGGTGAAGAAAGTCTGTGCGAAGCGATATTAGTTTAATGAAATGTGTACAGATTGTAATTGTGGTAATAAGAGGGCAATTCCCAGAGGGGCAGTAGGAAGGCAGTGAGTGCAACCAAGCAGAAAACAGAAGCTGCAGACTGGAGAGAAAGACTGATRTCCTGTGTACGGACCCTGACTCTCCAACCTGCTTGCCTACTGTACAGCTCTACCAGATCTCCTGCCTGACAGGCCTCAGGACTGCCTCATACCCAATCCTTGCCCATCTTCCCAGTATACTTCCCAGACAAGAAAGCAAAGACAATCCGGCTCTCAACAGCGGAGCCTGCCAGTATCTGTAACACAGGCTCGTGAATACGTGAGGATATGAACAAGCAGGGCAAAATAAACAACTAGCACTGGAGAACATTGGCATGTCTTCCACTGTTCCACTCTGCAAGCCCTGAGACTCTACAGTGCCCAGGAAGATACAAAGCATGTCTTCCCAGGAAAATAAATTCAAAGTCCTGGAAAAATGAAAAACTACTCTTAGGGAGGAGATGAGGAAAGAGCAGCATCAAAAACATATGGACCTTTCCTTTCATTTTCTTAAAAGAAGGACAAACACTCTTATTTCAGCTTGCTTGCCCATGCAAGTACAGCAAACCCATTTATACCAGGTAGATTCCTACATGAAAGCTGCCAATGTCAAAGTGTATCCCAGGCTTAGTCTAAGAGAAAACATCAAAACCAGCAACATTCATCATGGCAAGTGCTGTTTAGAAGAGCTTCTGAACCAGCCGGCCTAGTGGGTGTCACACAGATCCACCAGCTTCTGTGATGCACCGGCTTCTGTGAATGTTTCCATAAGGAAACACCTCTCTATCTCTCCAGGCAGTGGATAGTCAGTAAGAGCTAAGGCAGAGAGGCAGAAGCAAAGACTAATTTTCTTTTCATTTAATGGGAAGGTATTTGGAAAATACGGGCAAAAAAAAGACAGCTTGACTCTTCCCAGAAGAGATAAACAATAACGAGAGAGAGGGGAAGAAAGGGGTGGGGGGAGAGTTGAAGAAGCAGAATTGGAGACAGAAAAAGACAGCAATGAATTTAAGAAAGGATACAATGGTCGTAAGAGAGGAAAAACCTATTCCAAGGTGGTTAAATAAAAAGGTACATGAAAAGAGGAAAAAAAATTAAGACATTCTAGACTGAAAAAACATGAGCCCCAAACCAAAAATCATGGTCCAGAAAAGCATCAAAACAAAGAAAGTGGCAGAAAATGGAAAGTAATTTCTTTTATAGGCATAAATGAATGAGCTGAAAAGAGAAGGAAAAATAGCTGTGTGTGGAGTTGAGACTGGTGAGAATTTTCAGCCAGGGTCATGATTCAGGAATAGATAAATAATGATTCATCCAGTTTCTCCTAGCAGTAACAAGCAGTATGTTGCCTTCATTTTCTCAAAATTGCCTTATTTATGAGTCACATATTAGGAAAAAAAAATCCACAGCTTTATTAGGTGATTTGCAGAATAATGTTTTTTACACCACGGGCAGCTCACCAATGAGCGCTGTATTGCTGCCAATCTGAAAAGCAGCTGAAAAACGTAGTTTGAAAAGCAACTACTCATCTGAAAAAGTGAAACTCATCTATACAGAGAAACCTATCCTGCCCAGTCTTGCTCAGAGCCCTAGTGACACCCTCTTACAGGAAATGTATGTGTGATATATAGTAGGGAGAGCACTTCCTATAGTTGCTGCAGGTGAACACAAAGAGATACTGCAGACAAGGAGGGAAACTCAGCTATTTGTTCAAGATAAAATTGGAGCGTTAACAAGGGCTATCATTGTTTGAGACATTCACTTTTCCAGCTTTGCAACATGTACCGCTGCTCCTTTTACAGAGGAACAAGCAGAAACTGCCTGTTGTTATTTAGCAACGTTAGTGAKCTGCAGGCCTCTGACAGTGTCTGAGGGAAGCCTGTGAGCTTTTTAATTCATTTCCCTGATTGCAAGMAATAGCTCACCACATGATGGCTATGATTAGTTAGGACAATACTGAGGACATGCCGACAAGGTTCATCAGACACAGAGCAACTACAATTGCCCATGGATAGATTTGTGCCACCAGTACTGATGACACGTATGCCTTCAAAACTTCTTCAGCAAAAACAACCCTTGATCCAGGGTAATTCGGGTGGCACAGCAAAACATGCTGTGTGAAACCAACTGGAGAGCAAGGAAGRGATGTAAGGCAGAGCTCTGCTGCTCCATCCCATGTTCCTTTTAATGATGGATGAGAAAATTGCTCAGACTTCTCCAGCTGAGGCCTCAGTTGTGATGTGACACTATCACCTCTCATCAGTCACGTCTCCTTCTGAGCCAGAATGTCACAGAAGACAAGATGACTGATGCAACCTGACACAACATGTCACCATGCCAGGTCTGCCAGCTGGGAAACTGGGAGGAGGGARAAAGGAGGGAGAGAGCAAGAGAACAGGCTTCGGAAAAGGCATTCCTCATCAGAATTCCCATGTTGGAGGGGGTTGTTTTGTTTTTAAGAAAGGTCCTACTGCCACAAGAGCCAGAACACCTAAGATACATAGAGGAAGAAAACCCAACAGACTGGGAACAAATCAGTGACTAAATTTTCTACTGAAGTCTACTAAAGATTTAGGCAGACCTTCTATAGTGAAGGAAGGGACGCAGCAAGGCCAATAGGTCTCTGTGTTGTTTTAGAAATCCACCTCTCTTTTACCCCTACTGAAAAACAGTGCAAGGAAACCAAGCCTTTCCTCAAAGATTCAAGTCCCTAAGGACTGGTCCAAGACACTTGCATCAGATTTCTTCCCATTTTCCAAAGTGGGAAAGCAGAGGAAGAGAAATTTATTTTATCTTTCCCTTAAAAAAAATAAAATAATTTTAGTTCAAGTCTATGCATAATTATGAAAATACGTACACACTCATACATTTCTGCATTATATTACATTAATACTGTCTGGGAGAGCAGAGAGAACTTGGGATGCAACTCTCCCACTATTGAAGACAACCCCATTGTTTCTTCACTTCAAATTGGTGAAGAAGCTTTACAAAACCACACGATTTCCTCATAAAAAGTGTCCTCCCACAATCAGACTGTAACTACAGTACTTGGGAGTCACAGAAGCTTCAGTTAATGGTGTCTCAGCCAATGCCACTTCTGCCTGAAGTGCACGATTTGCCTCAGTCATTATTTAAATATGAGACGTCTGTATAGACAATTTAGCAAAGAAAAGGCACAAACATTTCGAGCTAAAAATGCCAAGACAATTTAGAACAAATTACTGCTTTTATTTTCTTCTTCAGATTTCCAACTATCCTGTAACTCCAATAGCAACAAATAGCCGCATATAAACTGTCGTGGCACCACACAAGCACATAAATGAAAAGTCAAATAATGGAACATTCACATCAGTTTCCACTCCAACTTTAGCTAAGCTATATTTTACATATTGACACAGATTTTACTAAATTTAGTCCATGTTTTTGAGCAAGAAGCTTTTTGACACAGAAAATGCTGCCACTGGGATGCCAGAGTAATTGTCTGCAGATATAATGTGGTGCATATATTTGCAATTTAAAAAGCATCATACCTGCCAATAATCACAAATATAAAAACTTTTAGTTATGTAAGATCAGTCTGAAGTTCTGGCACATTGCATGTTGTAGTATTTGTTGCTATTTTCATAGCTGAATGCAAATTTGAATTTGCAAATCTGAACTCGCAAGAAATACCATTGGTGGGTCATCATCTATTCTTCAAATTCATAATATTTCACGTACCAATTTTAACAATGGGAGTTTCCTGATCTTCTAATGCCTTAATTAATAACATTAATTTTTTCATAAAAAACAGGTGAAAGTTAAACATTAGCGTCAGCACATTCCTCTTCTTTTTTCCTGCCTACACAGTGCTGAAACATGCAGTCAGTCAGAATTGCCCTGACCAGGCAGCTCCGTACTGGCAGATGGACATTGCTACCTAGTCCTTATCACTTATCAATTGGCTTTGAGCAGTTTAGCTGCTGATGCCAATCATTGAGTGAGAGGTTTTATAGTGACATCTGCCTGTCAGTGACTCTGACTGCTTATGTCTACCTTCCAGGGAAATTTTTCTTCTCCTTGAATGTCAGTTTGTTTAACCACAGTCCAGTCACAGCTGCCAACTATGCATCACGGCAGCATTTCTAGTAGAAAACAAGGAAAGAGAAAATCTATTAAACATGAAAACATTCAGTTCTGGCTTAGCCTCAGGCTGCACCATCCTCAGGGACTGACCCAAGCTCAATGCTGATATCAACAAATTTTTTTATTGCCTCATTGCTCCTTTGCTTTAATTGATTTTTTTGTTAAAATCACACTGACCGTAATTTGCGGATGACTTACAGCCAGCCAGCGTGGGCTGCTTCAGTCATGGTGCAGTTCCCTTCTCTTCAGTAACAGATTCCTGTCCAGGAAATGTTCACTGGCCCACTTGAAAAGCAAGGTCTTGATTCCATTTCGTGGAAATTACCCAGCTCTCTTTTTAGGTAGACTAAAAGCCTATTCTATTTGCTTTACTTCCTACCAATGTTGAAGTACTTCAAAGTCCCTTCCCAGTGCATCAGCAGCCAGCCCTGCCGTGGAGAACCGGGTGGCCACCCAGCTGTCCTCACTCTTAGGAGACATGCACTGCCACTCTTGGTGACAGCACCATGTGTTGTGATACAGAGAAAAAGTCACTCACACGCACTGTTATGTTCATATCTCTTATGCAGGTGACTGAGGGATGGTGTGTGGCTACAGCTTTCACTCAGAAGCTGAACATGGCGAAGATACAAATACCCAGCAGGATTTTTAAAGAAAGTACAAATGCAAATTTGCATATTCAATTTCAGCTCTACGTTAATTTTCAGTTAATTTTGAGTAACTATTTTTGCAAATGAATTTATTAACAAGATTAATCACCAAAACTCAGTCTGTAGCTGCAATATTTTATATGATCCGACAAATCGTATTTACAAGGTAATGGTAAAAAACATTTACCATTTGGAGAGAAAACATAACCAATCAGAATAGAACACACTAAAAATACCAAATATCCACAGAAACAGCATAAAGAGGGAAAACAGCTAAAACGCAGAGACAAAAGGAAAAATCTTGCTCATATATATTAAGGTCAAATATCACCACTTCCCCCAGTCACATGCATGGGATAATGAGACATACCAAAAATACATGACAGAGATTAAATCTCTAAGCCATCTGCTTAAAAGAAGCTGAAATTCTGATCAGGTCCAAACGTTCAAATATCAGGTCCATCAACACTATCACCTTCCTCCTTTATCTTTACCACTGCCTTTGAAGGAGACTAAAGTCAGCAGCCTGGATATGAAATGCCGCCTCTATACAGCCACACTGATTTGTGCTTCAGATTCATTTTCTCCTCTTTCTTTTCTGTTTATGCTTCTCTTATTTTTAATTTCCTTCCTTGTAAAACCCTACACTTTATCTCAAGCTTCTAGCCAGTCAGCTAGTTTTTCTCTTTTTCTGTATATTTGGCACTGGACTGAAATGAAAATTAATAATCCCTTCAGAAAATGTACATGTATCTGTGTATACTACTGAGGCCAGGAAATCCTAAAGACAGACCGGTTTGTTAATATTATGCAATTACAAAACTATTCCCCTCAAATAGAACTACTTYGTTTTAGCCCAATTCTTTGGGAGACACACCCTGTGCAAGCCAGAGTGCTGAGCTAGTACCTAGGACAAAACAAGAAGTGAAGCCCCAAAGGGAGAGCTGACTGCCAACAGACCTGACTCTTTTCCTTCTCTCTCATTAATCTACCTTCTCTTCTTTCAATCCACTATTTTTGCCACTTCCCGTATTCCACTTTTTCCTTCTGGGACTTGGCTGTCTTGGTCCAAGTCTTCCTTCCCTCATGCTCCACATTTTTTATTCTCTCTCTTATTCCAACAAATGCTCCATAGCAGACAGATTCATTCATCTCTAGCACCTTATCTGGTGGAGCATATGTTTCTTTTCTTTGAGGTCAGATTAACTATTCCTTATAAATGTTACAAAGAAAAAATATGTGTTGGCAGCAAGTTCTGCTACTCTTAGCCATCATTTTTGTCCACTGCATTAAGCCCATTTAACATGCTTAAACATGCCTTTTGTCAACAGCAACAAAAGCAAAAAAGCAGCTGAATTCTAGTTAATAAATCATTTTCTAGAAGTAGAAACTGCCTGAGAAATAGGATGCCAAGCAGTTAATGCATGTTATTCTTACAGAGAGGAAAATTGAGGAGAAAAAGTTTAACCAGCTTTTGTGATTATAAAAGGTGCTTTCAGTATATATCTGTGTGTATACTCATTGTACTATTTTAAAACAAAGAGATCACACTGAAGTGCAGTACRTTACCTTTAGACATCGATTCACCCATCCCCAGCTGGTCTTGTTTCCTAATTAGAGAAATAATTCACTAGTATCTAAATTTGAAACATAATTCTCTATCCCACTAGGCCAGCTCCCATAACCTGTTTGTGTATATATAAACATATATATATATATGTGTGATATACATATATATGTGTGTGATATACATATATATGTGTGTGTGTATACCTTAAAACAATAAGGAAAACAATATACAATATGAAACTCTGGAATCACAAAACAGGGAACCACATCATTTTCCACTAGCTCATAGCTTTCCCTGTTCACAGGAAAGATCCAAGAACCATAAGAACCATGAAGCATTTAAAAAGAAGTCAAAATGGCTAAAAAGTTAGTATTTTAAAACCAGACAAATCATTATTTAAAGTGTTGGGATGGACCAAATTTAAGTGAAAAGCAAATGAAAACGATAAAAACTGATTAAGCACTATATTATGGTCTGTCATTCATCTGCATTGTTTATCCAAAAAGATTGCGAAGAACAGACAGGGAGGATGAAAGATGCATTTTTTCTTTCTCCATCTTTTCTAGCTATTTTTTCTATGCTTGTTTCAGAGGGTCAGTTTAAGCAATACTATACAAAATGTAGATTTCATACCAGGACTACTGTTACACCCTGTACAGGCAAATATTGCAGGAATAAATTAGCACCGTAGCAAGCCTGGCCAGACAGGCATTACAAACTCCTGCAAGCTAGGACCCATAGAAAGGCCCTTAAACATAGCAAGCAAACAGAAATTTTGATCAGTTTATCTGCCTTATCTACCCCCTGCTAAAAATACTTCCCAGCTCTCCTGTCTTCAGAGATGGCTCCTTTCTTTCTATCCTTAGAGTGCATCTCATACACTGAGGAAAAGTAAGCATGTTGTTTCTGAGCACACAAGTCTCTGTTTCATTCCTCAAAACCAGAACCTCATCCCGTCGCTGAAGAAATGGAAATAACTTGCAAATTTTTTAATGTATGTCATACATGGTTCTGAGAAAAAGACACAAGGAATTAGAATAAAACTCAAAGATACCATTAATTTATTGACAATTCCATGTCTGCTAGAGACTGSTATCAAGAAGTGGATAATATTGAGAAAGAGAAGAAATACCCAGAGTTGTTCTGGTTGTGCTGAATTTCTAGCACAGGAAGCTTTGCTGATTCCCAGGAAACTTTGACAGATTGGAATGCTCATACCCAAGGCTGTGACAGCATCATCTAAACTACCTGCAACTACACCATTGAGACAGTTTTATGTTATTATAGCTCCTTCTGAGGAATTTTTTTTCACTTATTTTGTTCTAGTGCTAACKCTTCTTTCCTTCTCATATTACAATGGATTTAACCTTCCAAAAGAAGTTAGAAGAGAAATTGGAAGTTTGTGTATATCCACTTTTAGAGTTCTATAAAAACAGGAAAGTAGAGACTATCAGGAAGTTTTTTGTAAGTACTGAATTGAATATATATTAAAAAGTTACTAGTTTATGAAGCYGTATGAGAAAGTCTATATCAGAACTTGTAGTAGAAAATTGGAAAAAAAGGTCATCAATGAAAAACAAGAATCTGGCTTTTTCCCTGTGCAAAGCAGTTTGGTTTTAACTACATTTCCTTACATACATTGTGGCTGGTCTCTTCAGAGTTTGAAAAAAAGTTAATGAAAAAAAAAGTAACCATCGATTAAAAATAAAGTTTAGACAGTTAACAAATTTCAAGCGCAAAGCTTTTCCATTAATCATGTCTCCTCTATTATCTCCAGTGCTCTTAACTGTTTTTGCCAAGGGAGAAGAACAGGGAGCATTATTTCCTACAGTTTAACAAGTCCTTTCTAAAATGCAACACAGCTGCAAMCAAGAGCGTGTTGCAGCTTCCAAGCAAAGTCATTATTTTTTGCCTGTCTTCTGCACCTCGAGGAATATCAACTCACTCTCAGGAAATAAAAACACATAAACAAACAAACAAACCCCTAATATTTCCACAGACAGTTTGGAAAGCTCTGCCACCAAAGAATTTTGATTTATAGGGGGGATTTCCCTTGGCAACTGAAAGTTGCCTTCGTATATACCAAAAATGAGAGTTACTGGATCTAGAAAAGAGAGCTTGATCTAGATCACAAGAAGTGCTCGGGGTATTTGGTATAACCCTGAAATGAAAATTGATATAAAAGGAGTCTCAAAATATCTCGCCACTTCTCCCACCGCTGAGATCACTCAGCACCAGGCAGGTCAAATTATGAATTAGAGAAGTATTATGTTTGCAGTGGGAGACGTAACACAGAACTGTAAGAGTGACCACATAAAGCTCTCCTCTTTTCCCTCTTCCATAGCCAGAGGTGGAAGATGGGGCAATGTGTGCTGTTTCTGCCCCCCAAAATAAAGTTTGAAAGAATTTTGAGTCTCTGAAACACTGACTGAATATATGATATAATCCCAGACACCATGAGTTTGCACACACGGCCTCACACACTCATAAATTTAATATTAGGCTTACCAAGATAGTAAAGTTCAGTCTCTCTCACTTCTTCCCCCAGAGGACCTGAACACCTCCTTACACTGTTACTAAATTTGGACTTAATTTTCTCTACTAACCTAGGTCTAAGCTAAAGGACAACTGGCTATTTTATCCAGCACAATCTTCTTTGCACAATAAAAGAGAATAAACACTTTAATGTACTCAAGTCCAAACGCTGCTTTTTGTGCCCACTGTTAATGGGATCACTCGAACCAACAAGCCACCCTAGAATAAAGGTAATATATTGAGATTGCAAGGTTTTCATTTTCTCACCCTTTGAGGAGACAGCTTTAGACCAGACAGCACTAAATTTATTGACATTTTTCTTGTAGGTCATTGTCTCAGTAGTAAAAAGCACTGATACAGCAGTTTTTCCTCTCTTTTCCCTGTACCCCTGAGAGGATGAATGCAAGGGTGAAACTGTCCCAAGCCTTTACTTCTGCCAGCTGCAGCAGTTCTGACTGCAGGAAACAGAAGGCAAGCCCAGCTCAATGCCACAACATTGACAGGAGAAAGCATTGAATGCAGTCATGACAGACTGGTTTGTTTGAAAGTGTGGCTTCGTTCAAAGAACACTTGTAGGCTTGGTGAGACCCATGGCACTTAATTCAAGCCTGATCCCTGGGTGTGCTGTCAGCAGGAGGGTAAGAGTAGGGAATGTCAAATGCCCCTCCCTCCATGCTGCCACGCTTCCAGAAAGTATGAGCAAAAAATTGGGAAAATAAGCAATCAATCACTCAAAAAATCTGAAGATGAAATAATACTACCTTGATTCGATGAAAGAATTGTACTTTCAGTTAAATGAGGAAAATGAAAAAAGCTGCAGGCAGAGGTGTTGCTTGCTGCCGAGCTCAAAAAGAGGCATTGCATTGCTTGCAATCAAGCATGATCATGTCCAAAATCTTCAGGTGGAACTTTGTGATGCACATGAGACAGAGAGACTCTTACAGGAAGAATTGCAGGATGTCATGATCTCTGAAACAAGGTCTTGTAACTTAGACCTTTCATGTCCAGTGGAGGAGTTGAGAGATAGTGAATGAGTCTGTTCTAATAAAGAGCAAAACGTAACGTCTGTATTGACATCTGATGATGAGGAGGTAGCATGCTAATCCTTAATTAAAACTGAAGCCACAAATTATTGCCAGGGTCAGCAAACTGCTACTAAAACAGTTACAGCGATATCCACGTCTGGCCATAAATCAGGTGAGATTCAAATCCAGTCAATATTAATGCAGTGGAATGCCAAGAAGCTGGGTGTACTTCCCGGACAGCAGAGTTAAAACCACTGGCGTAAACAGGGCAAGTGTTATTTGCCGAACTGAGAAGGTTAATTCATGGCTCCTGGGTGAGAAGCAGAAGAATGGTAATCTTAACCCTAAAAGGAATCCAGCTTAAGCACTCCCACTCCCTAATTCACAAGCAGGGGTGCTTGTAGACTTTTTACAAACATCCTCACTTCCTCTGGACACGAAATTAACTGGAGGAGACCCCCTGTAAAATGGGGGAAGCACTAAGAGCAGTGCAGCAAGCGCTTCATGAGATAGAAGGTAAAACTACACCTGAGYGATACCAAGTTGAAGCAGTTAAAAAACTTGAATCACTAAGGGGCAACTTGCAGGGAAGTTTGTGTTGTTTTCTTTTTCTAGGAATAGCAGCACGCCTCCACTGAAGATTAAAGGAACCAGTTCCAAGTGGGGCAACTCTTAACAGTTAATTTTTCACAGTTTATGAACAACCCAGCAAGGCAGGAGCATTACCTATAAAATTCTTCCAACTATAAGTGGATGTGGTCAAGAGAGAAACCTATTTTAAGGCCTTTGAAGTATGTGAACACCCCTGCTCAGCAGACCCGTTCACACTTGTTCCAGTGTGCAAAGGAAATCAGTTGTAYTATGGGACATGAAGATCCCCTTGAGACTTGGTGTGGACACACTGATGTGTCTTAATTTGTGACGTGTTGGGGATACCCCTCCATGGGATCTAAAAATCAAGACCTGCTGTGTAATTCTATAGTTAATTTCAAGCCATATTGGGCCCTCATCCAGCAGGCACAGTGTTGAGGAATCCCTCACACCCACTACCCATTAAAGAACACTCCAATCCTTGGGACTCACGAGATGGGGGCAGTGGCTGATGAGGACTGGGTTGATCATTGCAATTGGATTGGCAATTTAACGACAGAGATCGTTATTGTTCATGGTATGATTACTTGTGTTATTGCTTCTGCTCTGTCTTTTCTCCTACTATTCACTATCTCCATGACCCCCATGGACAACTAGTGCACTGAGGAAATGTCCCTGGAATACAGTGTTTGAGCCACATGGTGGTGTAAGAARAAATTATAGACCGCAATCTGCTTTTAATTTTTTCAGGTGGGTTTTTTTGGTTAGTTTGGGGTGTCAGTATTAATAACCTTACTYCTGTTGCATAAATCATAATCAACATGGAACATCTTTCCAGGATGGCACTCTGATCTGAGTATAAATCAGCAAATGCGCTAAACACCAGAAGAGCATTTTTTGATCACTTCCACTCTCTAAAGTAGTACATTTATAGTAATATTCATGCCAAGTAGCTCATTTTTGCAAATAACAAGTATGCAGTTTCTCTATTTGCATTAACTCTCAAAATATAGCTAAAGAAATAAGGCACATCTTGCCATACTTTTTCACATGCTGATTTGTGATATGCTACAATCAAAGGATTATTTCCTTGACATGTGTACTGCCATGAAGGGAAAATGCCAAATGCTGTACAAAACAAGCYAGTGCCCAACCTTCCACACCAGGTTTACCAAACTGTTTAAAAAGATGGAATGTAGTTGTAGGCCCAAAACCAGAGTTCACAACAGGGACTTTTGCCCCCATTTTGAATAAAACTCTTAACAGTGACTCTCAAAAGGAAATCAGAGGCTTCAAGCACCAGGATGTGTGATTAGACAGYGTGAGCAGCCTTTTTATCTCAATTTTTTCCCTTTTTTTACAGCAGCTCCAACATAATTTCCAATACCAAATTTGAAATTCTCTCTTTACCAGTCAAACCAATGTAAAGTTAATCCCACTCTCTGCACAAGTACTGAAACAGATGGTCACACCTCATTTAATTTAACACTTCTTGCTTTATCTTTCCTTCTGATGACCCTCTGTGAATCATAGCTGTTAAGCTAAATCACAGTATTTAAACTGCTTTTGCGCCATAAACAACACTCCCTTGAGCTTTCTGTGGCTCCGACCTTTACCAGACATCATAATTTTAATTTATATACCTGACCACAAACTCTCATCTCTATGAAACTTAATTGGTAAAGGATTCTTGCCTCTGGACAGATTCAGGACTACCAGCAAATCAGAACAGTTGACATGCAGCCAGCATGTTTTCAAAATGATGGGGCATCAGAGTTCTATTCTCTACTGCTCCCCATTACTGTTATGGAAACATCCAGCAGCCATAAAACAGAARTACAAAGAATTCCATTGAATTTTAAGCGTAAAATTTTGAAGGAGGAAAACAAACAAAAATCCCGACCACTCAGTTTATTGGTTGGGAGACAAYAAGTAGATGCTGAAAATGCCTTTGAAGTAACAGGCACTCAAATCTCTGTAATAGAATTCCACAGCAATTTTCTATAGGGATCTGGAGAAAGAAGAGCTGGTTCTTGCAGTGGAGTCTGGAAAAGCTTTCTGCCCCTGGGGGGAGTGTTGCCAACTCACCAAAATGACCAGAGAAATCACTCCGTTACTAAACGCTAATGCAGCATGCAAGATTGGAACACATTGGAAGGCACGACCACAGCTGTGTTTGGGGATGAACCATCACACCAAATCTCTGGATAGACCAGTTAATCAGAGMAGGGCAAAGTCAAACTCCTGAGAGTTTCAGCAACGTCCCATAGATATCTGCTTGCCTTCAAAACACCCGAAATTTTTCTAAGACATTTCTAAGACATTTTCTCCCCTTTTTAGTATTAAAGGAAAATATCCCAAAGGCCAGTTAGAAATAAGATTGCTGTCCCACGTTGGACCAAGCCTTCTGTAGCTTTTCACATATCTAAAACATTCCATCCGGAACTTTTAACATAGAATTCTGTACAGCATGTGTTCAAGTGCAAAGTATCAGATGTGTATAGCCRAGGGAAAAAATAGAATATAAAGCCTTTTCTGTGTGAAATTCATTTTTTAATCAATACATAAACAGTTTCTTAAAATATTTTATACATAATTACTAGAATTTTTTTTAAAAAGCTATTGTAGACTCAACATATTTCCATTGAAACCATGTACATTGTTTCAAAGCCTACAGGAAATAATTTCCATCTATAGCATTCAAATATCTATAAAACATTAGCAAGGGAAAAGTGAGTAAGAAAAATATAGAGATGCCTTTAAAAAAAACACTACTTCCATACAGATGGAAAAAATAATCTAAATTTTTTAGTCTCTCATGTTATAAACCTGCAGATCTGACACAGCTCAGATTCATTTAAATTACTTTGCTTTACCAGTGTAAAATATGTGAGACATCTTAGGTATATTCAGAAAGTTTGTGTCGGAGATGAATTTGGCACTCAGCTTTTGAAATTACTTGTGTTGAAGCAGGTTCTCTCTGTGATTCTCATGCCTGTAGCAGAGTTTTCATTTACATTTTTACCCCATTTTGGTGCAATTCAATTTGAACTGTAGGCAAGGTCTTCCTTGTTGTGAAAAATCCAGAACTGACTCTGAAGAGAGCATACAAATTTAAATGGCACTACCTTTTTTTCTGCCCAACATCCTTTTATTTTCAGACAAGTAGGCTCATGCATAACACCCTCCTGTGCATCGAGTATTGGTAAAATATTCTTTTCACCTCAGAAAATAGATTTGTGTGTGCCAGACATACTCCAAATATATTGGACATGCACAAGTGGAGACAGCTGACTAAAAGAACTGTTCTRTTCTCAACAAAGCCACAGCAAGCTCTGCCAGGCTGCCTAAAAACTCATCTGTATATGAAAGGACACAGGTTATCCAATCAAAAAAAAACTCGGAGGAGCCACTCAGGGCTCCTAAAATTTTTACCTAGGGAGCAAAAAGCTGACTTTTCAAGTCTCCTGTCAAGGTGTCTGCTTACATCCCATTAATGAGAATTAGTTATGGTCAAGACTCTGAGAAGGGCCTACGAGAGCACAACAACTACAGCTGCATGCTCAATTCACCCAAGTCCCATCCACTTACACCATAAATGCTCTGTTTCTTTCAGAATGCACAGCCTTTTCTCATCATCTAGATCCATGCACAAGTATCTCCAAATTCTATTCTTTCCCCACAAATTGTATGTCTCACCCATGAAAAAAAAATGGTGAGAAATGAGGCTCTATACATAAACAGTGTTCGTCTCTGAAGAGAAATCACCCAGTGTGATTGTTCAGGGGTCTCAGCTAATATAAAAAACTACCCAGACTGACAAAAAAATTCAGAGCCCACACACAGAGAGTTATGTACAGTGGTATTTATACATATACAAACACAACAAACAGTTGTCAAACTGTTGCCAAAGTCTCTGTCCAAATGTATCCATGTATCCATCTAATTAACCCTGGTAAACAGTCATATTTCAGGACGCAAATGACTCAGCATGGGTTTGGAAATCCTACTTACACAGGTAGGAAACCATGGGATGATTTTCCCAGTTGTGGCAACAAAATTACAAGAGTTACCCACAGACTTATTAAAAAGTCAATTTTAACATAATCTAAATAATGAGTATACTTTAAAGTTACACTATTTTAGCATTTGTGATGCATTTGGGCTTGCTCTTTAAATCTTGTTTCTCTTACTAGTGATGTTCTTTGTAATCATAAAGAAATAAAATACGTGATGGCATTTATGTGCTTAAATAGCTGAACAGTAGCAGAATTTCATAGCCAGAAATATAGTGCTAGCATTTGCGTCCTCAGAAAATCATGACTACATTAATTTAAAATTTCTACTCTTATAGCTATACATGTTATAAATGAAGTTCTCCCAACTAGCCAGAAATAAAAGCCTTAGACAAAGAGAGCATTTTACAGGGTAACACCACTCAGAGMAATTCCAATCTGAAAGGACATCCTAGAGCACAACACGTTTACACTCTTTAAAAATCCTACACAGATTGGAAACACTGCAAAAGAAATATCACYGGCTGTAGGATTCCTCATGCAACCCTTGCAGTCTCCTCAGAGGGTGTGCAATACACACACACACACTCCTGCAGCACATGTTCTAGCCAAGCAAGAACACTGCTCACCCCATGGTACTCACCAAGCCAGCCCCACCAGGTGTGGTATCCTGCCTTCTGGGGTGCTCACCTCAGCTGGCCTCAATTCCTACGTCTTCCCAGGGATCTTTAGGAAAAYACCTGCCCAGGTGCTGCAGATGACCACTCCTCCAATCAAGGTCAAGATCTGCCATCAAGGCTTGTTTCTACAACTGCAAGTTTCTAAATTTTGCTTTGTAACTTAAGGTATCATTTAAAATTAGAACTTTTCAGCTGCTCCTGATTCAAACCAAGATGCCAAAGGTGCACTGTCCCACACAGTACACCTAAAAGATTTGGCCTCTGAGGTTTTGAAAACTCATCCACAGGCCAACATAAATAATTTTTCCTGCAACCTGATGTTTCCAAAAGGCTTCTAATACTAATGAGAAGCTGGTAATGTTTAATTTTGATTGTAAAGCACAGGTGAACAGGTGCACTTTAAAGCATAAAATGAAATATTAGAGGTAAAGTATTTCTTGTTTATTATCATAAGGTTTACCAGACTTAAAAGATTCCAGCTCTACATGAATGGGAATCTTTGTCACTGTCCCTAAACACCTGGTAACATTTAGCCAGACTCTAGGAGTAACCTTTAAGATGCTTCTTACAGAGGTGCCACAAGGGATATCCAAGGTACACAGTCTGCAAACTTTTCCTTGCTAATGGAGGGATGGAGAGAGGAAAGGAGAACAGAGTCTCCAAAAAGTGTTGCTCTTCATTTGTAGTGTATTAGATGCAAAAGAATTGCTAATCCAAAGCAAGGCATACTGTAGATAAACATTTTAATTATGTATCTTAGGTGTGTTCAGGCTCTTAGAACACAATATAAAAAAAAAAAAAAGCAAGCATCACCTTTAGAAATAGAAATAATCATTAACTGAAGCTAGACAGAGAAGATAAAGATTTTCCTCAAAGAATTTACAGCCTAGCAAGAAACATGGGAGTTTATAGAGAAGAACCATCTGTATCTCCAAATCAGATGTGCAGAGGAGGGAAAGATCCATCAATCAACTTTCATACAGGGTGGAAACAAATTTGTTGCTGCACTTTAGTGGTGGAACCACTACTAGATAATCTGGCCATTTTACCCAATTCCTAACTCCACATGAAAAACATCTGCTCCTGTAAATGTAATTTTAAAGGCCAACTTTCACCTAGAGATTGTATTCCCCATGAAAAAGTTTGGTTGCTGACAAGGAGCTATTAATAAAAGCTATTAACTTACCCCTCGGGGCTGATAGTGGGTGTGACACAATCATGTCACAATTTACATGGTCAGCATGCCTTACTTTTGAGTGGGCCATTTTAAAGGGAATAAAAAGTTAAGCCTTTAACTCTTAACAAAAACAAACAAACAAACATGTTTACATGTCATTAATTGCCTGATAATCATTAGGCAATTTGCTGATCTTGAGGTTTCAACAGTTCTATCTAATAAAAAACAGAATAAATAGGTTTTAAGATACAATTATGCGGAAAGCATCTGAATAGCGTGGCCACAGGACAACATGAATCGTAAGTTACAACTGATGGACCAAACTCTGTCGCATGCCAGAATTTTTTTTAAAATCTACCTTAGGATGTCTGTACTTGGTATTAATGTGTTGCATTTAAAATGTCAAAATAAAATCTGGCTAATTTTGGATAAGCCAATTCACTTGCTGTCTTTGCTGCCAATGCCTGCAGATCTTTCATGACGATAAATTTGTCCTCTAAAAGTCTATAACAGTTTTATTGACACTGAAGACTGCAGAAAGAGCATTAAAATATTCAAACCATTCCACAAGTTCCAAAAATCACAGATGCTTTTCGAACTTTGAAACTGCACCAGAGTTCAGATATCCGGGTAAGAGGCAGAAAACAAATGAAAACAAGTTGGAAACACTGGGAGTGAGGCAGATACAGCACAGCAAAGAACATCAGAACTGCTACAGGGATGCAAGTTGTCGTCTGTCACTTTGGTGGCATTTATGAAACCTCCAAAATCCATAAATGTTATTTGAGAGTTAGGGCTAGAGAGGTATAAAATGTCTGAGTGATCATCATGTCTTGGACATGAGCACCCATTATAGCTACCATAAACGCAGTTACAGGCTTTCCTGGAGTCTTCTGAAAATCATAATCTGTCTTTCCAGAAATAAAGAAATAAATGAGGGATCCTCTTCAGAACAACCCACAGACTTCCATCAGCCCCAAATTCTTCTGTGTAGCTTAGTTTTTCTGCAATTAATGTCACCTGCTTCAGACTGAAAAAAATGACATCATATTGGTGTCATTTATTTGTGCTGTGTGATTGTCACTCTGCATAGATCATCAAATGCCTTTTTATTGACTTCTGGCAGAAGAGCATAGAAGGTTTTAGTTAAAGGACATATTGCCTAAAAGATCTTTACAAACAGATGTGGAGCAGATCAAATATGTAATCAGAACAGTAGTCCCTAGACAAACATTTGTTCATATGATACTGTTGTCAAACCTCATCCTGCCTACAGATACTACAGTAGTTCAAGTACAAAAGAGTTATTGTCATAACCACTGTCCCTTTTTAAACAATGCTTTGTGATCCTAATATTTCACGTTTCTCCTGACCAGTTATCTGCACCGTTTTATAAAGTCCTCAAACATTTTCTGTTGAGCTCCAGTGTTGTTCTTTCCATGACCCAACCAGGCCTTATAAAAGCTGATGCTGTTGGAAGACCTTCACGAAGCAGGCACTCAAGAGAAAAAAACTAACCTGCAGTGATGAGTTAGTGGTGCAAGTGTTAGCTGCTGCTTGGAGCTACAGAAGTAATCTTACACTTACCTCTCTCCTCGGCACTTAGTAAAAAGGCAGGTCAGTCTGAGCATTCCTGTTTATTATCAATGGGTGGCAATAGTCCAAAAAGGCAGACTAACATGTAGAAAGGAGCACACAATTTTAACTACAGACAAGCAAAGCAGAATCTGGGCACAGGCTGCGGCAGCAGTCCTGTGCAGATCAGTCATTATTCAATGTCATGCTATTTTTTAAAGGCAAAGGAAACATCCCAGATAATTTGAGTACATAGAACAGAGAAAAATATGAAGATGACTATATATAATTCATGAAAACATCAAACCTTTGAAAACAAACAAGGACAATGTCTACACTCTTCCATTGTACTGGTGTCTAAAAATCTCACTGTCATCCAGATTACTTCACAAAATTAGTTTGAAGCATGTGGGCTGTTTACATGCAGCTTCTTAGTGTTGCTCCTTTTGTAAAACACTCACATGCTGATGTGGCTGGTACGACCAAGAGCAACTGACTTGCCCACACCAGCTACCGCTGGAATGGGAACGGAGCTGTCACACACTCTGCCTGTGTTTTTGCAACTGCGTAGGTCAGTCTGTCTGATATTCCCCCGTGATGTAGGCAAGAGATGCAGCATATGTATCTCCTGGCAATGAGACTCTGGCATGTCCTCCTCTACACAGACAGCCTTTGTAGTTTGTGCAAATACAAATCCACCCCCTGGTGTGGGGAATTTGTTTTGTACCAAGGTCAATCATGCCTGCTCTTCTTTGCAAAGGTTAATTTCTTAGGCTGCTTTCTCRTGAAGGATATAGTCTTAATCCCCTAGATTTTTCTCTAAAATACGAAATTATTCTTAACCCTTTCTGGTAAGGATTGCAGATAGCTTGTGAATCCCTCCTTTCTTCCATGGCCTATCTGCTAGATGCTGTCCCAACAGGTATAAAATGCACACTTGGAATACCAGCAGGCTGCCCTGAGCTACAGCAGCCACTGTAGTACCAAGTCACAGCAAAGGACATGCCAGTGACACGGGAAGCAGCAGTTTTGGAAGGCCAGCCACAGAGCTGCAAGCAGAGGGCCACCGTGCTGTCCTGCCTGCTCTAACACCTTTTCTCTCTCCTCATGGTTAACACACTATTTCCACTTTTGGTCTTCTGGATCATGTTCACTGAGAAAGCCTAGAAAAACAACATGGACCTCAACAACACATTCCAGCAACAGAAATCCTACCCTGAAGCAGATTAGGACATGGAAGTTGGCTGAAGACTCCATATGGAGATCGGAAGGTGTTCTGTTTCCTACCACAGACCCTGTAAAGTGGCCCTGAGCAGTGTCAATCATTTTGTGTACAAGGATCTGTCAAGGCTTCACCTTATACTCATGCATGGTTTGCTCTGCGATAATATCTAATCAATTTGCAAGTCACATTTGAAAAAAGAAAAGACAGGCAGTCCCATGCTTTCAGCCTCCACAGGGAATAGAAATTGTCTGAGTGCAGGAAAGAAAGCTGACAACACCATTTAGGAAATTAAGAGTTCCGAATATGTTTCTCAAACTGCTTTTAAGCATCTTTAATGTTCAAGAAAGTCAATTTAGACTAGACAGACAGAAAACAAAAAAAGCAAGCATGACCCTGGAGAATATAATAGAAAGTAAGTGGTCAAAAAACAGCAGGGAAGAAAAAAAAAAGATGTTTTCATGAAGGAATTCTGCCCACTCAGGGGAACAATGGGGAAGAAGCCAGGGACAACATACAGGGAGAGGACACAGAACAGGGTAAGGGAGCACATTTATGTGGAAAGCTTTATGAAAAGAGAAGTTGCCATGACTGGGGAAGCAATAAAAAAAAGACTGCATGTCAGTACAACAAAGCTTAAATATGCTTGGTCTGAACAGTACTTGGCACACAGAGAATATGATGGCCGGGATGTAAAACAGCCCTTGGAGGTGAAGAGTGAAACAGGTCTCAATCCAAACTGGGAAGAGCCACAGTATCAGAGATGTGCTCCACACAGGAACAACAGAAAAATAATAAGTAGGTATATTATTAAAAGAGCCATGGGATGCAGATCAGTTACTTCACAGCAGTGCAGAGAAACACGCAACTTTTTTAAGGTAGGCAATTGGCACATTCTATTCCATTCTATAAGGTGTTGCACACCACCAGTGCGAAATTTAGCATACAAAATAGCACCACAGAGGGTAATGAAAACCAAACATACTAAATCCTGTGCCTCAGCCTATTTGATCTAATGTACTAAATAGGAAGGCATTCCTATCACTCCCTGTTTAATGCTTTCACAGACTGAAATATCACAATGCACGTGTATATTTTAGGTTAGACCCTCAGTTGGCATAAATAGCTGCAGCCTCACTGAAACCTATAATTTTCAAGTACTCCACCTTCATCTTACTTCCTTCGGAAAGAGCCAGCTGAATTTCAGTTTGCTTCTTTGCCATCTCCTCCAAAACTTCATGGTCAGCTTGGCCTAGAAATATGCTTTCTTTTTCTTCTAGCATGCTAAGTATCCTGTTTTACAGACAATTTACTTCATCTGTATAATCTGAACCTGGTCAGACAATTGCATTAAAAATCTTGTAACTCCCCCCGCACATGCACTCTGTAATGACTGAATGTTATAAAACAGTAGCTGCTTTAAAAGTGACAAAGCAAACAAACTGACTCATCCATCCCCTGACTTTCCTATTAATACAATTAACTGTTTGAGTCAAATTTCTTTATCTTTTTCAAAGGCTTGCAGTGACAAGGATCATCACCAAAACACTACAGAGATTATGAAGCGGTTTTTTTATTATTATTCCCTAAACCCAAATCAACCCTTCCACCACATGTCCAGCCCACACATATGCATGTCTGCTATCATTCTTGCTGGACTGAGGCTACAGTATGCCTTTGCATCATAGCAACCACTTTATCACTTACAGTTATCAGGCAAGAGCGACACACAAAGGCACAGTGACTTTAAAGCATCAACAAAGTATCAGCAAAGAAAAACTCCAAAATTACTTTTTGCATAAGCAGCTGACAGTAGCTTCTGTGAAACTAATGGCAACATTGTGTCTCTTCAATCAGTTGATTTTGGACAGAGCTGGACTAGCTTTTTTTTCCTTAGTTCAGTGGTTCATCACCCCAGTTTGAAACAAAAATGAGGCACAAAAATGGCATAGATGAATCTTTACAGGAAGCTTCCAAGTTGGTTTGTATATTCGTTGTGAATACTGAGGGCCCTTAGAAAAATGAAGAGGGAAAAATAAATAGAGTATTTCACCATGAAAAACAGCAATTCATTATCAAGCAATTAGCTTAGTAATAAGTTCCCGTTTCTCACTTTGGGAAATTTCCATGAATATCGGTAATATCATTACAATAAGGGTTGAAGACATACTACAGTACTCAACTGTTAACAGTCCACAAACAATTTGTCTTCTCATGACAGACAGGAGAGGGTCTAATTACACTGAACGTTTCAAGGAAAGATTGAATGTTTGCCAGACAACTCTCCATTGATTGCTTTTAAAGCATAGTACTGGATTGCTGAAGGGAAATACAGATTCTTGGCTCCAGGTAATTAACTTTCACGCTGTTCTCTTCTAAAACCCTAATGAAGCTCCCTTGAAGTCTTCATTACCAAAGGATATTTGTTAATAAAAAAGCAGAGAGCCAGACAAAGGTTCTATTTCCCTCTCCTTCTCTATAAATTTCTGACTATTATACATTTCTCAGGACTCAGTAATGCCTTTGAAGTGAGTAATGATGGCCTGAAAAGTGCAAAGGGTGAGGGATACCTAACGAGAGAGGGCAATATTTCCAGAAATATGGAAAAAGCTGGACCTGAGAATCTTAAAAGAGAGAATGGGGGCTCTTGACAGAGAAAAGAGCAGAAGGAAAAGGAAGGCAGAGATATATCAATATTTGGTGAAATGGTATTACCTTGAAGTTAAACTAATGAAGATAAAAAGCAAAACTTTAGGTAATTCAGTAACTCAGCAGCTTAATCTAGATTTCATAAGGTAAGGAATAAGACTGCGTACTGACACTGGTGGCAGTGCTTCCTTCCAGGAAGCATCTGCTCAGATATTTAAAGTGCTCAGTGTATCTGGCAGGGCTCTCCACAACAAAGATTTCCATCCAAGGACAGTGAATCCCCTTGCTCCAACCACAAATAAATACTGTTGAGCCAGCTGAGGTATATTGGCTACCTAAGGGAACACAATCCTTTCTGTTGGCTCTGCTGAAGATAAAGTCTTTGGTTTGCACAGGCTGGGTGGTGATATTTCAATGTGTCCTAGTGCTACCCAGCAAAGCACCAAATGCTTTAATACAGGCTCCCTGTGAAGTCACTGAAAAACATATTTTGGATTGCTCTTAATTCCCAAAACAAACATACAAGCACTTGCATAAATATTGTCCACAATATTACAGTTGGAGATTTTGTTGACTCAGTACCTGAGTGCTGGAGGAAAGTCAAGATGTGCAGTCTGTTTCCTGTTTCATTGTCCAGTTGCCTGAATCCAAGCCAGGACCCACTAGGAGAAAGGAATAAATGGTTTTTGTGATTTTGTTTTCATCTATTTTGTATGTCAATGTGTGTTTTCACTATATTAATCCACATCCTTCCCTGTGTCTAAAACCTACATTAATAACAGGAGCCAATCTCTATCTCTTTGTTATGCATTGGCAAGAGAATTTGGCATATGAAGCGCATCAGCACCATTTGTTAGATGGTCTGTGCCTACATAGAAGATTTTCCTGGACTTTACAAGTTTGCACAACTCATTTTGGAGGAGCAGTTATCACATTATAACCAGATCAGATGAATTGTAAATTCAAAAGCACGTCCTTGTAATTTATAAAAGGATTAAGACTAATAATAGCCACTAGTCAATATTTGTAACTACTGAAATGACCTTTTTGGAACACTAAGCATCTGAAGAGGTGATAATGGTTCCCAAGTCAAGAATAATTTCCATTTCCCAAACCAGAAAGTGTTGCTGATAAAATATTTGAGGCTTTGTTTCGTTATTAAAAAACAAAACAAACAAACAAACAAACAAAAAAAACAAACAAAAAAACCCAACAACCAGAAAACAACATACAGAAACCCCTGCACTTTTGATGATCTAAAGATTGCTCTTACTCAAGTGATTAATTCAGCTTTTGGAAGCACATCTGAATTTTACAGAGCTACACGTCTTATATTTCCTGACGTTCCACACACTATTTAGATATAGCAAAGGACGCTATTAGTGATTTCCTTTGTAAAGCTTATGGCTACGGTTTCTATAGCTTGCTGCACTTCTTAAGACTCTCTAAAGCTAGGATTTATCTTTCTAATTTGTGGATTACTTTTATTCAGTTGAGGCTGTTGCTGTCATTAATCAGTAGCTGCAAGAGATGTTCATTTACAAGAAAGGGTATTTTGGAACAGGTAGAGACTAGTATAATCTCTTGCTTTTAAAAGTAGCTATTAAAAATACAGTCAGAATGTTGCATTAAACAGCACAGAAGCTAAAGCTGCATGAGAGACAGCTGAAGTGTGATAACAGAAGTGCAAGTAAATCCAAACAATTAACGATGGCGTACACATTAAAAACATTTCCCCAAAAGTATCAAACATGAGCAAATACCCTATCAATACAGGCAAGGAGCTTGAACTTAGATTTTTCAATTCAGGAGTATTTATTTGTAACAGCTCATATAAATTATGAATTATCACAGAACTAGCCTTTGCATCCAAACCCGTTATTACTTTGCACCACTTCATTTGGCAGGGGAAATTGAGTTCTGTTTAGAACTGCCTAACCACCAGTGATAAGCCAAAGCATCCATTCCAGATCTTTGACATTACAGATAAGGGAGAAGAAACTGATCTTCTGATTGTAGCCTAAGGAGCAAAATGTTCTGTAGTTCCCTGCTAAGATGAGCAGGGATCCATCACTGATTCAAGAACAAACAAGTAATTTTGGATCACCCAGAAACCACATTTTTCAAAGGTTTCTCTTGGAGAAAAACACTTCTAAGTTTTACATTTTTATTCACTTATGACCAGCTCCAAGATAATGCTACACAGTAATTTCAGAATAATGCTGATCACCTGTGCCACAGGGCATCACAACTGCTTCTACGTTCAATTGGTCCCTTGGCCCTCGGTCTTTTACAACAAAGACACAAGACAGTGCTACTGACAACTAATGAAAAATCCTCTCCAGCAGCAGAGACCTTTGCATTCCTGCACTTACAACTCCCAAGTCTTAATACCCTTCCTCACATTGCAGTCTAAATGCAGGCTGTTATGACCTTAGGGGATTCAGGTGTGAAAATGAACTAGCTTCACGTGCATCCTGGCGGGGCACATCAACAAGATTATACAAGCTGATAGGAGACACGTTACCCTCATAATCACACTTCCCAGTGGATGCATCTGTGCCAAAACTCATTGCAGCAGGGACAGTGACAAGCAAATGTTCAGTCCTAGGAAGAGAGTGGAAAAAGCTGTTTTGTCATGCTGTTGGTAGATGGTTTGTGCATTTCCTCAGGAGTGTACTTTCATGGGTTATGTATATTTTAGGCCCAGGAATAATGGGAATGGCTTTCAATTTTCTATTCCATTCTCTTCCATTAAGGTCTTATGTCCACTTCATCATTGGAGCAACTGAGTGCTTTCCAGTAGTTTGTGAAGTAACATGACTGACATCTGTCACGTGTTCATGCCCTCCTCAGGAGTAGGAGTATGTGCAGTAGTGGTTTGGGAGTTTTTGCCCTTTCTTTTCTTTTTTTGTTAGACATATACAGAGACTGGTATATGTTGTGATAGGAAAAACAAGTTAAAACCTACACATTTTACACAGCACAGAAGTTGCTTTGGTTTGTACTGGTCCTTGTGAGCGTTCAATCCACAGTCTTAAACCTGACCAAGAAAGTCTTTATGGTGCTTCATATCTTGCTGGAGTGACTGGTCACAGTAGCCACCCGCAGGTCTATGATCAAATCCTTTCTTTTCTTGTAGTAAAAGGAAGCATGGCCTCTCGTGTTATGTTACCATAGGGAGGGGAAACAGGCAGGAGAGGACTGGAATGAGGAAGGATTATGATCTTCCTACTAACTTCAGCATTTGGCTACACTCAGCAAAAAACAAACTAGTCAAAGTCTCCAGAATAGATCTTTATTTTTTAAGACGTTGGTGCAGGACTTGATCCTAACACACTTCGTTACAAAACAAGGACAAAATCCAGCCTTTTCCTAAGGGTTTATTATCAACACAAAAAACACGGTGAGATTTAAAAACAAAGGCAAGTGAAGCTGACCCATTTTTAGATGTTAAAATAAAGCACCAGCACCCTCTATCAGGATATTTCAAACACTGGCARCAGAACAGTGATTTATTCTGAATAGAAAATATGCCTTTAGTAGATATTTAGTATGTACCACAAGCTTCGTAAGTCTGCTTTAATTAAAAGTTCTATTTCTGCTTTAAAATTGACGTGAACTACTACCATCCAGAGCTCTGCTTTGCACAGATATTTTTCAGAGCTATAGAGAAAATTGTCATGCAGTATCACTCAGATAAAGGCCTGCAATAAGAGAAGTGATAATGAAGACAGCAGCTGTTACTAAATTACAAAAACAAGACAGATTTGTTGGCAAACACTAACAATCTGGGAAACTTTTTTGCAAGTTCAACACTTCTGCAAAGAGTCCCTTTTTGGGTTCCCTCGATGGGGTGTGATGACACCAGAAAAATTGCTTCACAGGAGACTTATGACCTTTCTAACACAACCTGCTGCTCCTCACACTGATCCCCCTCACGGGGAAGGTAATTACATTCATCTTGACCCCTCGCAACCCCTTTTTTATGGAAAGTACTATAGCGTACAGAAGAGGTTAGGAAAGAAAACCTGGACGTTCAATGCCCACCCTTTCCTAACAGGTTCCGCAGAGCTGACAGCAGAATGCATTTCCCTATCATCCTCACCAAAATCCTCAGCCACTAGAGAAACAAACCTTCTTCAGTACAGTGTTTCACCGTTCCTTGCATATAAACAACTGAGTAACACCAGCTTCCAGTCACAATGTGATTATGCCAGGTGTCAAGAGGGAATCTCAAGGACAAAGATTTTACAGCCATTCTTCCAGCCTGTGGCAGCTACACTAATGCTAATACCACCGGCTTCTTTAGAGCATTGGCAATCTAAACAACGGGGCACACTGATGAGTTTCCAGCACCCTCTGGTTATGTGTACCTTATCCTTCACAATGACTCTGCATAGTCAGGGAATTCCCACCAGAAAATTATGAGCTCATATTTTTCCTGATGCACTAAATGAAAGGGTGTAGTGTAGCACAACTACTCATCCATGAGGATTACAAATCACTTCAGGCTTCTATGTGTGTGCAGGTGTACAACATGGATTTTGAAAACCATTTTATTTGCTTCTTCTTCCCCCCTCAGGTCTCCCCAGTAGGCAGCCAAGTACATCCTTCTCTCCTGAGAGGAACCTCAAGAGCAGCATATTTTTCTTTTATCATCATTAAATTTCTCAAAACTCTGCTTAGTGTCATATGAGTTCAAGAAACCTTGCTGAAAAAAATTGCAGTTGCATCTTCAGTGAAGCACTGGAGGCAAAGTTACAAGGGTTACTGAAAGGGAGAGTGCTGCAGTATGCTTTGAGTAAAGAGGCCAGAAAAAACTCACCCAAAAAGTTTTTGTTACCGCTGTATCTGGTCTCAGTTGAGACTCAGTAAAAAAATAACATAAAGGAGTCATGGAGAATTTCATCATGTAAGTTTTCGAGCATGCAGATTAATTTAGGATGCTAATTCCATGAAAGATGCATTCTGCACTGAAGCACACAAACTGGAGTCTTGTCCCGCACTTAAATAAAGCCATACTTCCTTAAAGTTTCCAGCCCACAAGAGAGGGAAAAATTTGCTTGTCTACAGAAGAACCAGTTTTTAATTAGGAAAAGTGTTCAATCACTTTGGAGAAGAATTGAACAATGAATTTTGGAAGAAACGTTTTAATCTGTTTTCAGTTCTAAAGATGTTTCAGAGGGGAGGATGCTGTAACAGCTTTCATAATTACCTATGACTGTTCTTTGCCTTTTTGCAGTATTTTTGAAAGCTTTGATATGCAAAACAGTACTACATGGAACCAATTTGCTTTGCCTCAGCTGCTTTGTGGTGACTTCCCAAATGCATGCTACCACCCCACTCTCTCCTGTCACAGGGAACTTAGCCCTTTCTCATCAAGGGAACTCAAATCTTCCATGGCACACTAAGTAATACAAACATTGCTTCTGGAAGGCATGGTAACACTTTTCTCTCAAAATCTCTAGTCTCTGTGTCTGTTCGCCAAAGCAACTCAGGTCTTCTAATACTAATGCATACACTGAACCTCAAAAGCAAAGGAAGTACATGGTGCTGTAGTAAAAGCACCAGTCTGGGAGACAACCACCTATCCTGGAACAATAGGTTGATTGGTAAGACTTCATGTATTCCTCTGCATAAAATCACAGAAAAAAGGAAAAGGAAAGAGTAAACCAGGACAGGTCACAGATTCAACTAACAACTTCAACTATCACCTTCTTCATCGATGAAAATTTGTTCACCATCAGTTTCTTCATAGAGATTACAAAGAGTAGATACTCAAATGCAGAAAAGAGACTGTGAATGCTAAAAGCCTGGCTGCAGAGAGATTTCTCAGTTTTCTGACAGTGTCTGTGTGAAAGCCTTGCTTTCTCATGGATGCTATGGGAAAACAGTTGAGAGGTTTTGTAAACTATGGTATTGTTATGATACCAAAGAGAAAATATCTGAAGTGTTGTTGGGTTCAGCCAGTCCCTCTGGGGAGGTGGTTGGTCAGAGAACCAATAACCTTATGTCTTGGGGTGACTCTATCATGTGTATCCCCTATCATGCTCTATGCCCAAAAAGTAATATTGTGCCTTTTCTATGCCTTTAAACTGAGCTTGAGAAAAAAAAAAAAAAAAAAAACCAAACGAACTTTTCAAAACAGTTTCTCAAGGACACGGAGACACACTCCTCTGTGTTGTCTGGCTGCAGGAGCAGGAGGAAGCACCCTGCTTGCTTTCTTCAGCCAGCGGTTTCGGGTTTTTTTGTCTTCTCTTCCCGGCGTGAGACGGAAAGCTGAATTTTGTTTCCTGGGACTTTGGTTTTTCCCTTCTGCTCTTCTGGACTGTTCAACAACATCAGAACACATCGGGAGAATTTCCTCCCCAAGGCCGGGGGGGTGGGCCCCTCGCCAACCCAGCTCCGAGGAGGAGAGAGACCACACCTACAGAAGGACTCTGAAATCTTCCCAGGTTTCTCTCTATAGCGAGAGATTTCATTTCATTATTTAGCATTATTATCCTTTTCCTGTGTGTTTGTTAAATAAATAGTTCTTATCTCATTCACTTTCCTTCGAGGAAAATATTTTTTTTTCCCCGAACCCTGTGGGGGGAAGGGTGGTTGTAACCTGGTTTTCTCTCAGAGGATATATTGCTAGATTTTGGCCAAACCGGCACACCTTATGTCGGTGTCCAGCATGCTAAGGTATATAAGCAAATCTGTAAATTAATAAAGTGTCAGTTTCTTCTCATCCTAAACCGTCCATGTCTCTTTATTCCTCGGTCTCTGCTCGCTAGCGACAAGAGACTTTGCACATTGCAGTGTACAGCCTAGCTACCCACCTCCATCATAACCAGAAAAGAGGTTGTTACTGAGGAAGTTGTTCTGCTCTATGTTAGATATTACAGCAAGTGGCACTTCTTGGACAAGAAAGTTTTTCAGAAAAAAAAAACTTTAGAAAAAATAGTTTTGTAACAAAAAAGAGAGAAGTGCAGAGCAGGTAAGGACAGATAATGCATTTAAACATGACAAGTATAAAAATCTTAGAAGACAAAACAAAGAAACTTCCTCAACTCTTCTTAGGGTGGTAATTGGACTAAATTGGCCAGAGAAATATGGATCAGTCAACACTGACATAATGTTTTATTTTTTCAAATATTAGCTTAAATACATTTTTTTAAATATACATTGACTTCAACCCAATCATACTCAATAAACAGATGATTATGTGGGGTCTGACAATAAGGAAATGATCTCTGCCTCTGCTAAAACTTTTGATGTAAGTCACACACTCATTTTCTTTCATGTCAACTTCATTTAGCAGTTGCTTCCTAAACAAAACAAAGTCAGACAAGTCAAAATTAGTATTGCATACACTGCAAGCTTCTCCACGAGATCTGTTTTAACCAACACAGAGCCCACACAGTCTTGACCTGAACAGCTTCAAAGGAAGGATTGTTTTCTAATGGGGTTATAACACAAACTTGCCCAGCCATGTAATCACCTGATGAACTTCTAAGTTTTTGGGAGGGTGAGTTTTTTACTAACAGCCACAAAAAACACTGTCTGCCATCACAGACATTCATTCAGTCCTAACAAAGTCGAGAAGAGCTGTGCAGTCCCATCAGAAGAACAGTGGAGAAGGACACCAGGATCTGATCCTCCAAACACGAATAATGAACAGAGATCAGATTAAGTAAATGTATGTTTTTCTAAATGCCTTACCCAAATAAAACACAAAGACATTAAACAGCTGGAGCAACTGTCTAAAGAGTAAAGATGAAAAATTCTGCTCCTGATACCTCTAAAGACACTGTGTAAATTGAGATTTGCTCCAGGAACATTTAGAATTCAGTTTTCCCAAAAGCAACATGAAGTGTGATGAGATACTCAGTACTGTCTTCCCATGGAATATATACTCATCTGGATATCAAGGTCCCCAAAACCGTAATCAGATCTGACTCTTGTGATCATGCGACACTCAGTTAATTTCGATGGAACTTTTGACTAGGATCCCCCCAAATAAATTCTATAGCTGCAATGAATACATATAAAATTAGTGAAAGCTTACTAAGTGGTTAGAGTTTCTGGGATGACAAGTGCTATATAAATATAAATACAAACTATTACTGCTACATAATATCTACCCTGAGAGAACAGAGTGACATTCCTGGAGCTGTTCTGGGAGCTGAGGTGAATAATAGACTTTTCATAATTTACCATAAGATACCCACTTATCTTTGAAGAACAGCAACTAGGAAATGCAACACTTAAAAAAAAAAAAAAAGGAAATAAAAGCACACCATATTTTTCTGTAAACTGGAGAAAATTGTTGGAAACCAAACTAGTTCCAACCAAATCAGCCAGCAACTGGAGGTGGCAACTGAACAGCAGGATTTAGTGAAGTAACCAATGCTGGTAATAGGGCAGGAGGCAGAACAAGCACTTAAAAAAGAATTTAGGGTAGTTACACAAATATTGTCCAGACAGGTATAGCTCCATCTATTGCAGGAATAAATAGCTTTCACTCAGTCCTTCGGGGAACTGCAAGATGTTTTGTGGTTTCCCAAACAAAGTGGTAACCTCAGCAAAACACAGCAGGGAATCTGATTGACAATGACTTGCCTTTGAGGAAGGCATGATCTCCTGCCTCTGAGCTTCCTCTGAGCTGGAATACCCTGGCACCTATATAAGTATCTCGGTTTGAGACAAATTAGGAGCAAACGTCTGAAATGAACATGTTCTCTAATAGAAGGCAGGTTTCAGCAACCCCTCCCCCACAGGTTCATAAAGAAATTTCTTGGAGGAAAGTGAAAAAAAAGCTGTATATTTAACATGCAGGGTGCACCCAGGCATGAGAGAAAGGAAAAAAAATGAATAATGTTAAATAATAAACCTCTCACTGAGGAGAAGACCTGGTAGATTCAGAGTCCTTTCTGTAGGTGCGGCTCTGCTCTCTCCAGAGCTGGGGTGCAGCACGGGTCCCTCTGGGCCACAGTGCGGGGCCTCCTGGTGATGTTGTTCCAGACCGGAGCAAAGCTGAASAGATCCAGGAGAAGAAGAAAAAGACACAGTCCCAGGAAAACTTTCTTGCCTCAGCTAGCAGGCTAGCTAAAAAGCAAAAAATTTTAACTCTCCATCTCTCTCCTGAGAAAAGGAGCTGAGAGCTGGGCAAAAGCAGGAAAGTGCTTCCTCGGCTCTGCAGCAGTGAGTGTGTGTGTCCTTGAACACAAAACGCACTGAAGAACTCACTCATCTTCGCCCCCCTATCTCTCAGACGCAGCTTAAAGGCACAGAAAGGCATAGGATTCAAGTGTGGGCAATAAGCAGGTGATAGGAGATACAGCCTCATAAAGGCACCCCAAGACAAAAAGCAAGAGCTTGTGTTTTGTGACACTGCTGCTCCTCACCTTCAGCTTCCAGCTCCAACCCTACAATTCTTCACCTCCCCAGGCACAGTCCTCCAGCCAAGGCAGCAAGAGGACTCCATGTCTGAGGGACAGAGAACCCATCTCTCACCAAGGTATTTGGTTTGCAAGAGGAAACTGGTTTTGTCTAGCACTGACTAGAATTAAACTTCCCAGACCCCAAGCCTGGGAGATCTCTGACCAACTAACAAGTTGCTTTGTTATTTTTGTGAGAAGCAGTTTCCTGGCCATAGCTGAAAGAACTACTATCCTCCCAAAACACTTTTCCCCTCACTGCAAGCACTGAAATCAGCTGTGCCAACTACCCATCTACTTGGCCACAGAGCCCTTTTCTTTCTGTGTGAGTGTTTGGCAGGGGCAGGGATYTATTCACTTACATCAAAGATGTCCTAAAGGCCTGTAAGAACCCTGCTCTGGAGACAGCAGGTGAAAGACTCATTTCTCACCCTTGAATGGTCTTTATGATTAACCAGCTTAGGTGTTCAGCCAGAGGAAAGTGTTTTTGGGGCATTCCTAGCTGAAACAGAGCAATGGAGATGCTGCCAGGGGCCCACGTGGGCAGCACTGCTGCCCCACTACCACCCAGGCAGGAGTGAAGCCACGCTCCCCACCACAGCAGCTGCGGGTAATGAGAGCTGCCCACACCTCACTGCCCCGCTTTATCTGAGAGAGCAGCTCATGGTTTCAACCTGGCAAGTGCCTGCCGTCCCCCAAGAGGCACCCTGTCCTATCCAATCCCACCTTTTCTCGTTATCCCATTCAGGTCTGTTCAGCCCCTCTGCTCTGGAGGGAATGGCTCCCACCCTCCTAGCTGCCCCACAAGCACCAAGACCCGCTGAAAATGTAGTGACAGCCCTCGCCAGGTGAGAGTCCTGGGGCTGGCCTGTGGCACAACTATGTATAACCCCTCAGGACTGAGTGTGGCCCACTTTCCAGGTGTTTCCACAGGGACTTCTGTCCTCACTGCCTTGCGTGCCCCAGTCCCCTGACTTGCCTGGCTTCTGCTCGGTCCTGCAGGCAGCTCAGGACCCAATCTCCTCACTCAGTCCCTGTCTTGATCCTATACATYACATAAATGACCAGGCCTGTCTCTATAAGCTGTGGACTGAATTTTGCCCCATGAGCTGCCAGCACAGCTGCTGCCCTGTGGGACAAGGCAGATGACCATGCTGCAGTGGCAGCAGAGCAGGGAGCCAAGTGTTGCCAGCTGCAGGAATGCTACAGCCACAGCCCCAGAGGAAACTTGCCACACATCAACTGTGCCTTCAGAAAACCCTGCAAAACCTCCTTCTGTCAAACTGCCTTCCCAGTGTAACAAGGCTGACATTCACCCTCTGGTGTCCCAGTGGTATTAACCACAGGAAAAAACACTCACTGAAGTAAATGAATGCCCAGAAAAGTAAACTGATCTCCCAAAGTACTGTACAAGAGACCCAAACACTGCTGTAGCCCAAGGCCAGGATTTTTAACCTTTAGAAAGTCCAGAGGGTTTATGCAGTCCAGTTGGTGTTTTATACTGGATACTGAACTCGAGATAAAATTTATTCATATATTGCAGTAACAAGTTTCACAGATGCTGAAAGACACCCTGCTTCAAATATTATGGTCTGAGAGGGCAAGCAACTGTGCTACCAGGTAGCAGAGTTTATTCTCACTGTACRAAAAGCATGCACCGTACTACTCTGAAAACCAGAGGGGTTACTTTTCCCTCCTCTAGCACCCAACACAGTGTCAGTGTAAGGCTAAATCCTCAGGTTTTCCACTGAATATTCATTCTGTAAGAGTGCCTCACTATCGTAAGGGAAYGCTGGCTCCCGTGGCTATGGACATAATAGAGTGATGGGATTCTTGCTTTAGGAAAAAGGGTGGGAAGTTGCCATTCCTCTCCAAGCTCCTTTTAAGACACCATTTTCCATCTGGGATCATTTTCATCAGCGTGTCTTTTCCCTCCATTTTCCCATTAGAAGGAAACGGGAACAAACAAGAAATTTGTTTAATCGTCTTCTGTGAGATCAGCTGAATTCTAATGCTGTTTGATTACAGCTAGTCACAAAAATGTCAAGTGCATTTCCATTTAGAGTGCTTGCTTAAACAGCCGTGCAAATGGGGATCACCCGAAAATCAGCATACATCATGAGAGATTTGAGATTCCTTATGGTGTATACTTGTTTCAATCCACTCTCTTGCTCTTTAAAATTACGCATTTTCACAGCACATCATTTCCCTAAATGAGGATGATACATCACTGCTGCAGATTGACTCATGAGGCCCATTAATAAAGGCCAGGGTTTTTCTGCAGCTTTTCTCATTGGGAAGGTGTTATCTTACCATCTAAATTCATAATGAATATGATGCTCTTAGCCTATGCCCAGCCCACAGTTCCAGCTCCCCTTGTCAATTTGGTTGGAGGTTTTCATTGCACAAGCAGTGGCACCATGTTAGAGAATAAATAATGTATTGCTCCTTTCCCTAAGTAAGTAGCTATTCATTTCAAATGCACCAAAAATGCTTAAAGTGACATGGTTACCCTTGTCATATGGGAATCACCTCTTATAAAACATCTCTGCCCTGAGTAGCCCAAAACATTGCTCTAATATACAACTTCCAGTATTATGCTGCTGCATGATGTACTATCAGTATAAGACAAGAAATACTAATATCCAGAAAGCCTTTGATTTTATGTTCATAGTTTTTCCACATTATTTTTCTTTCCAAAATAACTAGGGCTGATCAGAAAATTGAACCGGAGAATACAATAATATATGATTTTAAAAATCCTAGAATCTCTGCTTGATTGAATGCTGACTTGATTATAAAAATGCTTTAGGGTATYGTTTTTTCCATTTAAAAAAAATCTGAGTTTTATGATGTTATGTATAAAAATCTAGGGATTGTAGCATTTTGCAGAGGAACAAAATATTTGTGATGAAGTCTGGAAGAGTAATATGTTAGATAYTAATTATCTGATTGGGACTGAGAATTTCAGAAGTCCCTATAGGGATCAAAAAACCATACAAACATTCTCCGAGTACTGGACACCTGATTCCCTGATTGTTTAAATTGAATTATTACATGTTAAACATACTGACTTGAACTGATCAGGCTCTCACAACAAGAGATTTTGCAAAGGACACAAAACTATTAGCTTTCATGATCCCCATTCAATTATTTGTTTGTGGTCTTCTTTTCTTTTTCAGTTTGGGTCTATGTATTAATGGGAATGGTATATAATAAATTATCCTTGCTTTGGAACCTAGAAAAGCTTTCTACACAAAGCTTCACTAAATTTTGGGTACGTAGAGTTGTACAACAATTTGTATTGTACTCTCAGTCAGCTGAAAACTGTTGTAGGAATGGTATTTCATATGATGGTACTTCCTCTTCTGGTCAAAATTAGGAAGTGCACAGATATTTTCCCATCCTTTCAAATCTAATGTAGCACTTTTGAATCCTCAAACAATTCAACGGGYTTGAGCTGTGTTCACTCCCCACAGTCTCTTCAGCTTGCAAACTAATTTTTGTTAGTACATGAAGTATATAACAGGTATTGGACCTACACAGAACACCTCTTCTCATGCACAATAATAGGCCTTCAAGGAATTCCCTGTTGAAATATAAAACTGGAGAGATATTTGGAAAGATCACTTCCCTGCTCATTTTATTCAGTATAAAGAGCTGCATTTAAAACATAATCCAAACAAGCTTAGGCTTCTGTTAGGGCCTGATGCATTTTTAGTAGTTTTAGCTGGTTTAAATAGAGCTTCTCTATTTACCACTGAGAGGCAGTAAACAGTGACAGTGTAGAGCTGTTCTTTCAGGAGCACATTTTGTTGTTTGTTTCTTGAAGAAAAGTCTAAAAGAACAAGAGAATAAAAACCAATCATACCACAAGACTGCTTACAGGTGTACAACGTTGCTACAACAGGAGTAACAAAGCAGTATGTTCTCTTTTGTACATTGGATCCGCAGAATTAATTCAGCCAGATAATTCAGAGTCAGATTGCCCACATATTTTGAAAAAAGCCCAAAACCTTAGGATTTACCTACTTAATTGGACACACTCCAGGTCTGGAGTAGATTCTCTAGCCTTACTCTCACAATTCCCTGCAGTCTGCTAAAGTTCAGATCTAGCCTTGTCTGATGAAGTTCAAATTCATAACAGTGTCTTGAAGACACAAGAGGTTTGGCCAACTTTGCAAAAGGCCAGTCTAATAACTGGAAGGTGCTAGGTCAGTCAGACCTGCTATCCACATTACTGTGCACACCTACAGGCTATATTGGACCCAGGAGTGGAGTAACCACATAATTAGGTAGACTGACATTTTCCTGCGGGTTGGAGTAATTAGGGAACTGGCAAAACAGGAGAATGACTTCCTAAAGCTTACATTGTTGCATGCATTGCCTAGGGTTTAAAATTAATTGTGTAAAGGAGAAAACTTGATACCCTCTGATGCAGGCACAATTACTAGATACAGACAGGCCCAACATTTCAATTCAGTTCTGAAATGCTTTAAAGTTGTAAGGGCCAGAGTTGGTGTCCTGGTTTGAGCTTGCACACAAAAGAGTGGCAAAAATGTTCACAACAACCAACAACAAAAGACTGAATATATAGGAATGTGTATATATGCATTATGGCAACTCCCAGTGTATCACCTGAGCTGTAAGACATACCTGGCAACAGCCACATGTTGCTTCAAAAGTCATTCTATGTGCTTTGTTCATGCAGATGAAGGAAAACAGGACAAAAAGCCAATTTGCTCTTTTATCATTATGCCTCCTAGCCTTTCTCTATAATGTTTTATAACCATGCATCAACCACAAGTGGTGAGCATATTTCCCATCTGCTGGGGCTAAATGTTCTGCAATCAGTACCAGCAAGGAGAGACAGAAAGACACTGAGACTGTGTCCAACTAGATTAAAATCTGGAAAGCTATGTTATCCAAGGGATGTATTGATTCTGAGGATATCAGCAACATTTCACGTTGCAGTGCCACAGTCATGAGCTGAACCATGACACACTGGCTCCAAACCTGAATCTTGTCTCTTTAATCAAAGATCCAGTAGTAAAAAAACGAAATGCAATAAAATAGAGTAAAACAGACTCTATAAAAGATGATTTATTGTTTGCTAAATACTGTCATGCATAGAAGTGGTGATTGCTAAACAGCATTCCACATATCTTCACATAAAACCCCTCTTGTGGAATTCAGAAAAAATACAATTGCCCCAAAATGCACTATATTGTGATAAAGCCTCTCTCTTCATTAGAAAGTACAGAAAACAACTCTTCTCCTGGTTAAATTACTGCTGACAATTGATCAAACTCAGCATGGATGGACAGATGTGTAGTTTTTGTTCTCTTAGAGGATTTTTTTCTTCATTTTCCTTTAAATTCCTTGGGGATAAGCTACCATCCTGTGCTCACAACCAAAATACTGAGTCAGTRTCACAGTATCACAGTATCACAGATACTTCAAATGGGCAGCTCATTTCCTTTAACTTCTCTGTGCTTTTGGCTGTGGAAAGAGCCTGGAATCCCACCTTCATACGAAGGACACCTGCYTGGAAGGAGAAAGCGAGAGCAAGACCCCCTGTCATGTGATTGGTTACCCTCGATTTGTAATGCAAAGATCTGTAATAAGAGCCATCTGTCTTGCACAAAGCCTCCCTACACTGAACACTTTTACCAGGGCCCCCAAACCACAACCAACCAAGACTTATCCCGAAGCAGTTTGTAGATGAAAAGAAAACACTTGGATTAAAGAGGCACTTCCCAGGGATGCCTGCTGAATGGTTTTAGGAAGCCAGCCAAGGCACTGAAGACATTACTCACCAAAAAGTCAACGAAGCTGACAAATTTTTAAAAGAACCAAAGCTTACTGGCCAAGATATGTCCATTCCTCTTCTGCATCAGTCATCCTCTCATTACACTCACATCACCATATTCTGCAATAACAGGAGGAATTCCTCTGTGGCAGTAGGCATTAAGAAATCATGCTTTCATGTACATATATGTCATAGCAAAATTTCACCATTCCTGAGATTCTACACTTAAAACAATAATTACAAGGAATAAGAACAGTGCTTTCCTTTTTTATAATGTCTTTTTAAAGTGTCCTTACATAAAGAGCTCATTCATAAGTCTGGTCAGWGTTATGTGTTTTCCTCTAAAGACAATGCAGTGTCTTAAAATGTTTTAGACCAGACACAGATATCAAAGYAGATTTTTGACTTCAGCTGAATGACCAAAATTTACAGTAGCTCAGGATTCCACCCATTAATTCTATAAAGTTCTTTAAGTTCCTGTTAGACAACCAAATGTATTATACAGATTTGATAGAAAACAAAAGAAAAGGAAGGTGCATTGTAGCAAGATGGGGGTCAGCCTCTTTTCCCAGGTAACAAATGATAGGATAAGCAGATATAATCTAAAGCTGCACCAGGGGATGTTCAGGATGGACATCAGGAAGAATTTTTTCACTGAAGGGGTAGTTAAGCACTGGAAAAGGCTGCCCAGGAAGGTGGTGAAGTTACCATCCCTAGAAGTGTTTAGAAATGATTGGACATGGCACGTAGTGCCATTCTTTAGTTGGCATGGTGGTGTTCATTCAAATGTTGGACTTGATGACCTTGGAGGCCTTTTCCAACCTTGATGATGATATGTTTCTATTATTCTGGGATTAATACAGGAGATGAGCAATGCTAGGTTACTTTTTGGTTGCAAATGAAGCAAGTTTACATACTCACGTGGGACATGATGTCTAAGTTGCATGCTCTACGGCACTGCATCTCGCCATCCACTTACCCTCTCAGTCCAACATCCACAGATGTTGGACTGAGAGGGTATTTCTAGGCCTCTCCTTGGCAGCAATGTTTATGGACCAGCCTTCTGTGGTCAACGACAACTTGGAAGAAACTTCAAAACCCCCTCTTCACCACCATACACATTATATTTGTGTATTGGTACTGCAAGGATTGTCTGTGTCTCSTCTCTGTGTGCTTGAATGTGTGCACCAACCTCCTGAACAACTTGTGAGCAAAGTGCACGTATAGGCAGCACAGGCTGGAGCCTGGCAGTGGTCCCACAAGTAAGAATGCAGCTGCATATTTTTCCTGAAGTGGAAAAACTTGTTTCCTGTTGTTTCCAGAGCAGTGGGATATGCCTCCAAAAGCAGTGATGGAGTTGCTTTCTGCAGCTGGTGCTATTGCTAGTTATCATCTGTAATAACAAAGATGTCAAGGTTTAGGCTTGTGCTGTGACAGCAGTAATGACTGGTGGCAGGGAGTTATGAACAAAGAGAGGGGAAATGCCAAGAGAGGGCAGATTTCAAGGAGGTGGTGATAGTGGCAGTGGTTACTTTGATAAAGATAAGGAAGATAATGATAAGGAAGATGATGACTGTATGTGTGCCACTGTGTCTTAAGAGGCAGGAAGACTGCCATATTCCTGTACCTACATATTCCTGGCAAGAAAGCAAACCTATGACTGGAGGTGGCTGGCCCATCCTCTGGTGCTAAGGAACAAGAAACAATGGCAGAGTAAAGAGAAAGGATGCAGAGGGATGAATAGAGCAGAGGATCAGCGAAATGGCGGCCATCCGAGCCAGTCCTTATGTAGGAAAATGTGTTTCTGATTCACATCACACACTGTCAGTAAAAGCATTTCTTCAGAGTAGCCAAGTGAAGCCGTGCCAAGGGTGCCCTGATGCCATTACTGCAGGAGACACACTCAAAGCACAGGCAGGAAGAGCAATCTGTGCAAGTCTGGCCGGGAGGCCTGCCAAGCTGGTAAATGACAGAGGATTGCTATTTTTATCTGAGAGATACAGTTCAGTATTTCAGGTCCTAATGCAAAAGCTGAGAATCAGCGATTGAGGATATCTCAAAACTGAAGTTGGGGGAAGAAAGTAGCAAGGGAATGATAACTGCCTGGATGTGCTTTATGACATGAATTCAGTTCAAGATAAAAACTGACCAGCTGAAAATTGTTCATCATTTCAAAAGATGACATGATCACGTCCAACGTGATATGGTTTCCTCTCTGGCAGTTTGTCCAAAAGACCACTCAACCAAATTATAAATAATCTGAAGACTTCCTTATTTGACTGCCCAGTCATTTTCGGCATTGTGGGCATCTTTTTCAGTGCTGGCTGTAACGTGGGATTCATTCAATCTTGTGCTGTTTAGCCACTCAGTACCCAGGGCCCAGTTCTGTTAAGATCCACTGCCTAACCTTCCTTTACTGTAAGGAGATATAGACCTGTTGTTATTGCATTAACATGTAGGTAAGATGTCTAGGCAAGTGTTGGTGGCAAGAGCAACTAAAGAGAAAACTACCATCATGAAAAAATATAAAACCCTGAGGAAAAAGAAGTCAGAAGGCACCGACTGAACACATGGGAGGACCAGCCAGTACATTTCCCATGCTGTCATCTTATTAATCCGAGCTGTGGATCAGAATCCATTAYGTTTACTTGCTGTGGGAATTCATATGGAACAAAAATGTCACCTTCACTCCACGTTTTACAACTCAGTTACCTGTTATGTAGGGGAAAAGAATTCCCAACCACTACTATATTTGTGAAGTTTGTAAATGGTAGTACAGGTCTATCCCTTTATGACACCTAGGTATCCCCAGGAACTGAAACAAAATTGACCCACAGGGACTTGGGGGAAAGAATTATAACTGGTTGCAATTTCTTGCAATTCCCAAAGAATAGCTGATCACTGACATTGGGCTTCATGTTATTCCGTGATTTTCACAAAATATTATTGCACCGTGTTTTATCAAATTCATGTGTCCATGATACCATAAACTCAAGCAAATATAGATATAGCATGACCTTTTACATCCAAGGCACAAATGACAGTGATTAAGTTTTGCCATAGTCTGCCTTGAAGTGACAGATAATTATATAATACATTCGTAAGAAAACTAGTCCATAAATCTTTAAATATAACACTTTAACCAAGTTTCAGGAATGAACAACTGGATAGAATTGTAATGACATATAATATGGGAGCATAAAAATTGAAGCCTTCCACTTACCTAGTAAAATTTTTCAATTTTGTATTAATGTTCTCATCTATAATTCTTATTATATATACGATTTACTTTGGTACTAAGTTTCTTCCTTTCTGAGTATATCTATATACAGAAGATMTCAATATCCACATGTATGGTAAGTGTCAATTGATTTGTAGATACAAAAGACACTGATTTTCTTACACACTTCATAAAAAAGCAAAGGGAGCAGTTTAGGGCATAGGATCTCAAGCTCTGGCACCTCCCAGATCATGCAGGCCCAATGGTCTTCATTCAGTAGCAGCCTTGGAGGCTCATCTAGGCTGGAGAATTTGTCCACCAGCCCAGCTCTGACTCCAGTCACCTGAGCATGACTGAATTATATTTCACAGAAGGCATTTGGGCAAGATTCATGTCAGCCAAATTTTGACACTTAGAGAGGTGTTGCCATGAGTTTGCAGCTCTTCAATGTTTTCATTTTCTGTAACAGTTTCTCACGCACTTTCTGTAAACATAGCCATGTTTTGCTAACCGTACTTTATTGTTTTTCATTCCATTCTCCTAGGCGGAGATGTTTGATGGATTTTTCCTTTGACCAGTGTGATTGAGGGGTGGTAATTTCTCCCTCCAATCCACGGTRGTTTTTAAGAACATATATAATAAAGCTCGGGCTCTCTGCCCGGTCTCTTTTCTTGCTTCTCTCCTGACAAGGTGTCTGCGTGGTTCTTTTCGTGCTCAAGTGCGACAAGAGGCACATCTGAGGCATGACTTGTCTCATTCTAGGATAATCTGTCCAGTGAATCACCAGCTGGAAGTGCCCGTTTCTGCCCATTGACCACAACGGCAATTAACTAGAGGGAGGATGTTTGTTATTTAGACACATAAAGGTATTTGAGACATATTGCACCTCGAGCCTTCACCTAAAAACCAAGGACAGAGAATGCCTTGTTTATGAAGTCAGTAGATTACCCTTTTAGTAGACTGCACCACTCTCACAAGAGATAGGTGCTACCTCTTGATCAGACTGGCTCACCTGCAATTTCCAGCTTATTATGAATTTTCCCTGGCAAATGGAACACCAATAATTTTCACAATGAAAATGCTTTTATATCTGTCAATCATATCATCGCTCTATCTTCTGTTCAATCTTTCACTCAATTTAAATGTTGATTTCATATTTACCTATGCAGATGAAATTTCCTTAGAAAACACACATTGACTATGGACTGATGTGCTCTGAAGTGTTGTTGTGCTGATGAAAAGTTGGCAGCTGGGTTTCTTTCTCCTGCTGAATGATATTGCTAATGCTTACTAATTACAGGAGGGCCTTCGGCAGCAGAAGCGTATGAGTATCATGCAACAGGGAGAAAACTACATTACAAGCAAATCGATCAGCTTTGAAAGAGGAACAAAAATACATTTTAGATGTCAAACAGCATTTATAAGTTTAATTGTAAAATGGTACAGTAAATATTTTTTCCAGTTTAATGATCTGAGAGAAAAAAGAAAAGATTGATTTTGGAAGGCTAGATTTTGCGGGGAGATGTCCTATTACCCTCTGTAATTACATTAGTGTGAAACATGTGAAACAGTTACTCATATTTTCTGCTCTGAGTTTAATGGCATTGTTTTAGGCATAATATACACTCTACTGAGGAAAGCAAAGTGAAAAGAGGTATCCTCTTCCCATTCTAATAACAAATATAAAATTTACTATGACAAGTGTCTTCCTGGCAAAAGTTTAATAACGAGAGATAAGACAGTAGGCATAGAGCACAGCATCAGAAAATAATACAAAACTCCTAAAACACTAGTGGCTCCAGCTGTTGAGATTTTTAATTCAAAATTTTAAAAAGTCCTTTAAAAAAAGAGTTCATTATTTCGTCATTCATTCTGAGGGGCAGAAACCCATAAATTTCAGTAGACTTTGGATTAGGTAATAAAATAAGAAATACCAAAACAGTGGAGATGGGAACCTGTTAATCATCTGTTCAACTATGAAATACAGTTGCAAAAATATTCTGAAAAAGCCTATTATCTGAGAATATTTGGCATTATTAAAAGACGGAGCTTATTTAGGAAAAGCTTATAAAATGTATTTAGGCTTTGATACCTGAACTAACACCAACCTCCTAACTTTTTCAGAGGTCACTTAACCGTACAAATTGTACCACATAAAAATTTATGTTGAAAGTGCTACTGTTTATTATGCTTTTGTCTTACCTCAAATGGGTCTCAAACCACTGTGTACAACGCAAAAAATTTGCTAACCAGGTTTAGATGTTCACAACAAATATCTGTCTCTGTATTGTACCAAATCATTTCATTTTCAATGTTATCTCTGATTTTGCAAATCAGCATAACTTTGGTTCATAAACACACATTATATTTTTTCTAAAATCCGACTAGAAATTTACTTTGAAAAGGGAAATATTTTTGATAGATATTAGGGATGTGAAATTTGTTTCAAATTTGAGACATGATAACACTACTGAGTTCATTTTTCACTCTGTTCCTGCGCAAAAGACGTAATCCTGCAATTCTAGAAGTTGTGAAGTTTTTCAGAAAAAAATGTAAGAGGCAATTTCTTTTCATGCAGTTGTGTCCCGCTTTCAGCTGTGATAGAGTTAATTTTATTTCTAGTAGCTGATACAGTGTTGTGCTTTAGGTTTAGTGTGAGCATAATGATGATAACAGATTAGTATTTTAGCTGTTGCTTTAGCAGCGTTTACACTGAATCAAGGACTTTTCAGTTTCCCTTGCTCTGGCAGTGAGGAGGTGCACAGGGAGCTGGGAGGGAGCATGGCCAGGACAGTAGATCCAAACTGACCAAAGGGATATTCCATATCATAGCAAATCATGCTCAGTATATAAACTGGGGGGAGCTGTCTGGGAGCTGCTGATCACTGCTCAGGAACAGACTGGACATCATGCAGAGTGTGGTGAGTAATTGCATTGTGCATCACTCGTTTTTCTTGCGTTTTATTCTTCTCTCTCCTTCTTTTTCATTATTAATTTATCTTAATTTATTTCAATTATTAAACTGCTCTTATCTTAACCCATGGGTTTTACTTTTTTCTAATCCTCCTCCCCGTCAGCCCAGAGGCAGGAGGGAGGTTAGGGGGTAGTGAGTGAGTGGCTGTCTGGTACTTAATTGCCAGCTGGGGTTAAACCACAAGAAGTTGTTTAGATGCAGGCTGTGCACATGTACCCGCATTTTTTCTTGAGAAATGACAATTTCGTGAAACGGGATTAATATTTCTTCTTAATCAGACAGACATATCTATGACTCCAGGCAGGTATCATCTTATCCACAGATTTTGTTAGTGTTTTTGCAGTTGAGGAAAGGTTTTAAATGGCACTGTTCCCTAATTCAGCAAAATTTGTTTTAGACATTCACTGGCAAGGAAGACTCTTAACCAAATGAGACTGTTTTGCCTGGGAAAACAAGGATCTCATAATCTCAAATTCTTTGAAATTGAGTTTTCTTTTTTTCAGAGCATCGTGGAAAGCAAAGTACAAAATGTTGAGCTGAGAGCACGATGTAACAACAGGAAAAATTACGGTGTGTAAAACATTGTAAAAATGTTCTTCCCATTTTCATCCAGCTACCTGTATGTTGTTGATGATATACCTTATCAAAGAGAATTGTTCTTTCATACTTTTCAGAACACTTCTTTCTAAGCTCTGCTCTCCAAGAGGACTGTCTGATGACAGCTCAGTTGAAGCTCTTTAAGCCTTCAGTCTCACAGTCACATTAGGTATCCTTTCACATATTCACTCCCCTAAAAGATTTAGCATAGGTTCAGAAACTCAAAAGAAAAAAAATATTTTAAGTTCTTGCAAGTTGTATACTGTTTTTTGAAATTTGTTGCTCCTTCTTTCCAACCTTCCCAGTTGCACCATTCAGATCTTTTTCCAAGAAATGTGCCCACAGTTTATTCCTGGTGATTGAGCTTTAAGCCCTATTAAGGTAGTGAACTTCTTGCTACAATTATTCTTGAAGAAAACCATAACTTGGGTAACATCTCACATCCAGTTACATAAAAACTAGAAAAAAATATCTGACAGATATCTATGTCTGAAATTAATAATCCTTTTGTATTATTAATTTGAAGACCAAAAATACTGGTGTTTTAATGAATTCGCTTTAGGTCAGGAAACACAACTCTTTGAATTTAAAATATTTTGGCATTTAGATCACAGATGCTTACTGGAAGCAGCTGTAAGTCTTTTTATGACTTTTTGTTTTCAACGGCTTTTAATAAACAATGACTGGGAAAAAGACACAAGAAAGGGAATAAAATGAAACAGATGGAAGAGTCCCTACTGGAATGACACCAGTATAGACTTGCAGCAGGTAATTTAGTTTAGGCACACTTGCATGGTTTGCTTAGCTGAGCAGAACAAACAATCAGATAAGCTGGCTGGAGCATATTCACAGGCTTTCATTGGAACAATATAAAAAAATGCTGGTTCCACTGAGTGTGCTGAACACTGACCCCAAGACATGGAACAAACAGAAAGTATGATTTATTATAGCATTTATATTACAGAGAATAGTATATCAAAGAGCAGCAGTGGAAAAATGCTTTTTGATCGTCTTGTAGTTCATCTTTTTCTCTCTTCCATCATTGGAAAAGAAATAAAACAGTGTCATTGACCTACAGGTTCCAGGTTTCCAGCAGCACAACATAAACTGTAAAACATGCTCTAATCTGCTGTTTCTGTTTGTGTGCATACTCAAGTTGAGCAGTTTTTCACATTCTCTGGGCTAAAGCAGTAAAAAAAGAAAACAAGAGAAAGCAGTGCCTGGCAGGCAATTGGTCCAAATGGATCACATACACTTTTATTGGATCTGCTGGATATGCTGATACAATAGCCCAGAAAGATAAATTATGTATGAATAAAATTCTATGACGTCTGTTGTCATGTCTGTTTCTCAGAAAGTACATAAACACTTTTTTTACTGGCATGCATATATCAGRTATCCAAAGGCAACTTAACATCATGTCTTATAGAGGAATAGGTGTAACACAGGGCTACAGCATGAGTTATTACACCACGTTATGTATCCTGTCTGATAGACACATGCATACAAGAAGCATGTTTATATCTGCACCATGGATTATTTTCAGTCATGAGCCTTCCAAAGGTTTAGGACTTCTACAGTTGCTGTAGAAAAGCTCAGCAGTTCTGGAAGTGATTTTTTTGTTTTGACAGATCACATGGCTATTCCTTCTCAGTACTGATGGGAAGATCCACCTGCAGTCTTTATTGCAAACATGAAACATCAGCCAACAAGAGATGCTACATACCAGGCTAAAATATAACACCAAGACGTGGTATCTGCAACAAAAGTATTCCCTTATTAAAATTATCCTTATTTGGAATTTGTATGATAGGTACCATGCCCTTCTGAAATATACTTGATACATGCCATGTTCAGTGTAACCTCAGGCTAGCAGGTATCTCTAAAATTTCCACCTGTTCCTGTTTTTCTGAGTGTACTCAGCAATTCTACTTTCATCTTCACCTTTCAAACAATGTTCCTTCCATAGTCAAATAGAGTATTTTTGTACAGCAGAACTGATATTGTTTCTCATGATTAAAGAAATACAGAATCTAATTAATTCACGTAATATGAATCATCTACTATGAATTTTCCTTTTATCTTCGAGTGTTAGAGCAACCCAAAATAAATCCCTCAGAAATGCAAGTGAACAGAGCTATTTCTAGCTAAATTCTGCCCTTGAAAAACAAAATTTTGTTCAGGCTGCAGCTATGCTCCAAAATAATCTATGATTGACATTTAAGTGGTTTGTCTAAGAGGGAAGGCCAGACAATGACCGTTAAACACATTCCAGAAAGTATTATTAACCTTACAAAAAGTTATTCGTGGATGAATCATTTTAAAAGTTGCTAATAGCAAACAAAGGCCCAAGGAATATCCAAATGCACTCTCTCTCTCTCTTAAATCTCAAGTTTTCCTTTGGTCTCCATGACATGGTGTAAAAAGTAAATGTAAAAGTTTTATTTTATTCACCCTAGTCCTGCCTCCTTTTTCCTCACCTTGACTCAATTGTTGTCATTCCATGCCATTAAAAAACTGTTGATTGTGGAAGGGACTGGAAGGTTTCACATGGTGTTTGTGAAAGAGTCAGACGCATGCCATGCTCACACATGCAMGCACACACACACACACATATATATTACCAGTAGATGCTGCAGACATAAAATGTCTGCTGAGCTTAGCAGGTCCAATTCAATCAATGCATGCACTCTGCAAAACCATAGCTCAGGAAGTGTTTCAAGGAAAATGCCAAGCCAGGTCAGATGGGGCTCTGTTCAGTCTGTCCTGCTTTCATTACCTGCCAGACACCAGACTTTGACAAACTCCACTGTCGAAATTGTCTTCTTTTTCAACCTATCTAGCCTTATCACTGGCCRCTATGAGCTGTTCCTTCACTCCTTTTTGCCCAGTTTAGCAATYAACATCTTTGCCACCACAGTCTCTGCCCCCAACTCCATTTCAATATGCATTTCCCAATTCATCCTTCAGCACTCATCCCAACTCCCATTAAAGTATCAGCATTCACATTCCTAACATTTTTTTTTGTCTTTTACCACTTACTAAATGTTTGATGAGCAACACAAAGACTTTCCAAAGCATTCATTCACGCTGACTTTACAGTGAAAGACAGTACAGAAACAACTTTATAAGTGGATTTAGTGCTGAGCACACTGAAATACCTACAGCTGATATTCTGAACACTTTTCTTTTGGCACCTCTGATTTTTTATGTGTAAAAAAGTCATGTATGCCATTAGGGAAAATCCAAAAAGCAGTTTTCTTCCACATTTTTGTCACTTTACATGCTCCAATAACTTTGCTTGACACTAATTCTGCTAAAACCCTTAACACTCATTTTCCATCAGTTCAAATAAATATTTTTTACACCATCGAGCTTTGTTTTGCCTCATAGAGTACTGGTTTGCTTCTCTTTCCCCTATAACTTTAACTCTGGTCAATATTGGTCTGCTTTGGAAAATTCTCTCATTCTCTTCCACACAGGCATTGGAGTACCACCTTTTACTGTTCTATTTAGTAGYGACAGGTGCTGCTTATGTTACATCCAGCAATACCATCAAAGGGCTCATGCTAGGTACCACACACGTGGATACCTGATACTCTTCTGGGAAGCAGTTGTACAGTTCTCACTACCTAAGCCGACTTGAATACCTCTGCAAAGCACTGCTAGGTGGGGAGGAATTCTTATTTATCAAGGATAAGGACAGATCTGAACAGCTTTACAACAGGGAAGGCTTTCTAGGAACGTATGTCGCAGCAAGTGGCCTTTCTAGCATGTCTAGGGCTGAGACCTCCTTTCTAGGAAAAAATGCTTCACTGCAGTTACTATCATTATGTCCTGACAAAAAGCTACAATAATTTTTTTTTTCTGGTTCTTATTTGGTGTGACATTSTTAACTACCGCTTAATTACGTATGCAAATAAAGTAGTGGCCATCACCTTTCTATGATGATGTTGCTCTGAGTTAATGATGAAGAGGGACATGCAGAGGCTGTGGGACATGTCAGTGCTAATGAAGATTTATTCAGTAGTGACATTTGATCAAATCTTCCTGGCAAAGTCTTAGGTTTCATTAGTTAAAGATGTAAAGCAGTATGTCTGATTAGAGGGAGAAAAAGCAGTGGGGAGCTCACATAAATTACTACAGCTCAATTAGGTGCAGACAGTTTAGTGAGTGTTTATTACCAGTAGAAAGGAAGATTTTCCAATTAGATTAAAAGGTTTGGAAAACAACTCTTATAGTGCACAGTGATTTAGACCCATTGCTGGAATAATATATTGTGAGAAGCTGCATTGATTAAAAGTAAGCTGGTAAGTTATCTGCATTGCTTCATTGTTTATCAATGGATCTCCTGCTGCCTAGGTACAATTTACCTCACAAGATCAATGTCTGGACTTGGCCAATTTTCTGCTGGCTGAAGATTTATACGGATGTAAAGGGCATCTACATCATGTCTGAAAATACTGAGGAGATTTATTCAGGATGATCATCAAGGAAGTGAAGTTGTATCAATCACCAGAAGTGTAGCCTGGCCATGCTGTGCCCTTCAGGCTGGTATCCCTGCTGCAAAGCTGGATTTAAAGACAAGACATTTTAATCAGAAAGAAACTTCATTCCAATGAGGTTCCCCAGGCTCATTGTGAAAACTGAAAAGGCRTTAAAACAAAAGTGGAAGTATACAGTGCTTAGACAGTGATCAGCCRATGTTTCTGACAAATGATTGAAGGTACTCGGTGTACAGTGCAAGCCTGTGATTCATGAATCCCAGTGTCCAGCAGTGCAGAATGTGACTTCCAGCAGTGCTGAGCTAGCTGGAGTCYAGGTCTGCTTTGCCAAAGGATTTTTGGATATGAGCTGTGAAAGGTAGGGGGTCATTGTCCATGGCTCTGAATGACTGATTGATTCCCATGCGGAATGGCACGGGGAAGGCGGGGGGAAAAGGAGCARAGGAAAAGAAAATGAATGATATTTAAATCTTTTATACTCCTACTGTGCCCTTCAGATCACACGAAGGCCTGCAGCTGCTTCTGATCCCTGTCTCCCAGAATAGTCTGTTGTGAAGACTGGAGGAACTGAGTGCAACAAATGGAGAAATAAATAAAATAATTCTAGTTTTACAAGTTTAATTCAATAATGACAGTGTTCCACATGGAAATCTTTCTTCTACCTTGTATGTAAGTAGGACTCAAAAGAATCCAAAAGTTACAATATCAAACTTTCATATCTTTCTTTCTTTCTTTCCCCTGCACACTTGCACATGCAGTATTTCTCCTCTGTTAATGCAGGTCTGCAAAGTTTAAATCGATGCCATCAGAGATGCTGACACTGCCATGAAAGCAGGACTGAGCCCCTCCTTTCGGTTCTAACAATAAGCCATTTGGGATTCAGAAAAGTGCATGGGAATGGTGGTGAGGGGGAAGGAACTACGGCATAGTGACTTCCACAGAAAATGAAAATCTGTTATGCAGGGGCTGTTGTCCTTCACTGCACTAACATGGCCACGTTCTCCAAATGCACAGAAAAGTTCATTCTCCCCCTAAAAGCTTGCTCATGTTTACAGGCACAACAGACACTTCTGTATTAACATTTTTTTSTGTACAAAAAGCTAATTTAAACACTGATGTGTGAGCACAGACTATCACACAGACAGCCCACAATAAAATATTCTGTTTTAAAATAATGGTTCAGTGAAGCTCCAACAGTGTGGTACTTACTCACCTGAATAATCCCATAGTTTTATGTTCATGTGCTCACTGTGTACTTCTAAGTTACACATTTGAGCTCCAAAAGTCTTCGTTCTTAACTCGTAATGAGCAGAGTTCACATAGTCCGTATTCAAACTGCTTTGTCCTGTACAGTTAAACCACAAAGCTTTCTTTGGGGACTCTTCTCCACATTTCAGCAGGCACCACTACCCTCACCATAGCTACACTTCACCAAAACAACTAGCAAATCAGCAGCCATTTTATTTTTTAAAAAAAMGCACATTCAAATCTCTCCAGACACCTCAGATATTACCACTTACTTTACCATGTTAAATAACTGCTCATGAATAAAACACTGATATTTTCTGTAAAGTAAACATCACATTGCTGTTGGTTAGCAAAACTGAGCTTTTAGTTCATTTTCTTTATAATTGGAAGGGCTTGTCGTTTAACGAAACAATTAACATTTTTTACAAGCAACAAGATTGTGAATGACACCTTYTATTACACTAAATACATTTAATTATGATTTATTGGCACACAGCAACCTCTTGTAACATTGCAGGCCAACATCCATTTTCGCTTAATTAAACTCATTATAACAACACTTTGCTACACAGAGGGGAAAAAATCCCAAAATAAACAAACAAAAAAAAGCCCATATTTCATAATTAACTGTTCAAAATTAAGGTCATAGGGTAATTACGCAGCATATTTCCTAATATTAAACTGCTACTGGTACTAATAGGAAAAATATCTGGCAAATATGTAGATATCAGAAGAGAACTCAGGCTTTTGGTCTTGGCTATGGAATTGAAACATTCTTGAAGCTTAGTCATGTCTTGGGACAAAGGCAGCATCCTGCACTGCTCAGATTGTTTATTGACTTTTCACTAGCACAGTTTCCTGTGTCGTCTTAACTGCTGCTTTCAAAAAAAAAAAAAAAAATCCAAAGAAAGAAAATCCTTTTTATTAGAGGCTAAATATGCAGCAATGGCAGCAACTGTATTTGCCCCCACAATTTGTCACGGCATTTTACTACTTTTTTTTAAATTTAAGTGGTAAATAAGGTTAAATATAGGAGAGAAGGATTTGAGTTATTAATCCCCAATATACCTAGATCCTTCTAAAATTTTATCTGAGCAATTTCAAAATAAAACAAAATCTCTGAACCCCTTTTTTTTCTGAAATGTAGTGTGACACATTATTTTGTTTTAAATTTACCAGCCTTGTGGTTTGATGTAATTCACACGAAATATTTAATAGGGACACGGTCAAAATCACGTGTGAAACCCATGTGCTCAGATCCTCTTCTTTCTAATAGGATTTACTTAGGCAACTCCTGGGTGGAGATTAAAACTTCACCCTGCACACAAACCCTTTCCATTCTCCTGTTAATCCCGAGGTCAGAGCTAAACTGCAGCCTGTCAGAACTCCTAATGACTGTGGTTTACACATCATAGCTGGTTGCTTGCTCAGCAGCAGCCTGTGCTATCTGGAGGCCAAAGATAAGTGCTCAGGGATTACCTTTAAAACAATCCGCCCAGCTCTTTTGTCACTAAGAGCAGAAAGTTGGGAAAAAATGGAACTGTAATCCTTGCTTTTGTGGACTGACCAATTTTTAGCAATTGAAGATTCAGGAAAAAGCCCTTGAAAATCAGTATCAAAGCTCAGCCAAAGTGCTGCGGCTGTTACAAGGTCAGGACGCCTAGTTCAACTCCCTCCCCTCTCCCTCAAATGGCCTTTTTGGCTATTTTACTCCTGTTCCGACTATAAGAGTTTGTGCAGTATGTGTAGGTTTTGGTTGTTTGTTTAAATAAAGAAAGAAATCCATTACAAACACCTTCAGTCCTGACTGTTGCCGTCATTTGCAGGTAGAATCATGAAATCAATGAATCATTAAGGTTGGAAAAAACCTCTAAATTCATTGAGTCCAGTGATTAACCCAGCACTGCCGAGTTCACCACTAAACCATCCATAAGCACCACATCTACACATCTTTTAAACAATCTCCAGTGGTGGTGACTCCACCACTTCCCTGGACAGCCTGTTGCAATGCTTGGTCAGCCTTTCGGTGAAGGAATTTTTGTCCTAATAACCGATCTAAACCTCTCCTGGCGCAATCTGAGGCCATTTTGTCCAACTGCTTTTTAACTGGAAGAAGAGACTGACCCCCACTTGGCTACAACCTCCTTTCAGGCAGTTGTAGAGAAAAATAAGGTCTCCCCTAAGCTTCCTTTGCACTGTTGGCCCATAAATTCCACGGGGCAAGGGAAAACAGCTCAGAATGGAAATTGCTCTGCATGAGCCACCAGGGGCCATGCAGCCCTCCAGACTAACTGGTTATTACTTCAGCCTCATCCATAGGGGTGCATGCTGTTGATCTTCAGACTCCTGAGCCCTTGTTACCCACAGCTCCTATCACTGCCCCAAATTTAAAGGATCATTGCTGAACAAAACCAGCTTTAAAGGCAGCGTTTTAACTTATCAAAGGTGAAGACCCTCAGAAATGGTCTGACTTGGTTTTGCCCCTCCAAAAAATGAAACATTCCAACCTGGTTTTGAACATTTGTCTTTTCAAAAGGAATTCATAGGGTATACGGGTGGATACGATTAAGATGGCAGGTTCTGTAGAATCATCACATCCATGAGTCAGTACTGGTTTCCATAAAATCTGTTAATTTTTCCACAATGGGCCAGTATCTCTCAAGGGGCGTAAAATACAGTGGAGTGTTTCATACTCTTCCGTGCTTTTAAAATACAGAAGCAGAAGAATATGGATCTCTCCACATTCAACAGACCAGGAATTTATCAAGCAGATTAATTATTATTTTACCTTGCAATTTATTCCAAGGTATTAGCAAATATTAGCTGTAACTTGCACTTGCTTTTCATTTTAAAACTTTGAAAAAAAAGAAATAAAATGCTACTGTGTTAATTCCAGATGAAAAAAATACAGAACAAACAAAAATTTTCCTTTTCTTCTGTTTGATTACCTGAAAAATCCTCAAACAAATGCACATTCATTCTAGGAACCCAACTGTGTTCTTGAAACACCGAAGATGTGATAAGAACATAAACAAAAAACTAAACAAAAAACCCCAAACAACCAAGAAAAGGCAACCACAGAGGAATTAAAAGGATAGCATCCAGTCAAAGGCACAGTATCCAGCATACCACCATGGAGTGAGAAACTCCTTGGGAACTTTTAATGATGTTATGAGTTAGACTTGCTTATAAACGGAATTGAAAAGAGCTACATCTGCTGAGACAACAGCCAGCACACCAGGGCTTCAACTCTGAACCCACAGATTTCAAATTCAAAGTTCTGCCTGCAGCATGCTTTGTATATGCTCTGTCTCATTCATATGTACCACTGTGGCTTGCACATATTTCTCCTGCAGACCTAAAATTGCAGGGAGAAGGCACAGACCACATACCAGTTCTGCAAAGAAAATCAAACCTTGATTTACCATCTTGAAGGGCTGCAAGGTCTGCTGAATGCCCTGTCGTATTTTTTACCCTGGAAGATCTCTCTAGGTTAATGAGCAAGCACCAGTCCACCCTAAATGTCACCTCTAAACCGGGAAGTGCTTACTCAGTTCTGTCACTGGGGAACAAGTTTGTTGTGGACCAGCACACACTGATTCTTACAGGTGTTATGGCTGCATCTGCCATGAACTCATGGAAATGTCTCAGGCTGTTCTCTCTCCTGCCACCACTGCACATACACCATCACCACTGACACGAGGTTTCTTATAACTGTAGTCACAAAAGACAAATGTGCAATTGCAAATATAATTGTTATGTATTTTATTTTTACCTAAACTTTTGCAATGTGTGTCCTGAACTGCTCCATTCTCAGTTTTCAAACCTAGTCACCACAGCAAGAACACAGACTGTCGCTGACAGAAAACATACCAACAGCTTGTTTTGAGTATTGCTGGTCAAGATGCTTTTCAGGAAATAAAAAAAAAATAAATAGCTCAGATATTTAAATTTTACAAGGAGTCATTTATTCCACATGGCAGTTAATTATTCTAATATTTTATATAATTATACCAGCTCTTATTAAAATAAAAGGGATGATGACACCAACCCCTTAAGTCTTAGCACAGATTTTATGACAAAATATATTCTCTTCCAACCTCACAACACCAGAACCTATCATTAACACCTTTGGAAACTGCTGTACTAACAAATTTGTGCGCTGCTTTTTTTTTGTGGTGCTTAATATAACAGAAGTCTTTACAATCAAGTCAGGTATGCTCAGAACTTCAAAGAAACATGTTCCAGATTAGTGAAGCAGGACAAACCCAAAATGAGTTATTCCAAACCAATGCCTGATTGGAATACTTTTCATCTAAGAGCTGTGCTGTGCTGGGTACTATTTAGGTGCCTTATAAATACCTTATAAATGACCTTCACTTATCTTCATACAGATCTTTTTTGTTTTCTTTTAGAAACAAAAAATCAATGGTTTTTATCAGTGTTCTGCTTTCAAAAATGTTTCAAAACATGTTTTCATGGCTGCAGATCTTTGTTCCCCATTTGAGTGTGTTGATTAAATGGACTTCACAAATAATTTTGTGCTAAGAATTTTGCAGAGCTATGATGGTTGAGAATGATTTTGTAGCAGGAAGAGTCAGAGCAGCTGAGCATTGACCTTATTAGGTTTCAATAAAAAGAAGTTACCAATGACTACAGTGAATTTAAGTCATTTTATTGCTGGGCAATGCAATGATACATTTTAGAATGCTTTTTAATTCTTAGTTAGCTCTCAGTGTTTTGCCAAAACCTGCAGCTTACATCTATTCAGCACACACAGAAATTAAGTTTTACATCTGCTCTCATAATCAGTAGTCAGAATTAACATATATTTTTTCTGTTTTAAAAAGTTCTTATTTATTAAAGGTCTCTCTTTTTTCTTAGCTCTATCCCACATCAAATATCAATATGAAAAGTTATGGAACAACAACATTTAAGAATTTACCATCTATCCTGTGGGTGCCCCATTCCAGAAGACTCTGGGGCTTTTTTCATGGTTAGGTGGTTAAGCTTTTTTGTCCTTCTTTTCAATTGTCCATTCAAATGTCTCAAGAACTTCTAAGAAGTGGTACCAAGGACAATAAAGATAGAGAAAAGCTACTCAATGTAGCTTTAAGCTACATTATGTAGGTCAACTCCTCAGCGTATTCCATGAAAAATATTCTCCATTACTTTTACAAGGTGTGGGATATTATTTGGATATATTTTCAACGTAAATAATTAGTATGATAAGAGTGAGAAATATACGTAATATAGCTTTGGAAGTCTGAGAATCCTCTTATTCCAGCAACCCCATTTTGAGATTTTTCCAATACTGGAAATTTGTGAGATAACAAATCCCGAAAAGACACTGCCTGGACTTCCAAATTATTGTGGTTTGTTTGTTTGCTTATTTTTTAATTATTTAAATTCCAATATTTGAACTGCCAGTATCCTGAGGATTGCATAAATGAAACCCATCTGATATGTTTTTTTTTCTTGGTACGGTATCACAATGCCATGTTTTAAGTTTAGTATTTTGCAAAACACAAGAAACACTCTGATGAAAGTAAAGTGGGGAGCAACAACATACCATTATTTGGCATTGCACAACAGCACAGGCTGTCCCTGTCATTATCCACCAACAAAATCAAAAATTTTTTACTTTTTCTACTTTCTACTCTCTTTAAGAAACCCAGTGAAAAAAAAAAACGAGTAGTGGTAAGTAATGACTTCACTATTCTTTCCTTTGTCTAGGTTTACCCTGTTTGCCCGGTTTAGAAGGATGATGCCTACAGATCTCTTCGGAAATACCCTTCCCTTCACCACGATTGTGTTTGTCAGCAGGGATGAACCTGGTTTTTATAGCAAGGAAGTCTTTGCCTGTGACCAAGTAATGGTACTTGTCAGTCACACCTTCCAACCATGGTGCTGTTAGACCCTGGTTCCTACAGCAGCAGGAGCTCCCTCAGTCGGCTTGGAGCTCTCCTTGGAGGTGTGGGGGAGCCGAACATGTGGGAATTGTTGGATTCACCAGGGTGGTGGGAGATGTCATTATTCAGCAGAGTAAATCTACTTATGAGTGTGATTATCAACATCATTCCAATGAAAGGTGAGCAGGTGGGTGGCCAGAATAAATTCCAGAACTACAGAACCGGATATGGAAAACACTGTACCTCGTTCTGCTGCGTTCATTATGCCCCATCCCTGGGCCTGTGCAAGGCCAGGTTAGATGGAGCTCTGAGCAACCTGATCTAGTGAATTGCACCCCTGCCCATGGCAGGGAGGTTGGAACTAGATGGTAGTTAAGGTCACTTCCAACCCAAACCATTCGACAATTCTGCAATTCTGCTCTCCAAGATGTGAATCCCTCACAAGGGCCGTAGGCCCTTTGGGACCACCAAAAAAGAAAGGGACTAAGGAAGTATTTCCTCTGCTTAAAGGCTGTACATCTTTCAACTTGGAAAGAACAATACAGGTTTTCCTTTCTTTTTTCTGTGTCTATGACAGACTTTTCAGCTCTGTTGGGTCAGTCTGCCTGTAAATTAATTCCGCATGCCAAAGGCAGAGAGCAAATGCTTCCGCATTGTGCAGAATTATAAAGCTACACAATTTCTGGGTTACATAGAAAAGAATCAGAAGAAAAATCTAATGCTTGTACTTTTGTTTGTACTGTGAGAATAGAGGATTATGGCACCCAATAAGGAAGAACAGATGTCTGCTAGGAAGGAAAAAGTTTAGAACAGAGAAAAATTCTTGCAACAGTCTTCCTTTATCAGGAAACTATAAGAAAAGCTATTTTGAGCAGCTGGGGAAGATCACCATGAAAGGAATTTCTCCTTTGGAAGGAGCTTTCAGCTTGTCTCTGTCAGTAATGTTCTAATGCTGGATTAAATTCTGTGTGAAAAAAGAGAATTATTCACTAAATATAACTTTAACCTGAATTGAAGAAATTATTTCAAATCCTTTCTAGCTCATTATAAAGAAAATTCTTTAATGTCAAATTGCATCCAAGAGATTTATCCAGCTACTGTAGGTAATTAGTGAACCATATCAAGATCTTTATGTATTAGGCTTAGCCGTACATCTTTCTTTGCAGTTAACTAGCCATCATAAAATTAGCCGAATGTATCTAGTGGACCACAAAATAGAGATGTTAACTTGAACATGTCTATAGTCAACAGTTAGAGAAGAACTACTACTGCAGAAGCAATTTTGAGAAGAAATTCAAAACCAAATTTGTGGTTTAAAACATTAAAGGTTTATTGGTCCATTTGTATGTTTTCACAACCTTTATATTCAGAATCTTGAACTCTTAGTCATCCTTTCCAGTTCATACCCCATTTACATCCTTTAACAAACCTCATGCGTTCACTGTCTTTCCTTGTGATTCCTCAACATTCAGAGTGGCATAAGTTTGGTGCCAGGAAAGTAAGTGACATCAATCTGAGGTTCAGCTGACAGGCCAGTGATGCTGAACACATCTCATAACGAGTGAAATTTGCAAACATTAGATGAAAAATTACAGGAACAATTCAAATCTTCTCTTCCTTAAAATGTGATGTGGATTTTTACCAATAATAAAGACAGGATGGCATAATCAAACTACCTTAAAAAGGAAAAAAAAAAGTGTGTAAATTGGTAAGAAAATATTTCCCATTAACGTGGGTGGAGAAGAGACTTAACCGGTATCAATATATCAAAACTTTTTACAAAAAAAAAAAAGGTAGAAAACCCTCTCACAGGATTCTAATAGAACAGAAGTTTAAAACTGTTCAAGAAACTTAACAGTATGCTGCAAAACAGACAGTTCCAAGAGAAACATTTGGTTTTTTGGGAAGCAAGTATTAAAGTCAACATGGAAAAGCCTGTCTTCTCTATTTTCCTTGTACAAGACTTTTCAGTTCCTCTAACACACATCTGCAGAAAGAAAACACCTATCTGAAACTAAATAGATGTTTTTACCCATCTCTGCAATAACTATAGCTTTTTAGGTAAAAGCCAAGAATTATAATTTGAAAACAATTCTAAAATGTATTTAACCAAATATCAGCCCTTCTGTGTGCAGATATGAACATACAGAGGTGGGAAACTGTGAGTACATTACTTGTTTCTGCACCATACAGAATAAAGGCGTTCACTGCCTAGTCAGACAACTGAAATCAGAGTGACTATATTTCTGCTTCTGGACCGTATGCTAGTAAATACAATAATCTATTTTGAAATGCTACAGTTTCTAGCCGTATAGTATTACTCGCAGTAGGCACAGAGAGGATCATGACAGACTGCCTAATTTTTTTGCAAAAGTACTCTTCCTCTGAGTGGCGTCAGGATTCTGTAAATTAACATTAAATGTTCTCTTGAGGGTGGCGTCATTGAGCAATGAGCTGTCAATATACAAATGTAAAAGTACCATGTTATAAAGACAGTAGATGGATCAGGATGTGGCACACACAATAGAAAACTCCACAAATAATCTTGATTTTATCATTCCTTGACAAACAGCTCTGCGGAAGGGAACACATATATCCATTACACATGCACATTCCCAATACTTCTGTAAGGAGAAACGTTAAAAATTGCTCACTGTCATTGTTATTACTGTACTGTGCTGCTCTGGATTTCAAATAGTCAATGTTTTAAATAGTGCTGGAAAATGCAGAAGCTTGGTACATCTGAAATTCAGATACCGTTTATTTATGCACCCAAATAAGTATTTAGGACCCTATCGCATAGATCCTCCTTGAAAACCCTGAACACTAGAGGCAATGCTTCAGGCATGAGTTAGGGGACATATGGGCTAGAGTGAATTATAAGAATGATGGTTTTCTCAAAGGAAAAGTAAAAAGGAAGAGACTGAGAAAATAGTACTTTACTACAAACACTGTAACCCACCTTCCAGAAAGGTGCTAGCCTCATGGTGACTTTTCCCCTGAGAAGGGAAGGCAAAATATGATCTGCCAGCAAAATTCTGGGGAATAGTGAAAAATGTTGTGTGATACTTTCCTACAGAGCAGAGGAAAACCCACTGCTTTTGCAGCATCCTTAAAGACCCCCACAGTCCTCCTACATTCAGATTTGCCTGTGAAATGACCTCAGATCTGAGTACACCAGTGTGCTGCCTTGCTGTCTCTATAAAGTTTCCCTGCTTTTTCCCTACTGTGGCTGTGTCTCTCTGTGTACCTTGCTGTAATTGAAAGTAGGAACATGTAATTCAGCTACAAATGGCTTCGGTAAATCATCTTAAAATTTTACAGTTGGGAAAGGAAAGGGGGAGAAGAAAAGGAGAGAGCTTCCACTAAACAAGCTTTAGGAGAATGCTCAAAATGGTAAGTGTTTCTGAAGGAAACATGAGAAAACATGAAGAAATTGAGAAGATGATTTGTGTAGTCATTGCACGATTGTGTACGAGCACAAAGGATCTGGATGATATGAAGTAGCAAAGTACAGCAGGACTAGGCCCTAAGCATCTTCCTACCTCCTTAAGGAATTTCCTTCCTAAGGAATTAAAGGCTGTAAGCTCTAAGAGTACATTCACGTTTTTCTCTAATGTTGAAGTAGCCAAGACAGTAACAGCATGGCACAGAGGTCACACAAGACACTAAATCACTAAACACAGGGGTTTCTTTATTTGTTGTGAAATGGAAATAGCTCCACTGTTAAGGAGAAACAACGAACCTTTAGAGCACGCTAGGAACAAAGACTCATCTCTCTGACAATTGAGTGCTTGGCCTCATTAAAAGGGTTATCAATCAGGAAAGATGCCAGTTACAGTGTTCCTTGTGATACAAACACCTTTCCAATAGGAAGTTGGCTAAGAGCAGAAACTCATTTTACATAGGTCACTGACCAAGCTTTAGGTAGCAATGAATTTTAGTCACTACCAACCTGAGACAGACACGACCCAGTGACCTGGAGACAAAACGATCTGGATTACATTACCAGTCCTCTGATCCACCCTGTCCCTTGAATGTCTAGTTCCATTTCTACATTTACATGCTCTGCAATTTGGAGTACCAGCTATATACAGCTTGGTAACATAACTTGCTTAGTATTAGCAGTTAAATTTGCTGAACCTCAGTCCGCAAGCCTGGAATGTTCACCTAGATCTGTTAAACTTTTACTGAGTGAAGTAAAAGTTCCAGCCATGGAAGCTACACTCATCAACAGAAGCTGCAATCTTAGAGTTAAGAAAAGAAACAGCCCACCTAGAGAAAATGAAAGGACCCAATGGGGAAGAGAGAGAACCCAAGCCTTATACTACTACCGGTCTGAACTCCTGCCCGAGGGGTGGCGAATTCAGATTGCAAGGTTATAACTGCCCAGGAATTTCTTTGTTCAAGGTCTCAGCTTGAGCTATGGCTCTGTTAGTAAAAAGGACTTTATAGAAGAATCTCTTTTTGGTTTTTGGATTCAGCAGAAACCTATAGTGGCTGGCCCACATAATTTTCCTAACATATAGAGGATCAGCTACTACAGACACACAATATGAAATAGCATTCAATGTGTAATCACCATGTATTTGGGTCAGGTTTACTTAACTCTTGCCATTGATTATATTAAATGCAATAATTCTCTGAAGAATTTGAACCCCCTTGCACACTAAAGCATTATTAGAATTTTTTATTTCCTGCTATATAGCAAGTCGTCTGCGGGCAAAATGCTTATGACAAAAAGATTTTATAATAAAGTAATTGCCTATATTAAATAAAAAATTTAAAACAGAGGAAAAGAGAGAACAATCTTAATTACATCCTTGAGTCTCCAAAGATAAGAGATGAAAAAAAATCTCAGGAATATGAAGAAAACATTTAGTTAATGTTTTGCTTCACGCTCCTGTTAAAAAATTATATGTTTTCTGGACAAATGAAAAGAGCATTTTCTCTTGTATTTCTCAGCCACAAATATATAGCAGTGTTTGAGGGTTTTTAATTTATTTGAAGATATTTTCCTTAATAGCATTCCCTTTAAAGATATTCCACTGCTTTACCTGATAATATTTTGCCATTCTCAAGCCCAGTTTCTAACAATCAGTTTTACAGATTTAATTTCTTCATGTTCAAGTGTCTATCTGTAATCAGACTGCTATTTTTCTGACTGGGCCTCTCAAACAATGACAGAAAACAGAGCTTTTCCTCTACCTGTTGCTGATAGCAAAGTAGTACAGCTGCTAGTATCAACAACCACCTGTGGCATTCCTTATTCACTTTCCCTCTATCCAATCTAACTGGTTATACTCACACGATGCTGATGGTCCTCCAATGTTTTATACTGGTAGACTGACAGCCCTTTTGATGAAAAAAATGGTGAAAACACCAAATCTCTTATTTAACTGAAGGTAACACATCTGTAAACCCAGGAAAAAGACAATATTCCAAAGAGTACATCCACTGAATTAATTATCAACCTTCTGATACAAACATATAATGCATGGACACATACAAACTTACTACATACTCACATCTTTATGCATAAATAAATAGAGGCACATATAAATATGGTTACTAAATACACACAGCTCTCAGCCCTGTAAGCAGATGCTGTCTCCATCACTCAAGATCTATTTGTACTATGAAATACTGTACCTATTTGAAAACACTGCTCAAAATATAATTTATTTTAATATTTTTGAGCTGAGTGTAAATTCTCCCACTTTTTATAAGTACATGTACTCTAACCAACTATTTAAATCACATCTTCATCAGCTGCTGAGATTATTTCCTGAGTGCATACAATAAAAGGATTACACACACTACATTAATACAGAATTGACAATGGCTTTATACATGAAACTACTTAAGGGCTCCGTTTTTCAGAATTTACATCTAAGCGTACCTTTTATTTCCACGAGTGCTTAAAGAAACAATGTGCAATGAATACTTCTGTCAATACCCATTTACATTAGGAGCTCTCATTTTTGTGAAGTAAAATTAAAATCTCTAAAAATATTTCAAAGGTCTATCTCTGCTACTAAGATGTTATTTATAATTTTTATCACAAAGGCATCACAACCCATTATAATAATGAACCACTTATCAGTATATAAGTATCTGAAGGGAGGGTGCCAGGAGGATGGAGCCAGGCTCTTCTTGGTGATACCAGGCAATAGGATGAAGAGGCAATGGGCACAAACAGAAACACAAAATTCTGCCCGAACATGAGGAAGAACTTTACTGCGAGGGTGGCAGAGCACTGGAACAGGTTGCCCAGAGAAGTTGTGGAGTCTCCTTCTCCAGAGATATTCAAAAGCCATCTGGATGCAATCCTCTGCCAAGTACTCTAGGATGACCCTGCTTGAGCCGGGAGGTCGGACCAGAGGAGCCACTGTGGTCCCTTCCAACCTGACCCATTCTGTGACTCTGTGATTCCAGGCAAAAACTCCTAAAGGGCAAAAAGCAGAGTTACAACAGGTTCAATAATTGTTCCAAATTTGACACTGGGAATTGTTGTCATGTTCTTTAAAAAACGTGAGAGGAATTGTCTGAGGGAAAAAGGGGTTGGTTGTAGTGAGCTTGAGGGGGTACATCAGGACATTCTGGAGACCTTTAGGGTAAATCAGTGCCTAAACAGTCAGTTTAGTGGCCTAGTAAGAGGTGCACTAAAAAAGAGAAATATATGACTACAGGTAAATCAAATGGCCCTACTACATTCTATAAGTAAGATATTCGGAGGATGCAGAAAATAAACCTTGAGTCTTTTTTATTCTTATATACTTTAACTCTATATTTTACTTTTAAACCACTTTACAGTACTTTGGCAGAAGAAAGCCCTTTGAAACCTCTCCAGAACATAGACAGGAATTCTAAACTGTGGCAGACACATCCTTACAGATTACTTACAATTTTTAAAGTTTTGGAGAAAGATAAAATAGCTTGCAAACCTGGTGTGGAAACTCCTGTGATTTTGACATGCTCATTGGAATGACTTTAAGTTTGAACTCCTGTAACCTGTCTATCAGCAACATTTTACACCAAGTTTCATTCACAGCCACGTTGCTGAATATGGGTTGTGTAACTGCACGTTGATCACTTCTCAACTACTACTGCATTGAATATGAGGGTTTTTTTGGTGTTGATTTGCATTGGAATCATGTACAAAGTGCACAGTTTGTGAATACAAAATCAAAATAAATGGCAATGCTTCTGTAGACAACCATGGCTTAGCAGACATTGCATTTTACTTAAAACTCCAGAGAAAAAAAGCCCAATGAAAATTCATGGAGGTATTCTCATTTTGAGTATTTTCTAGAAGGTTCAATGAAAATAGAGGCTAACTGCTTTTATGTGCAAAAGAAATTCTACGCATTAAGTGTATCTTGAAAAAGATCTTGCTTGCTTCTTCATACTACTTTTTTTTTTATTATTTCCATTTGTATTCAACCAGTATATACTTACTGTGTACAAACACTCACATACTTTTTATCCCCTGAGATTTAAATGTGTCACTCCAGACTCTGAAAGCTGTTCTTTGCTAACTCTTCTTTGTAGCTGCCTTCATAAAATCAGTTTGGAGTATCATTAAACTCAAAGACAATACATTTTATTAATTCTGAGTCTGGCTGAGAAATACAGAAAAAAAGATTTACGTGGAAAAGCAATTATAATTTCTCTCTCTGATCAAAGCCTAATTTTGAAATTTGGTCATAAATATTGATCCAATGTGGAAAACAGCAAATAGCAACTTACAACAGAAAATTACTGATATACATTTATTAAAGTGTTTTAATATTAATCAGAGCCAGCAGTTTAATGCATTTTTTAATATCTTAAGAGATTATATACACGAAAGTGCTTCATCCAACCTGAACTACCATAAGTTCAAGAAGTTAATATTACAGACTGACTGTCAGTGAACTGTAAATCTACAATAAGATCTTTCTTTGGTGCTTCAGGTTTTCTTTCTAGATTCTTGTTAAAATGAGGCCAATGAAAAATCACAGCACGAAAACTTAGAAATATGTAACCAGTTACCTCTCTGAAATTAAGCCCTAACGTTTGCAGTCTTTAAAGGGACCAAAAAAAAATGCAGTGCTTTGATATTTGACATTTTAACTGTGTAAAACATTTTCTTCTGTGAAATTTTTAACAACGTAAGCAAAGGCTGCATTTAGTTAATATTTATAACCCCATTGCCTTTGCAGTTAAAACCAATCTGAATCTGACCTTCAGGTAAAGGTGAGTGTATTCCTCATCAGTCTCCATTTATAGAAATAGAAAGTTAAATTTGAGCCAGTGTGTTTTTAACTTAACACAGTAGGGGTTTTGATAACTGCCTTCTCCTTCTGTTCAATAAATGAGCACCTATAAATACCTCTAGATTACTTAGGTATTATGTTTTATCTTGAAAATGGACACAACATTTCAAGAAAATGTTCACCTGAAGACAAAAATATCTAATCAATACTGACCACACATATTGCAGTTTTATTGGAAATATGTGAGATTTTTACTTAAATGAGGAAATACCACAACTTGGTTCTGTGTTATCAGATTCCCTTTTCCCTCAATGACCACATATTGTTGCACTGCTGGAAGCCATGAATCTTCTCCAGGGTGTGTAAATATGCTTCTCAGTTACAACTTTCTGAAACTAAATGTAAAAGATCTTGTCTCTTAAATAGGAAATAGGAAGGATTGGAGGGATCCTCATAAAAATTCGAGGTATGAAGAGCCAGAATTCTGCAGATGCAATACATTCACAAAACAAGATCCAGAAAATAACCATACCTCTCCTTTAAGGCACAAGATTAGAAGATTCTCTTGGGATGACTCCAGGCTTCAAAAGGAGAAGCTTAAGAGCATTACTTAAAAGGAACAGCAAGTCCGCTCTCCTGAAATGAACATCTGGTCTGGATTTAGTAGTGAGAGTATTATTGTCCTGAAAGAGTGTAAACTGAAATCCATTTAAGTCTTTCAAATTTCACAAGAAGGTACCTTGAAAAGATATTCCCCACCCTCATTCGTAACTTGCCTTTCTTCTTCATATAAAAGAGAATGAATGCTTCATAAGCACATTCATTTCTCAATCTATTTCAGCCATCCATTTCTCTTCACAGTAAGGGTAAAACTCATCCTTTTCAACTCTGAGCATTATCATTTGGGAGAACACAGCAGCTTTTCTTTTCTGCAAATATGCTGCAAGCAGATCAGCTCACACCTGTCATTTTGCTCAAGAGCTCTGTATAGATAAGGCATAAGCAGATGCATTTCCCAATCCACAGTAATTCCATGTGCAAAGCAGCTGTCCAGAAACACAACAAAAATCCAACACCTCAGAAGAAAAGTTAGAACAGCAGAATGACTTCTTGGAAACAGTCATGTAGAACTAGTACATCCCCCAGACCAAAACTCTACTGTTTACTTTCAAAAAACTCTGCACTTCTGAGACACCAAGTGTCTTTCCAACACACACACTACAATTTTGGGGAGCCAGGAAATTCCAGTTTCTAACCAAAGCAACAGGTAGAAACATGTGTGTTTATAAATTCTGTATAAACAGACTTTGCTCTCTTCAGAACAAAAATCACCTCCCAGCACTAATTCTCATACTGGCCTTATACTTTCAAAAAACAGAGCTCTACAAGTAATGTGACATCTCTACAGATGAGGACAATATTTTTTTAGGACCTTTCAAAGACCACAACTTGGAATATAGACTCGGTTTTTAACTCTGGAACAGTCAGAGCCTGGGGTTTGCATATCAGAAATGCCACCTGAAATGATACAACCCTTCATTCTCAGCATGTCATTTTCTCCAAGGCAAAAGTCCTCTGGGGAAAAAAAAAAGGTGCTCCTCTGGTCCAAAAATATGAAAAAAAGCTCTGCACAAGAATTAAGAAACATTGTAAAGCTCACTACTTCCTGACTGAAGAGCTGCCTGGGGATGCTTCTTGAAATTGGTTTCTCTGACATATACATGCAGAAAAGAAAAATCACATTAAGTATTTAATTTTCTACAGAAATAATAAGAGATTGGCATAGGCAGTATTAGACACGCTGAGTGACCCACAAAACCCACTCTGTTCCGATGGCAATACAGGATATCTCTGAACTTGTTTCGTCTGGCATTCCAGCCATGCCAGTTTCACAAAACATACTGAGAAATTTTACATCATATTTCCCCCTTCTAGAATAAGTTTAATGATAACCAGGTTGCACATTTATAAAATTACCAATTGATATTTTTAAAATATTCAGGATTTCAAAACAACCATCATACCTGGTCTGGGCATTAATTTAGTTTCTTTTAGAACTTCAAAGTGACTACTGGAACGGAAATATTATTCTCACAACTGACTTTACTCTGTTTGCAAGATAAGAGGGTAGAGAAGGTACAGCCTAAATCATATCCTGGCAACAAGGGTGCAGTCAAATTTTCATTTCATAAGAGGGTTGAACTCTCTTATAAACTGGAGCTGGAAATGCCTTTTGAGTAGCAAGGAAGCCAAAACCTTCAGTATTTATTACAACAGAAAGACAATTTCTTTTCACCAGTCATAGTTTAACCCGAAATACAGCAGGGTCTCAGGGAAAGTTGAGCAAAGTTATTGGGAAGAGGACTGACAGCATAACCCCTGATCAGCCATGAGTAATCAATGTAAGAACAATGATCCCCACTACATGATTAATTTCCCAGCAGTGTTCCCAAATAAGTTAATGATGTCACAGTGCAATTAAACCACATTGTCTACATCATGTGTTTCTCCCTAGATATAAACAAGCTATTACTAAGCAGAGAAAGCAATTAAAGTTACAATGCTTTGTAATTGATGCGGTTGTCTTCCAGGAAACACTTACTATGTATATTAAGGAAAACATTTTTAAAAATTCTTAATTAGTAAAAACCTGGTGCTCTAAGGAAGCTGCCTCAACAAAAAAAGAAATGGAATTGTACCAAATATTCCACTTTGAAAAATAAATATCTCTAATTTCTAGAAATTGCTGCTCAAACTGCATGTCCTCATATTTAATCTCAAAATACTTACATTCATGAAAAAAATATGCTAGCCTTGGAGACATTTCAGACTGGGCATACAGTATTTCAATGCAAATAGGATGGAAAGAGTTTAAATGGACGTGTTTTGTGGCACAGAGTTTGGCCTGCCATACAATTTGCAAATCATTGAACATTTTCATACAGTAATTGCTGAGCATAACTGATAATCAACACTACAATAAAAAGCTAGGAAGTGAATCCTAACTGATATTTTCTTGTAAGCCCATAAAATTTTAAAATTTATTTTGCCCTCTACAGCAACAAGCAGTTTTAGTAGTTAATTTCTGTACTTGTGTTATCTTTCAGGAACTTGCCTTGTTTTCCATCTGATAATAAAAATTCAGTAATAAAACAATTCTTTTACAAGCTATGCCTATTACATCCAAAGAAAGGGGGAGGAAAAAAGCCAAACATGAAACCCATCATTCTACCTGCCACAAAGCTCATACTACTTCCCTGCAAACATTCCCTGCAAATAAAGTCACTGCAAAAAGCATTTTTTATCTTTCCTTGGGAAAACAAGATCTTTGTTACCAACATCCCTCTAACATCTGTGTTTAAACCCAGCTGCAGAACATTACTCCAATACATAAAAACTCTTAAGACATGCAAAATCTACAAGGCTACAGTCTCAAAGTTATGGCATCACAAAATATTTCTTCCCACAGGAATCATGACATTGATGGATGTATTACTATTTTGCTGTAAAATATTTCAAAAGATCCTTGGTCTGAGCATTATATATATATATTGTTAACATTAATATACCACTAATATATGAGCCAAGGATTAGTTTTCCCATAGTTCAGGAAGGTAAAATTGCTCGTGTATAAATCAAGTCCAGTCACAACTTTATCTTCTAAGAGCAGTGAGCACAACCAGGTTACTGTTATTATCAGGCAGGCAAACTCTTATTGTCAGTCAGACACACAAATATGATCAAAAATAAATTACTTGAAAACAACCGATTTAATTTATATGTAAACTGAATCAAGGCCAAACGCATGGCAGAATAAAGGAATGAAATATGTTTTGAGGTAGTTTTCTCTTGCTGCATTTTAAATAAGAGATACTTCCATGGAAGAGCAGCTGACGTGTGCACAGCTCTGTAACTCACAGTACTGGAACAGTCCCAGTAAAGAAAAGTAATTGCCTCTTGTACACAAGAGTTTCTCTGTATGCTTGCACGGTCTTTCAGTGTTCTGAGACAAAGTAGCTGAAGCATTATAAAAAAACCCTCCATGATATTATAAATGTTGAATAGACAAAATGAATAGATGCAGAGTGCATAGAATAGTACAACACACAAGGGCTGTCATGTCACCCCTTTGCAATTTCCACTGAATAGATAGTACATGATGAATAGAGTACAACAGTCACTTAGGGGCTGGGTGAGCTGCAGCGATGTGGATCTACAAATCATCAGAATGTGCTTTAAATATAACAATAACATTTCTCTTTCACTCATTATTACCTTAATTTTCTGTTTACATTTCCCAGTTTTTAAAAGTTAGTAAAAATATTGAAGTAACATCACCTTTTTGATGACAACGATGCAAAGTTTTAAATCCACACAGGCTAGCAGGAGAGGAATAGAAAAATTACTAGCTTTTTAAATTTGATTTTAACAGTTAAGTTCTGTGCATTTTCTAAAGAATGAAGTTTAGCAGTTGAACGAATCGCCTGCTGTAACTTCAGGCAGCAGAAAATAAGCTGCCTCTGGGAAGAAATTTATTAAACTTGTCCGTCCCGTCGGAGACCCACAGTGATCTCAGAATTACGCAGCGTGAATCCCATTTCCAGAAGATCATGATTTGCCTTTCAGTCAGATGCTTCCTGCTGCTGGTGAAACTTAAGCTGCATTCCCTGAAAAGGTTCAGCTTGAGAAATATTGCACTGCCATGGCTACAAGGTGAAATATATGGTAGGCTCAGGGGGCTACCAAAGGAAATTGGTGGTATGAGAAGAAAAATGACCTCTCCATTTGGAATTTTATATAAATATATGAGACCTTTTGCACTTATGCATGCTACATATCCCTAAATTTTAACTGAGTATCTCATAAACACCATAATAGGGACTTAATTCACCTGCAGAGCACTGAATGTGGTCCGACAGTTTGCAACACATTAGTGTTATTTACCAAAGACATTACAAGATTTTTTCCAGACATCAATTCATTAGTAAAAAAACTCTCTTTCTTAAAAAAAAAAAAAAAAAAGTGGTTTTCTCAAGAGAAATTTGGATGCCTAATAGAAAACTGTCATTCATTATAACTCCTGCAATTACATGCCATTAACAGCCTCCTGAGACATTGTCAGCCTCCAACATAACAAAAGAACTGACAGGTATTTTAAAATCTAGAACTGAAGCAAGTCCCCAGGCCCCCATCTGGATTTTCTTCAAATGTAGGCACACAAGGATAGAGGGGTAACTCTTGAATAGAAACCAAGGTTTCTTTGTAAGGAGAGAACCGAAAGCTCTCCACTCCTGTACTGTGTAATAATGTACATGCTGTACATGGCAGGACCTGGTCCATGGTGCCATTTTTAGGAATATGCTAAGGTTACTTAAGGAGGGACAAACAGACAGGGCATGAAGTCACATCACCCATCCCCTCCTTGAATGGATAAGTACAACACTGGGATTACTATCAATTAGAAGCTTAGAGCCAGATCCCGTAACTGTGGAGGGAAGTACTCAGAATATCAAGCAATATCCTCAGCAATAAGAATTTTTGTGAGTGAGGATCCAAAAGAGCAAACAGTCTTTATCCAATGCCTAGAAACATAACAGTCAGAAAACAGCTATTAAAATGAAAAATAAGACATAAAGCTATTCCTAGAGGAGATAATCCATGTCTCACAGTCACTCTTGTCTAGAAGTTTTCAGTTACAAATAATGGGATCTAACATTTCTAATAGAAATTAACAAGATTTTTTTTTCAGGCTATCCCAATCCAAAATATATTTTTATGTGGTACAGAATGTCCAATAACTTTCTCTTACGCATATATATACATTGTCATTATTAATTACTATCATTCATTTAACATGTAGCTTGAATTCAGCCTTTAGGTATTGTGCTGTATAAAGCAGTGACAGACACACTTTGCTTGTCTAGTATCCTTTCTGAATGATCCTCCCAGACACTTTTTCTGTTGACATTCTGCAATTACACTTATTTTTCTCCTCCACCAGATCTCAAATTTTTTTATGCCCTTTCCCAGAGGTGTTATGAACATCAGTCATTTACTGTTTTAGCCAAACCTTTTCCTGCTTGAATACATTTTTTTTATTCTCTCTTTTTGTATCCTCTTGCTTTTTTATTTAAAGTATAGAGTGAGCAATTCAAAAGATTGAGGCAGAATATGAGCCAAGGCAGAATGCAGCAGAGTGGTTTTTAACCCTACCAATAACTGTGACACTCTTCTTTGAAGGTCTCTATTTTTTCTTATTTCTCTCTGCCAGAATTGGTAGGGATAAGATAGAGAAATTCCAAAAGAAACACAGACTGAAGAGCATATAGATTCAGATTTTTTTTTTCATTTTCTAAGATTTTTTTCTCATATTTGGAGAAGAAAAGTTATAACACAAATAGAATAAATTTTATTATACAGTCCTAACATTCTTATTGATTTAGAAAACAGACAAATGAAGTTATGCCGTATTATGCATGTTAAGAATTTTTTAAATGTTAAGAAATAATAATGAACTTTGAAATGTCTTTCAAAGAGTGTTTCTCTTCAATGGAAAATTGAAAATCTAGGGTTATAATTGGAAAAACAATCATATTCTCCCTTGTTGACAAAAAATGTTGATTGCAACAGTTTCAGAGAAAAATTCTACAAACTGATTAGACAATAGAGATTTTATCATTGCCATTCCTCCTAAGAGTGAAGATTATAGAAAGTTCCAAAGGTTGATTATAGAAAAACACAATTTTATACACACTTACATACTGATTTATACAACAGATGAAGGTTTTATGCAGAGCAAAAGTTCTTGTACTCTTGACAATACATATACATTAAGCCATATATGATCACATGACTTCAAAGCAGGTTAGTACACAACCTGGAATTCCACATAAAACATCACTTTAAGATGTCTTAAATTAGCAAGGACATGGAAAGGTAAAATAAACTAGTTTCATATGCAGATGTTTGAATCCATTGTAAGTACAGTGTAACTTTTGTCCTCTTTTTATATATATATTCAATACAAGATCTAGTGAGGGGAAAAAAGCACTCCTGGAAGTCGGTAATCAGCCAAACTAGAAGCCTGAGCAGTAAAAAATACTTTCCTTAAAAAGCAGTTCAAAAAAATTTTAATCGCAATGATGTGAGGAATGTTTCACTGGAGTGCTGCATTTCCCCCAAAAGCAGTCACAACGGGTGATTACTCTGGTGCTCAGAGATCAGGCAAAACTTCTGCAAAGGTAACAGGATGCTGGATTATTTCCAAGAATGAACAGCTCACCATATTCCATACGCCAGCAGGAGAGCCTGCACATTCTGTAGCAGAAACTATCTCTCACATAATGTCTGTTGCGTGAAGCCAAACAGCCTGATCTGAGATTCAGCTGACGGACAAAGAGAACATTCAGCACCTTCATGGCATGAGCGTTACTTGCACTCATAGGACTGCTCTGGGTCCAAGTAGGCCAACCCAGTGTTCAGGCACTGTGCACAGCCCCTTGGACTTTGGCAAATCATGGCACCGCTGTGCTTGCATAGAAGCTAAAGGACATGGGGAGATACAGAACAGGACCATTCATTTCTTAGCACTGTCTGAAGGCAGGGTGCCAAGAGGATGGAGCCAGGCTCATCTCAGTGGTGCCAAGCAATAGGACAAGAGGTAACAGGCAGAAACTGATGCACAGGAAGTTCCACCTGAACACAATGAAGAACTTCTTTACTGTGCCTGTGACCAAGCACAGGAACAGATTGCCCAGAGAGGTTGTGGAGTCTCCTTCACTGGAGATATCCAAGAATGGTCTGGATGCAATCCCATGCCATGTGCTCTAGAACGACCCTGCTTGAGCAGGGAGTTTGGAGCAGATGACCCACTGGGTCCAACCGTACCCATTCCACGATTTTGTAAAAAGAAGGGAAGAAAAAGATGAAACAAACAAAACTGTTGGTTAGTCTCTATATCAGGCACATCAGATTACATGTACAGCACTTCTTATCTTCCAAAAATTTTCAGAAMGCATACACACAGAAAATGTAATTTTAAGCAGGTGTAGTGGCATGTTATCATTCTACATGTTCAAAGAATTCTTACAAGTATGAAAGTATTTTGGGTGATGACTTAAAGCATTTTAACATATCTCAGTTAAACTATTTTTTTATTATCTCAGATTGTACTTTAAAATACTGGAGCACTTTAAAGCATTTGTTCCCAATGTATTACATTTATGGCACTGCAGTATTTTTACGGTATTATGCTGTTTCTTTGAGTGACACACATTTTACATGAGGATGGAATTTAAGCAAATGGAAGGATTTGTATATTATGTGTAGTGTGTAGTTGGTGCCTCACCTGCCTTTCTGAAAGGGAAGGATTAAAGCAGTAAACTACAACTTATTTCATTTATAATAAAAACTGCGTAGAAGAAAACATTATGTCCCAACTGATTACAAAAGCCTATTTAATGAAATGCATATTTTTGAAGACTCAGAGGTACTGTAATATTTGCACTATTATTTAAGAACCATTAAGTACAACTGTGACAGTAATGCTATTAAACATTTTATAGTCTGCTCAGTGCAGGTTTATTTTCCACATCAACTTTTGCTCTTTTACAATATTGTTCTAATAATTCAACATCTAAGCAATGCCTCACTTCAACAGATTAAGGTTAGCAGGACATTTTTCTGGAAAGGGATAAAAAACAGTTTTCTGGCAAAAAGCCTACCTCATCTACATGAATTATAAGTCATTTAAAATAATTTGCTGTCTCTAGGTCTCTCTAACCTTGCAAGGAAAATTTTAAGTGTTTCAGAGGCAAATTTACATAAATGCAATAAAAGTTTCAAACCTTGGATTTGTACTTCCCAAAGTACCTTTTTGCCATTAACATTTGGGTTTAATGGCAACAAGAAATGAAGCCTTTGTTCCAGCTATCTGAAGTAAGAGCATCTCCTTACAGTTTTTAAATGAAAATATTCATTAGCTAAATGAAGTCAGGATATGAAAGTGACTTAAAGGCAAGAAGAAGAAAGTCTAATCTTGGTCAGAGTGTGGAAAGCATCCCCCAAGTGGGCCCTAGTCAGGCGCTGATGCAGAATTCATAGCTAACTGTACCATGAGCRTGTGATGCTACTCCTTGGAGCTGATGTGGGTGCACTTTTGACCCCAGACAAATGTCACAGGCTGAATAAAATGGCCGTCATAGGTTCAGAATCTACTTTAACAGCTAGAAGCATGCTGTTATGAATTTTGGATAAAGAAATTGCCTTGGTAAACTCTGTAAATCATATCATATTTCCAAGTCTACAGCTGGTCATAAAGTTGAGATCTAGATTTTTGACCTTTGATGCCTTTCTCAAACCTCTCTGAGAGAAATGGCCTTCAACTACAATCAGGATCTAAATCTTCCCTAAGTTTATGGTTGTTCAGTTATGCCAGTCAATAAAAGTGCTTTCTGTTTAAAACCAAAATCATTTTTAGGCTATATACTGTGTCATGACATTTGGCCAGAAAGAGAAAAAACGCCTAAGTATCCGTATATCTACAGGTACAGTGGCRTCTACACTAATTCTGGTGGCAGGAAGAATTGAACAAAATATATTTCCCACTGTGAAGGAATGCATTTCTCTGCAAAGGTAAATGTTTTTCATTTGACCTATATGCCTGTTATGATGGCAAACATTATCAAATGTACCAAGGACAGAGTGGAAAGAATAGAATAACTTTTGGTGGGAAGGGAAAATAAAAAAAAGAAACTCAATTCTTAAGCAAGTAAACAGTGGTTTAAAGCAAGTGCAATACATTAGTAAGAGCAATTAGCACCTTTGGGATAGCTACCACACAGCACTTCTCTATCCTAAGACTCTACACAACAGAATATTCTTGATTCATTTTACAAGCTTGAGTCGTGTTACATGTTATGTTCCTATACACTGATCATTCTGACATTCATCTAAAACCAAGATAATCCGTATTAATCAACTGACAATTAATATACTTCACATAATAAAAAAGAGAGTTATTTCTGTTAAGATACTTAGCATTACTCAATAATCCTCCCAAAACTTCATTTCAGTCACTTTATCCTGGCAAATCCAAAAGATTATTTAAGGTTTCTTTCTGCTATTTTCAAACATGTCCATTGTGCATTCCCGCTCTATCATGGCACTCTGTGCATTTTTTAAAATTAATCTTATAAATTAGCATTATAACAGGTAAGATAGTTTTAAGACATGCAAAATACTTAAGAAAAAATATGAGTCTTCAAAAGCTGAAAAATAAGTTTGTTAGATCTTAGATTGCAGATTTTCCCATGAAGTTTACAAGAGTAACACAAATTATCTTTTTGGTTTTATCCTTTCTCAAAAAAATTTAAGACTTTATGTAAAGCTACCCTGAATTCAAAGACAAAATTCGTAATTTTTTAGAGAGATGAAATACTTAACACTATTATATTGTACACTTAATAGAAAATATTCATAAAAATCCCAAATCTACAGTGGATGTAACATGTCTTAAACATGATCTTAAACTTGAACCTATGAATTATAAACAATTTTGGTTTTGATGTTCAGTGGTTACCAGTGAAAGTAATATGACAGMAATTTTCTAAACATAGCATGGATGACTACTAAAGTATGTTGTGCTTTAAAAGACAACTTTTAATCAAGTTTACTTGTCTTTTACTTTCTACAAACTTTGTATGGCTCAATCTTACTTTAAAAATCTAGGTATTAACAAAACATATGACAAACCTCCCTCTATGATGAGTTCTATCAAGAATCTTAAAAACAGTAACAAATAAACTTCCTGGGCTTTAAAACAAAATTTGTGTGTCTTGCTGGTCATGATCAGCCTTTGCTGAGATGGAGATAAGTCCTGGCACCAAAAAAACACAGTGAATAATTGCCCAGGTAAGAAAGATGAAATGTCTAGACTTTTTTTTTTAATAACTTTTTCCATCCCTAAATTGCTGTGAAAAGGAGGTAAGGGAAAGAGGACATCAAGATTCAAAACATAGAATGGACAYTTCTAACACAAAAAAAAAAAATTTGCATACAAGTTTTCGCATACATAAGGACTTTTTTTCCCTGTAGGCTACCTCAAAAAATTGTCTCTTTTCTCCCAAACACCAATCAGTCTAATAAACAGTGCCTTTAAGGCCTCCTACACACCCAGGCCACCACAAGTACAATAAAAATATTTGAAGAGGAAAGAAATTAACATGAAGACTGAAAAATTTATTGTCCAACTTTCAGCAACTAGTCCTTTCCCCTTCTTTTCCTTAATTAAAAATTCTTATTACAGGTTTTTGACTTGGCAGCTGGTACTTCAGTGAAGTACTGGAAAATACTCCAGGCTCCCCAGTGTGATTTCACAGCTGTTGACTGAAGAAACAGAATATTTAACCATGTTGATCAAAAATCCTAAACTTTTCAACTATTAGGAATATTAGGAAACTCATTCATAGTTTTCTTTTTCAATCCTTCTTCTCCTCTCAGTCTTCCTTTGCCTAACCTTATTTCTATTTTGTTCTTATTTCTTTGCCTCTTCATTTGTAATAACCTGCTCTGTCATCACCTGCCATTTTCTGCTTTTTGTTTATTTTCTGTTTCTAGTAATCCATCTTCCTTCCTTCCAGCCCTCAGTTCTGCAGGGAGATAAGATACATATGAATATATAGAGAAAAACTTTGGTTTCATTGAAGTTGATAACACAGCTCTCACTGACATCAGCAGAGACAGGATTTTAGTTGTGTACTGATATTTGATATGAAACTTCCAAATAGTTTTCCCCCTTGTTTGCTTTGGACATGGATTTTTGATAAATGAATTACTTCAGAAAAGTTAAACCGCATCTCCTATTCATGATGGTAAAAATCACCTGATATACAAACATAATATGACACATTTCTGAATGCCCTATCCTTTAGAAATTACATTCTTCAAAGTTTTGGAGCTGTAACTGCTTTTGTCCTTCTCTGATAGGGACCTCCTCTCTCATGTGCTCTCTCTTCCCCTGCATCCAGTTAGGAAACAGCAACCCCTACCCCTAATTCTGGGCTGCTGAAGTGGATGATACATAGAGAGGTCATAACCCAAGAGCCATTAGAAAACTGTTTTCCCTGCACCTGTACCACCATCTCCCAGACCCAGGTATTTTTGCTGGGTTTTCTTTGCCTTTTTATAGTTAGCTATTAGATATTTATCATTTTAGTTACTAAATGCCTTTCTTTACAAGTGCATAAATATTTTACGTCAGAGTCCAATCTCACTCATTAAAATTTAAGTCAAGCCATACTTCCCTCATCATTTGAGCTACTCTAGATTCCTGCTGGTGGAACAGTGCAGTCTTTGGAATTTTCTTTTGCAATGTTAGCAACAGAATCCTTTTGACTATTCTGTCATTTTGCTACCTTTCTTCTGGCAGTAATACTCCACCATGGATGGCACGAAACATTTGTCCTTTCAGGTTGCTGCTTTATTCAAACAGCTGTTCCTCATGYCCTGAATATAAGGTGGATGATAGAAAAAGACTTCGTGAAGCCATATTTCAGGATGAAAGTTTTATGGCTTTAGTGTTGCTTACGAATCAATTCCTCTGAGTTGGGCTACCATTAGTAGCTTTTAAGACTGCCTGGAGCTGTGTCATTCACTGCTGCTTTGACACGTTAATGCATTAATGGTAAGTGCAGGCTGACATAACTTCTCTGAAGCACTATTACAGTAATTACCAGGAGTCTTCGATATGACATGCAAAGTTAAGAAAGGTGACAAAACAGTATGTAGATACTCATATACTCTTAAAGCATTCATTCAACACTGACAGCTCGTAATTAAGAAACTACAAAAACATTGAGGCAAGGATTGTCTGCTATGTACAGTGTCAGAGAAAACAAGCGTGAATGAGAAAGGCAATTATGTGAAAATGATGGCTGGTGCTATCAAACAATTCTGTTTCAGTAAAAAGAGGTTAAGATAATCAGGGTAAAAAGTACTCAGTTGGCTCACTTCAGTTCTTTCATAGAGAAAAATGTTAAAATCTCATTAGTGCTTTGTAAAATGATGCAAATTTGCAAAGCCATTTAGGAGGCAGCAGATGGTAGTAATGAAGCCTGAGTCTGTGTTTAGAACCTTTGAAACATGGAACAAAACGCATTTCTGGATTTCTTCAGTTACCACAGATGTGTCCTAAAGTAAATTAGTGAGATCATGGAACATTATCTGGAAAAGAGGTCTTTACCATTACAAATCATTTTACTGTATTCTCTCTCAATCAGGTTTATTTTCTGAAGATAAGCATTACTCTGAAATACAAATCAAGAATGCTGGACATTATCTCCTTCCCACTGAAAAACACTCTTTCATCTCCCACATGTATTGTTTCACAAACTGGTTCACTAGATCAAGTACTTTAATATCACAAGTTCTCAGCTGTCCTTCTTTCACTTGGAACTAGGGACCATCATTATTTGACAACTCATTGCTGCATGGTCTGTTGACCGAAGTGCTCTATAGGAGTAATTCCTTGGAAACATCTTTGTGATGTTGTGCGACAGATGGGATTACTTTGAGCAAACAACAGCTTCTGGCTTGAGGCTGCATGCAGGTATCCTCATGATTCTGAAGGCTTTACTGAACATTCAAACACCACCCTAAGACGATGAAATCACCATTCTTAGAGAGACATAGCCTCATAAAATTTCCGTAGGTCATTCACTATTGGTAGACATGAGAAAAGAAATGTACTACCATGTGATACAAACTCAAAAAATTAAACCTTCTAAAGGCCGTTCAATACATTTGAAGCTACTCAAGGGGACTGGGTTTTTTTGCTTGCATATAAAGAGGTGAAGAGTGGCATTAACCTTTTCACAAGGTTTATTTTATGTTGTTGAAACACTTCCCTTCCTGCCAAAAACCCAGCTGGAACAGACTATTATTTTCTTCATATCCCAGTCTGCAAATGTCAGGTCAAGAAGTAGCCTACCTTAAGATCATATTTGATACTTGCAGTACAATCACTTTCAGCATGTAAATAGTTAACTCTTTTAGGAAAACATATTTTCAAATCACCATACCTAAAGTTAAATCAGTGTTTTGCAAGAACAAGAGCTGATTAAGGACATCAACATTTGGATGTTAATTGTCTACAACCATAAACTATTTCTATATTTAGCCAAAGATACAATTTAAATCACTGCAGTTTATTTTATAATCTGAAATGAACAGCAAGAATATGGGTGATATTTTAACTGATTCATAAATATTCAAAGGTCTGCTGATTTTCAATCATATCTTACTGCAATCTGTTTTTCAAAAATACTCAATTTATTGACAGGCTATTTTCAGCAAAATAGCACAATTCTCATTCTACTAGAAAAAAAATTAAAATAACAGAAAATCTTTAAGACTAGGAAGTTCCTTCGCATGATTTATTACCTAAAAAGTACTAATATATTTCACAAGCATGCTAAAGCTGTATTTCTGTTGCTCCTATTCAGAAATTCTAGTTTCCAGCTTGCCAGTTTGATATATGGCTCTTCATATGTCTCAAGTTTTTCACTGTTGTCATAAATACAAAGTTGATTTGACATCAATATTTATTTTTATTCTTCCCAGGCAGGAATATTTGAACTTTAATAATAAATACATAATACTTAATAAATAATATACTTCTTGAAAAAAAAATCCCAGGGGGCCCTTTGGCGGGAAAAAAAATTAAAAGAAAAGTTTTCTCTGCTCTGTCTACAGCATACAGGAATTTTATGTTTAAATGTAAACTAATTCCATAGGCAGCATTTTACCTGTTAAGGACCATCAGCCAGTTTAGGCAAACCAATGTTAGGCATCAACTATGATATGCTGGAACATTCAAACACTACATACGAATACAGAAATACACGCATTTATAAATACAGATATTTTGTTGGATATTCCCCTCCCCCACCATAACTGGATGTTTTTGAGTAGCCAGATATTTGAAGCATAGGATGATAACCTATGGTGGTGTTTCTCTGGCAATAAAATGCTTTGTAGCCACACTCAGCACACTCAGTCCCCTGATAATTGGAAGCTGACCCTAATGCAATGCACAATAACAGCACAGTATTGGCTGTGCTCTTCACTCACTGAACATGCTATCTTAACCTCTGTGCAATGACCAACTTGCAGGTCACCCCTAGGCCCGTAAACAAAGCTGCTTTCAAGAAATGTAATAGTTGAATATCGTAAACATACCCTTTCCAGGGTTCTGAACAGGCCTACTGTTCCCCAGAACTAAATCAACAAAAGCAAAAGCCTGCAAAGTGCTCTTTCCAACATCATTAAAAGTATTTAAAATAAAATTCTTCAGATGACATCATGTTATGGTGACAAAGACTCATATAATACAGAGTTAGTAATTATATTTATGTACATCAACAGCAACTCAATAGTTGCTCCTCAAAACAAATTGAGGTTCCTTTGGGAAGAAAATGCATTTTCAGGACAGTGAAAAACAAGTACCCAAAATGAGACAACACTTGGTTACCGCAAATTAAGTTGCTTTCTTGACAGACACAGTTGAAGGACACCTTAAAGTTATTTAATTACACCAGGTTATTTAGAAATCATAAGAACTTCCTTCTGTATAAGAAATGAAGGACATAAAAGGAAAATTATGTATAGCTCTGTACAACACACAGAAGAATTTACTTTCTTAACATGGATCCCTTTAATATGAATATTTAGGTGAAAGCAAATCCAATTGAYGGTGAAAAGGTAGCTTCAAGGTGTCATGCTAATATGTTTTGATTTTTTTTTTTAAGCTGGGGAAGAAGACAAGAAAATCCATCAGAAATATAGAGGTTGTATCCAAGTTCAGTTGAATGACTTCAGGTTAGAAAATCCAAAATGAAACAAAAGCCTTTGAATTATACAGCACTGAAATGCATCAAAATTAAGAGAAGCATGGCTCACCTAGAAACATACACACATTGTGTTCAATTAAACACAGAAAGCAATCCCAGCATATCATAGGAGAATAAACAAGTGTAGAAACAGCTATTAAAGATTTACACATGCATTTTAGGCTGTAGATTATGCTCAAAGAGTGCCATGTTAGGGAACAGATGACCACGAATACTTTACTACTGTAGTGTAAAAGTATGTTTAAATGTAAAAAATAACATTGCATAGAGACGGATAATGTTGAAAAATACCTTAGAAAATCTAATGCAAAAAGTGTTGCTAGATGATTTAACATGTTCTGCATGAATGAAAAACAGTTTCAACTCTACGCATTTAAGAAGGATTCAGATGTATCACTTCTGGAGTTAGAACAAACATTTTTGTTGAGTTTTCTCTCTTTCAACAATAGCAATTTCTTTTTAATGCACTTTCAGGAATGGTATTGTAATGTGCTGTTTTCTACAGCATGCCATAAATCTTCATAGCAGCCAGGATGTGTGTTGGGCTCTAGACTACTCATTCAGTGAAGGCAAAGATTTATGAACTGCAAACAGATAAACATGTTTTTTAATTTTCAAATTATGAATTCTGACATCACAGAACATAAACCTTCGACATAAAAATCCATCTATCAGGATCTAATCTAAAATCTTAGACACGAGACAGTAGAAGGAATGGTTCACTCCATTTCTAGCAATCCTTTATTTCACAAGAATAAATCTCAAATCAGTACAAACTACTGGGAAAACCTAAAGCCACTAGTAAAGAATCCCCAGGAAAAAAGAAGGAAAGGATATACTACCGAGTTTCTTTGTTTGTATAAAGTAAACACAAGAACCTTGAGCAATACCTTGTCTGTCTGGAAAGATTCTTTGCAGAGGCAAGACATTAATATAATGCCTAACGTCCTGCATTCCTCTTTCATAAAGATTTCATAATTATAGAGCAAAACAAACAGAATGACTGAAGCAACAGCCTTGGGGAAACAAGTATATAGAGCTCATTTCACATGCAAAAACAATAATGAGGAAAGATCAGTTACTGCAGTTCCAATAGCAAACAACAGATGGTTCATAACAGAAACTTAAATAACACTCTGTGTTTCAGGTGAGAAATCCACACCAGGGACAGGAATATTTTCTGCCACTTCCCTAGATTTTCATTTTGCTCTGCAAGTACAAAGCAAGTGCCACAACATCCTGGTCTTCCCCACAGTATTTTCTTGCTGCACATGGGCGTTGCTGTGATATGGAATAACTGGAATGGTCCCCAAGGCTCCCCGCTTTCTCAGCCAACACACATACAAAAGGGTTCTTGGCACCAAAAGCTAACAAAATAACAGAAATAACTTTGAAAATGGCTGTGCTGGATAGAGTTGCAAGTTATAGTTAACACAATTCACATATCTGCACCTTTGTATGTGATCATTGTACTGAAACAGACCTCGGCAGAATCTGAGAATAGGGGAGTATTTGCTCCAGGTTTCTGGCAAGAGCAAAACAGTTCATCACTGTGGAAATCTAAGTTATGTACACAGATTTTCTGCCACACTCCTTCCCTGCCTAAATTTTACCCCATACCTACAAGGAAGACAATGGTATCTATCTCACAATCCCATTCAGATTTAATGTTCCAAAGAGTAGCTAGAGCAAYAGATATTTTTTCATATTAGAAAATGAGGAAGAAGGGGTTACAAACTTGAGGAGGATAATAGAGTTTTGTCTTGTTATATCTAAAAGCAGTTGAACAAATTGGTTAAGCATATCTTCACAAAAAGCAATTTTATGTAAAATTTTAAAAAATACATCTCTCAGGTTTCACATTCCAAAGCCTTGAGCCAGAGAAACAAGGGACATCATTTGGACTAACGGGCAAGTGTCATGCACTATTTCTTTCAAATACATTGGGGTCAAATCATATTTAAAATCATAAATCATTGTATTATCTTTTTTTAAGGAGATATGAAGCAAGTGAAATATTCATAACTTTAACACATACATCCTCTAGCTGAAGTGACATAACAGGAACCAAGTATTTATGTCTGAATATGTTATAACTGCAATAGAGGCAACCACTGAAAGAGCTCAGACTTGGCACTCTGCCTATGTGTTTGTGACCATCCACTTTTTTACCTTTACCCATTCCTAAACACAGGGTGGCCACAGTAACCTTGCCCCAAACTCTGAGAATCCTAAGTCTTAAATAGAATTAGTGGTAGCTTTTCCTGTGGTACTAAAATATCCCAAGGCATCAGTTTACCTTCTGCATTATCTTCAGTAGCTTATTCTTTAATGTAAATAAAATGGGTTATTTTAGACACTCAAAATTCATCTGATTTTGCAAAGCAGCTTGCACAGCTACATTGGACTTTACTGAACYGTGATAACAACGTTTATCATTATAGTCCAATAGATGGAATAAATTGGAACAAAGATTCCTAAACAAAGGCTCCAGAATACCCAGAGTATATTTCCRCATTTAATTTCAGACGTTTAATAACATTTTCTTACTTTTATCTTTGCACATTCTTGATTACAAAGGTACCTTTTCCAGGTCTATGTGAAATATCAGTTTATATAAAAGCTACAGTTGCTTAAGAGTAGAAAATTTATTCAAAATGGAGATAAATGCAAAGAGGCATAAACCGGCATGTAGAGAACTGCAAAATAACTTCCTAGCTGTAGTTTGTAGTTCGCCTGTATGCTAAGAAGCAATAGGAAAAAACTGTGTTCCAATCAACCTGTTTATGATTTCAAATACGAAATACCAGCATGTGAATCTGAGTAACAAATGTGTGATTACTATACAAAACACAAAACAAATATCTGTATATACAAATGAAACACCAAATACTGAAGGTATTTGCAAACAACTAAAACACATACACATATGCATTTCTTTTCTCATGCACCTGAATAAATCTATAGAGAAAGTCATTAACTGATGTGTGTCTCCTGCTAATGGAAACCACAAAGTAGTTAAAATTCAACACATGCAAATTACGTCTTGATAACCAAAACATCACCCTGTCTGTTCAGAAAAAAACACGAATGTTACTCCTCTAGGTCACAAAAAAAGGTGTTATGTGACTGAGCACAGACAACATAACTTAAGACTGCATTTCAGATATGAGAAATTTTAAATATTTCATGTAATTGCATTCCAAGAGATCCTGAAAACCACATGAAAACATTAGACACATAAACGATTGTCCTAAACAATTTTTTTCTATTTAGTATTTGTCAAGGAGAAGAATGTTTCGTTTCTTTTGGAGGAAAGCAGCTTCCAAGAGTTGCAAATGAAATGAAGGCTACCTGTCAGTTTACATGCCAAATGTACACATTAATTGCCACATAGTCAAGCATTTTCAGCACACCCTAAATATTTGATGATTTTCTAGGCCTATTTGCAATGCTGAAGTTGCACTAGACCACAGGTTGCATGTGCCCATACACGAGAATACGACTCCTGCATAGCAGAGGATAATTCCTAAGACTTGCATGCATATAACTGGGCCTCTTTCTGGCCATCAGGATGGACAAGTGACAAGTCTGTGACAGCAGCCAGGCTATGTTAAGGGCTGGGCTCCTCAGCATGAGAAGCTCGGGGCACATGGAGAAGGCACAGTACTTACAAAACTGCCACCCACACAGAGAAGAAGCTCACTGCGAATTTAGGAATATTCAGAGTTGAGCAGCGACTCCGAGCAAAGATTTTGCAGGACTGCAATTATGACATTAGTTGCTTTCATTTCAGACAGGCCATCTTTAGATACCTCAATTGTTTGGCAGCTCTTGGAGATGCATGTGAGGTCTGCTACGATCATCCTGCCTTTGATTAGAAGAAAGAGACCAAGTTACTCAAGTCCTAATGATTTTTTAAGGGGTTTTTTGGGAATCTTTTCAAAGATCATTAAAACATTTTCTCAGTATTGGACATGACAATTAGAAAGACTATTTCAATAGTTAATCAAGCAGTGTAAAATAGTWATGAATAAAATTCACATATAATTCCACGTAGATTTTCATAACAGAGTTTAATTGAGCTTTAAGTGACTTGAAACACTTCAGTTGACTCCTTTCATAAGAGTAAAGTTCATTCATTCTGAATTCTTACGTAAGTGTGTTCCTTAAAAATGTCAACTTTAAAACATTATTTCTACTAGCAATCGTTTACAACTTCATGTGAAATCAGAACAGGTTTTATTCCATAGCATTTCAAGAGGTCTATGTGTTCTTATGGGGCTTTTCCTAACAAAATATTAATGGAAATGTAAGATGAAAGTTGCAACTTAATCCCCCGAGTAGATGCAAAATAAAATGTCTCTTCTGAAGAAGAGACTGAAGTCTCAACTCAGAAGTGTTGCTGAACCTATGGGAAAGGTTTTCCTGTTTGTTCATAAAAGATCTGTGTTTGAATTTTTTTTTTTAAAGATATGTTTTTTGGAGAAACCCAAAAGATTCAGATAAAAACATTAGAGTTTTCACATTTCTTACCTCTACTTGGACAAAAATCTCTTTAGTATAATAGGAATTTCTGAGTAAACACTGCAAAAAGTGGTTCTTTATTAAAAAAGTATATCATATGATTAATGAGATTTCTAAATGTGGAATTAAATTCTAGGTGTAAGAAAATGTCTTTGGACTTAATGAAACTGAAGCTTCTTCAATTTTCTATTCCACAGACTGTGTCAAAATTCCACATATTCATGTTACAGCAATACGCTTATTAAAAGTGTGCTTTTAGTCAGTTCTGGGGAGCAAAATAAAAACCCAAGATTGATTCAAGAAGACAAGTATACACAGGAAAATATTTAAACAACAGCTTTAGACCACAAACAAGCAAGATTATATTCAGGATAGAAAATGCTCCTGTTGGCCTATATGCTTTTTTAACTAAAAAACATAGATAACTACTTTAATTTCCTCCCTGAAATATAATCCTTTTCCCTACAATACTCAAAATTTAGCTGATAATTAACAATTCCAGTAGCTGTGGAACCGAGTACAGTAACACAAAACATCTTCAGAAATGTACAGGACTATTCTACAGGCACAAAGAAATGTATGGGCCAGCATGTTAAGAATGTAACCTGCATGTTCACTGCATTTCTCAGCTGCTGAAAATGTTGTCTAACCCATTTCAGGAGTCTACAAAATACTGAATTAATCTGAAAAAGAAACTCTGTTACCAACCAAGAGGCAGTAAAAGTTCCTGTTACATTATCAAGACTGTTTTGTACTGTATCTAACAGACGGCTGGCAGCTAAACACAGATGAAGAACACACACCCCTCTGCATGTGGATGTGTACACTGGCACGGGGATGCTCAGAACCTCAGCACTAATGCTCTGGGAGATTCACATGTCACTCCTTATTTGCCATTTACATGAGCCTAATTACCAATTCTGATATTGAAGAAATCATCAGGCATATGGTAAATTGAAGGCATGACAGCATTATTTTATAGCAGCTACAATTCTGCTAAAATCCATATGACTAGCTTTTAAGAAGCAAACCATTATTTATAATCCTGAAAAAAACACGTTAATATTTATGACATTATAAATCTCCATAGAAGCCAGGGCCTACTTACAGAGCTAAAAGAATTATAGGTTGTTAGGAAGTCTAATTGTTTTGCCAAAATCCCATGGAATGCATATTGCAGTGCCTAAGTCATCAGCCTCACCTTCATCAGTACATCATAAATGCCACCATGTAATTTATGTATTCCAGTATGACAAGTCAGGTTAAGTTTTCTGTGTCAGAGAAATATTTTGGGAGGAAATATGAAAGCACTGAAATATAGATTTCTTCATACTCACTTCAAAGGTTTTGCTAATTTTTAAGAACTTCAAAAGATGCCATTGCTCACAGCAGTTTAGAAATTTGGTAGAGAAAATAGCCTATGAATAGAGAAGTGCATTTTCCCTGCCAGGTCAAATGCCAGTCAAGCACAGCCAAGGGGAGGCTATTATAAAACACCATCCTCTTCTTTGATTTGTATTCTTCAGGTAAAATTTTGACCAGTCCATCAAGCTGCCCCATGAACATAATAATTCTTACAAGGATTCCTCTGAGCAATGAGCAGAAGTACCATAACACCTACAGACACTGCCTGAGAAGGCCAAACAAATTACAGTAATTAGACACCAAACCTATCTGTGGAAGTTGGACAGTTTAGAAAAACATTCAAAACTCTGACAGAGAGCAGTTTGAATTCAATTACTATGCTTCTTAAGCATTTGCTTGAAAATTATACATTTCAAACACACATCATGCTCCTAAAACTGAGGATAAAAATTTTATAAACACAAAATGCAGCAAAGGAAAAGAAAACCCAAATCTACCCACATTATATACCCTCATGAGCTATATTTTTTTTATAATAAGGTGGCTACCATTACAAATGCTTCATGTAGCAACCGCACAAACATCAAGCAAGTAGAAATATAAAAATGTCCAGGAGATTAAGAAATAACAAATATGACTATTTATTCTGCTATAACAATTAATATATGTTAGAGGAAATTAATTAGAAATATTAAAAAAGTTATTCAAACCCATAAAACTAAGAACTAGTAATAAATAAGAGCTGATATTTGCACAAATAACAATGACATCCTAGTAAACAATATCAGATTTTGTCAGACTTGTTACCAATCTGGCCAAATTTCATACCGAAAATCAGCTATAGATAAAGCATGGAATGTGAAGACCTATAAGGGCTTTCCTTTTTAGAATCTAATCCTACACTCCAGGAAAAATTTACTCTGCTCTAAGAAAGAGTAAAAGTTAGTAAAYCAGTAAAGTAAAAGAACTAAACTTAATAGCTTGTATCAAATGGATAGGTATTTTTTGGTATAAATGGGAATAGTGTCTAAAAAGCAATAAAAAGGAAGGAAAATGGAGACTGTAATTGCCTTAATACAGCACATCMGTGGTCCATCTAGTTCAGCATTTTGTCTTCAGAAACACGCATAAAAGATGCTTAATGAAGCAAACTGGGCATGCATAAATCATCAGCTGCCTTCAGCAAATGCTTCATGAACTCAGAGATGGCTTTACAACATTAGTATTTTAAAAGGGCAACCACAGACCATCTCAAACTATTCTTAGAGAAAAAAAAATGTATGTTTAAATCTGCAATTATCTTTTCTGCAAATTTTATTTTGCATTTTTAGTGGGTGTGGGCAGGGACAGAAGTGCATTCCCTACCACTCCTTGGTATACAGATTGTAAGTATTGATGTAGAACAATATATTTCGTCAGCCTGTTTTTTAAAAACTTGTCTTCTGATAATTTAGAAACATAAGGAATTACAGATATAGGGCTACTACAGGTTTGCATGAACTGCTTGTTCTTCAAGACTGTGATTACTTTCTCCTTTCTTGTGAATATTTCTTATTTTATACCAGTAATTCAACTACTCCTTGTTTGTTCCAGTCCCTTATGAACACACACATCCCTACTTTATAAATCAGAGGGAATAATTTATGAATTACCATGCAGTTAAAGAATCACAATAAAATCACATTGTAGGAAATGACTAAATTCTAAGATAGAAAAAAGACACAAGATCCAATTAAATTACTGTTTCCAGTAGCATAAGAGCCAGAGGAAAGAGAAACAACGGGACTACAGTGACAGAAAGTTCACGCTGAGACTAAAACCAGTCTATCAAAGGTCAAAGGGACAAMGAGCAGGAACAGAACAGGATGATGATTCATTAGAATCTCATCTCAAAATGGTGACACTTAAAAAATCTCTGCAAGGCATGGTATGATAAAGGGCATGCACCCTGTCCTTCCTCATCCTCATTTCCCCAGGGGCCTGGCACTGAAAGCTGCACTGAGCCTTTCACAGYGGCCACCTTCTAAACACGATTCGATGTGCGTTCACAGACTCGYTTCTGATTTTGGGGATATTATTCACTTTGTGAATAATTGTTCAATTATTTTACACAATCATTTTGAACAGAAGTGTCTACTTTGGCTTCAGTGGGAAAAGAATAAGCACAAGGAAGAAATTATTCGAATGACAGAAATCTGAATGTTATGTCATGCACTTAATGATGGACATCCATCTGCAGATATACTCCCTGACCACTTAACAGTATCCCCTCTATTATCATTATCGCTTTGTTTATCCAGCATTATGTTATTTTGGCCATTCAGTTGCACAACAAGCTCATAAAAGGAGGACATGGGCCTCTTCAGGTCTATTGTAAACTGTGTCTGGTGAATGATTTATCCCAGTTGGGGGTACTGCCCTGCTGCATGGGAAGGCAGCATCCTTAACTCATGGATGGCTGAATTTTGATATGGCATTATTAGATGGACTGAATGAGTTCTTTGTTGATATACCAGGAAGTCAGAAAGGAAATAGATCCTTCCCTCACTAGAAATTGCCTGTACAGGGCCTTCTCTAAACGAAGTAGGATTCATTCTTAAAAGAAAAATTAGGGTTCTACAGCAAGTAGTATCCACTGGGTCTCATATGCCTAGTGGGTAAAAATACATGAAAAAAATACAAGACCCAYAGTAAAAAAAAGCATGCCATTTCCTTTTATTCAGACCTAACTTCAACTGCATACTTCTATGACACAAGTCTGTGTTTGATGTTAGAGTGAAATACCACTGTTCATATGCTACTAAAGAATTCTTACAGAAAAGACTTATTGTATTACAGTGTTCCAGTCCAGCTCTAAAAAACTCCTTTAATTTATATCACTTGTGACTGTGTTATCTCTTTTTTTTTTTTTTTTCCCCTCTCCTCTCTGGGTGTTCCACTTAGAGAAAGATTAAAAAAAAAAAAATCACAAACTTACTGTTACTCTGGTCGCAGTTACCAATTAATAAGTAGTGCTGGAACTCAAACACTTCTCAAGTGCAGCAAATTATGTGATCTGCCTTGTTCTAATACTCTGTATTCCCATTAAATTACAGCAATTCTTTATTGCAAGGATCACACAAAGAGAAAAACAGAATTTTTTGTAAATGAACCACTGCTTTGGTAACAGTAGGAATACCAAATTTCAAGTTCATCATTAAAGAAAACTCATTAACAGTTTCTGTGTATGTTCTCAGTGTGCTTAATATCTACTAAATCCACTCAGTTAAGGAATGAGCGAGGATGTTAAACTAAACRTTTCAAAAGTCCATATCTTCCCCTTCTTTCTGTGCCTTCAGATGTTGTAAGTGTTAGAAGTGGTAATGCCTGCACCCAATTTAGGCCACAAATAAATTGTGGTTCCACTATCATTTACTGTTAAGAAGAACTGGCAAACAGAAAAGTACTTTTTTTTTCCTACTCAAAGTGGGCAAAATGTGGACATGAGCTGCATTTCAGGCCACATGGCAAGTTTAGTGTCCACAGCTATTGATCATTAATGCAGAAATCACAATGCCTGTGTATGTTTTCCTTTGTGATCCTGCTCTCTGGTCTCTCGTATTTTTCAAAACCACAAAACATGCAAGACCACCATTATGCTCATGGGAAAACCATCACTGGCTAATGACAACAATCTGGTGAGGTTCAAGGAGTAAACATATTAGGTGATGGGTATATGACTGAGGAAATTTCCTGCAATGCATGGATAAACAAAGCCAGTCTTAATAACGGATGGTGAAGTCACATGGCTTAGTGCCACTAGGACAAAAAAATTAACCATATTGAGTGTGAGCTTGTTCATCATAACGAGCTTCATCTAATTCCATTCTTCAGAAACCTTCATTTATCTAACTTACAAAGAATATGTTAAACAAAAGCACTTCACAATATTAGTGCAATTTACATCAAATGCACTAGAGAAAATTACCTAATACAATTTTCTAAACCATTTACTATTATGAACTAGGAACTAAATGAGAAAATTGCATTTTATGATTTGTAGGCTATTGAAAAAAAAAACTCTACACCTGAATTCACACAATCCGCATTACTTTGATTCTCTCTCAGTAGTAAACAGCCTTAGTAAAGCAGAGAACCAGAAATAATACTCTACTAATTAAACTGAAAAAAATGTGTGAAGTCCCTCTGAATCTGCACGAGCAAGACACTGCTTTTGATTCCTGAGGCAGGGAACTCACTTCCCACCTTGGTTTGGTTTATTTCCAAAGCAAACGGAAGACAGGAGTGATGGAACAAGGTCTAATCTTTTCAAAAGCAGAACATATGAGGGGATCAACATTTGGAGATATTACTAGCGCTTTTGTTCTTTGTCTGCACAAAATGCCACAAATGTGATTGAGTCAACTCCTCTCCACCCCAAAATATTAATAAACATTTATATTAATATAAACTTTTCAGAAATTCAAGCAGATACAGTAAAAAAATGTAAAACCTTCAAAAAACCTTTTTTTCCAGAGGCAGTCTTTGGAGATCTACTAAAAAGCTTCTACTAATATACCTTTTTATTCTGTAGAAAAGTAATTATTTAATTTAAAAAGAACATTTATTCATACAAAACTCATGGTGAACATTTTTACACTATCCAAGCAGTCTTTAAAATATTTAAACTACTAAACTTGTTTTAAGGTCAAGAAATGAGAAATTCAGAGGTCTTATAACTTACATTTTGATATAAATCTGTGATCTGTAGTGTCTAATATAGAGGCTTTCTATATATTTTTTTTCTTAATACAATATTCTTTTTCTTATAGCCAGGAAAGAGTTTCTGCTCAATAATGAAAAAGGGAAAAGATATTTCCAGGGATATAAGGATTACACAAATAGCAAAATGAACAATTTTCTTCTATTAATTGCTTTAGAAAAAGTAAGTTTTTATTAATTGYATTAGCAATAATAAATTATTTTATTATTTTATCATCTTTTTCTCTTTCCTTGTCTGTTTTGCTGCTTTTGAAGCATAAAATTAGTAGGGTTTAATTTGTTAAATGAGATGATAGACAAGTTTAGCTATAAAAGTTCAAATAAATGCTTAATTCAGAATTATTACTCTATACACCAACAGGAACCAAGGTCATATCAAGAAAGGCTACTGTGCTAACAACAATCTATTACAGTAATCACACTTTTATAATTGTAGAAGTTCCAGAAAGCAAATTTATGAAATTCTGTGGGTTTAGTTTTTATCTGATATTATTTGATCAAATAGAGTGGAGCCAAATTGCTAACTGATATCTCAGACTATGAATCTGAAATGTGTTACAGAGAACTCTTATGACATTTACTTACACAGTAATGACTATTTTTCCTCTTCCCATGCCCCTAAAGGTCTTTGAGAACTTTAGGATGTCAGAAAAATTGAAAAAAACTAAAGTATCTGTATCTCAGCTAAAGAAAACAGAAATRCTAGTTTAAGGATTTACAGAACTCTCTAGAAAGGTTGGTACCAAAAAGAACAAGGCAAAATTGCCTAACGTAATTCAGGTCAAGAGAAAATAGAGGCCACTGAACTTCTTTTTTTCCTAAAATAAGCCCTATTGAGGAAAAAAAACCCAGTTACTAAATCACACTATGTTGGGCAATAAAGATAACAAAGAAATTCTGCAGACTTCACATTTTTCCTGGATAGCCAGATTAACAGTTCCACAGTTAGATTTCCTCTCTGTTTTATAGGATCTGGATCCCATAGAACTGTTCAATCTCTCCAGGGATTTGGAAAACTTGTATATAAATTGTGGAATGAAAATAAAGTACCCTAACTATGCAGCCGTAAGAAACACATCCCTGATTACGCATGGCAAGCATTGTAACAGTCTGATACAGCAGAAAACATACACATCAAAGTCATGGGGGACTATATGTGGGATTTATGTCAAAATACAGTGRGACAGCTGAAAGCACTTAGTCATTCTAAGCTTTCTTAAGTAGCATCTTCATAGAAATACAGGACAATAATAAGAAAAAGTATGACTACTAAAACTTTCTGTAGCTATAGCAATTAATAATATCAATAGCGATTCATTAAACATTTGCTATAAAATCTTTACACAGCAAAAGTCAAATTACTTCAATGCTCCTCCRTATCTTATACTCCTAAGTACTGAAGGTGGAAATATAAAGTAGCCATTACAAGATGTTCTATACAAGAAGTCTGACACAGCCAATATTAAATTTGAGATCAAATTAAAACTTGAAAACTCYAGAACTTAAAAAGACAGTAAATGGTTAAAATAAATTATAGAGAACAAATTTTATGATAGCACATTTAGTAAGGTAGTAACAGCACGGGAAGAGGGCAAAATTTTGAGGTACAAACACATTGAACAAAAAAATATCAAGGAAAGCAACTTTGTGAAAATGAGYTTGACGTTGCAACTTATTTTTACAAACTGTAGGTAAAACTGGCATGCAATTGTTCTGCTTATGTGAATGAATTTTTTCCTGAATGATTTTACTTTTACTTTGGCCCTTAATTTTTATACTGATTTTTTTAAAAAGTCTTATAAAGTATGTATTTAAACACTTTCATTTACATTTTAAACATCTAGAAATTGCCACATTAATCACTCTGAGTTTTAAAAGGGAATTAACAAGATTGCTAAAGCACTAATTAAGGCTATTTCCCTCTAATAAAAAATAATATTTCCCGCATGTGCAATACTCCTTCCAAGAGCCTCAACACTTTAAGATGCCTGAGGGTCAAACTTTGCAGAGATGTTAAAGCTGGGGTACATTACATCATATAAAATATATATTAAAAAATCTGGCATCTACTGAATGCCCCAAGTGTAAAACAGTATGGGCTGCAGTAAAGAGCAACAAATAGGACTCTAAAAGATGACGGATGCCTCAAGTCTGCTGTGCCATAAATTCCTTTCCTATGGTGTTCTCAGAAGGTTGCCCTGGTTCAAAACTCTTAAAGTCTATCTACAGACTTCTCAGACCACATACTGGAAAACCTTAGGCACAGATGTTTTCATTGAACTGGGGAATGCCTTGAATAGCTTATGACCTGCACAGACTGAATAACTTCGGAGAAAGCTGGAGGGCAGAAGGAGGATGTCAAAATTTGGAACCTTCAACCCCTGCAACTCAAAGAATTTTTTATCAAAATACAGKGCAAAATCACATCACACAGAACCAAGGCAAGAAATTTATTATCAGTATTCAAACCTCATTAATTCAAAAATTAATTAACATGTGTTGGAGGGAAGTGTTTAGTCAAAAGTAACCAGGGAAGAGATACATCTTATTTTTGTAAATACACTACCAACTGTTTTAATCATGGTCAGAAGTTTTGGGCTTCAGAAACCTAAGGACAAATTACTTGGTTTTTTTACCTCTCCTGATGAGCATATTATTGCAAATCCTCTCCTACAAAAGTACTGTCAAATATGTGACCAAATATTATAACCTGACTATTAGAAGGTATTGGAGACAGCTGCACTTTGTTATCTTTTCCATGATACCCATGGTATACAAATATCAATGCCAAACAAAATACCAAATACCAGTTGTATACCAACTATATAATGTCAAATTCATAAGTAGYGCATCTCTCGTAATGTTAATGAAACAGTTTAACCCTCTAAAAATTTTTGAGGTGTAGACTACTTGGTATCTAAACTTCAAAACTGTATCAACATTAGTTGATTCCCTTAGTAATTATGTTTAAGCATAGAATTTAAACAATCTTATTCTTCTATTATGTAAGTATAGGTAATTTGAACACATGGCCCTGTGATCTAGAAGTCATTGGGGAAAGTGTTATCTCTTTTCCTGAATGTAAAAGCCACAGTTTTTCTCTGTTTCAGGCAAATTGTGCTAAAAAAGCAGCAGGTCATCTTGAAGTTCAAGCCACACTCTTATAATTTCATTTTTAGCCAGTTCATTGTTATGCTCCATCTCCAAACAAAATTCTTTGACTACCTATATCGACCATAATATGAAACTCCTTTCATCTGCAGCACTAATATCAATGCAAGCAGATATTAACATACAGTTTAAACATATATATGCTAAAATGCCTTCAATGCAATTCTGGAGGGAAATTTTTAAGGTGATTTGAATGTCTTTAAAAGGAAAAATGCACGTAGAAATACCCAGTTAATGACAAAAAAAAAAAAAGTTGTTTCTATTCTTCTGTTCCTTTCGTCTTGAAATTTCCAGAAACTAAACAGCAGATCAAAAAGCATTTCAATCTGGAATCTAGTACAGAGTCTGAAGGCCAGTGTGTTGAGCTAAGATGCATATGAGAAGACAAATACCATCATTCTAAAACACAAATTCTATGCCACAGTGATCCCCTGCAAAAGGGAGTATTTATTGCACAACATACAGTTTCAGTTCCAATCAAAACCTCATCAAGCCTAGCTAAATTTAATCTGAATGAAAAATGAAAATCACAAAACCAGCCCCATTGGCATGTTAGAAATGGGTGTCCACATCTTTTGCAATATATATAATGCTCATCTATTGCGAGTTTTTAGTCCATAACATACTCTCCAAGTGTATTATTGGTCATGGAAGTGCCATATGAGGCAGAYCGCCTCTGCTGTCAGGGTAGTAGGACACTTCTACACCTGCCTGACTTCTGACTGCACCTCAGTAGGACAGGTAAGTTCATACTTCTTATAAATCCTTTAATTTCCTGTTATTTCTATAACTTTCACAGTTATTAATTGATTTATTATCCCTTAAATGCCAGTATAAAATAGCGCACATACAATAYAAAACTCTGTTACACTGTCCATGAGAGTTTATATATACAGTTATTGCCTTTTTCAACGAATTATGGGAGTGATGTCAGGTTATGCTGAAGTAAATATCACAGCTGAAATTCCCATCCAAACATCTAAGTACCCASAAGTTTAGTCTCCCTGAATGGCTCTTACTGCTTATCCAAATATCTGCATTTCCAGAGAAGTGCCTGATGCCAATATACTCCATGCTAATGGAACAACAGTCACCGGTGTCTACAGCCCTAGCTCTTTAAAAAATTTCTTTCAGTAGTCAACTTAATTCAAAATAACTCCTCATGATCAAATTCATTAAGTATTTTCACAGCCTGAAACACCAACTTCTTTGTATTTGGGTTTCCATTGAAATGCACACAAATCACATACTCAGGTTTCAGAAAAAATAAACAACACTTCCTGCAGAAATGTAACTTTTTTTTTAACAAGGTGGCACAAAGCCATTCATGAAACAGTACTTTCTGGTTCAGCAGAGCTTGGTACTAATTCAGTTTCCCCATATTGATTCCTATTATATTTCCAATACTGAGCATTCATTTACTTCTACATCAGAATGAGGAACTGATTCTGTGGGATATTAACCCCGGCTAAATGCCCAGACTTCCATTACATATGCAGAAAACATAAACCTGATTTCCAGTTTCACAGTACTTCAGCAAGACCCCTGAATACTTCACTACACTTTTCACCAAAGTCTTAACATCAAAATGAAATGTTATTATGGGATAATATTATGACTTCATTGCTTTTACAGAACATAAATACAATAACGTTTATGTACTGAGAAGACATTGTGATAAATTCTAAGCACATAAATGTATATTGGSTACACACATCAAGAGTCATATAATTCATATAAAACTACTTTAATTAAAACTTGTCAAATGCATGACTAAAGCATATTTTGTAATTAAGGCTAGAGCATTTTCAAGAATTTGGCTTCGTTTCTCAAAACCCAAATACAAAGAAGTGCTACAAGGCAAAAATGGAGCCAATGAGTGAAACTACTATTGATTTCCTCAAAACTACTCACATGTTTAAAGATAAGCATGTGCTTAAGTGTTTTGCCGGGTCACAGCCCAACTGGCCAAATGTACCACCATTAATCATGCTATGAAAGCAATTACTACAGGTTTAGCTTCATTAACTTGGAATCTGAGAAAAGCCAAGATTCTATAGGAGACATTCAGTAGCCATCCCAAGGACATCCCACATTATGCACCTCCTCCTCTTCGTATACACCCCCCTAGTCTGGCAAGAAACATTATTTTAGGTTTGTAATGCACACTCAGTAATTATCAGCAGGGAAACAAAGCTGCAGGTCAGACTTGAAGGGGCAATACACTACCTCAGCCGTTACCTTGTTTTATGGACAATACTAAAAGAGCCACATAATAAAAAACAATATGCTTCTGGATCACCCAGCGGCTAGTTTTATTTTCAATCTAATAAAACCATCAAACTTTGTGAGGACTATTCCTTAGTGTTCATAGCCTCCATATGTAAAAGTCATTATTTGTATACATGACAATTGATTAAAAAAATCAAGCTGCCTTGCTCTTAGTTACATGATTTTACAATTTATTTCAGATCCTAAAAAATATTTTTAGATAGTCTATATTTCCAAAGGAGACAATTTTTAGRTTGGAAAAGGACAAACTCATTCAAGTCTGAATGGAATTTTAATTTCTTCTAAAAATAACCCAAAAACTTCTGAATACACTTTTAAAAAAATCCAAAAACACACAAACACCAAAAAGGAGCAAGTAATTCCTGTAGAGAAAAATTAGTTTTGCACAGTTGTGCAAAGGATTCATACAGAACAGAAACTTGTTCAACCAGTAACTGCAAAAACAACTGCAAAATTTCATATATTTATGTCCACACTTCATTGCCTTGACAAGTCATAGCTCTTGACATTGAGTCCACTCATTGAAATTAAGTTCTAGCACTGTTATAGAGAGGGAAAAACATGTTATTAGGCAATCACTGTACTGTCTTCCTAAGGGAATAACTATGAACATTTTTTTTTACCTCATATATATTAATCAGCTGTAAATTACAATAATTTTTCAGCATTGACAAAGGAACATTTGATCATAATCAATAACAATGATGGTCTCTCAAGCAACATTAGAGAGACATGAACTTTGCTGATGTTAAGTCTCCTATCACATTCAATTAACACTAAGTGCCACCACATCTAGATTCTCTGTGATAGGAGAAGGTCTAGAATGAGATGTAGAGAGACTTACAATTGTGCAGCCAGTTAAATAAATGAGGGAAGGTGCACATTTTAATATGTGATTCAGTGCAGGAAGAAGGTATTAAGTCTTGATAGAAAGTTAAAGGCCACAAATTAGGCACACACAAGAAGACAACAAGATTTCCAGCAATTTAGTGCCTGAAGCATGCCTTTGCAGTGAAAAAGCTCCAATGATGAGAGAAGGAGCAAGAGGTGTTGACAAGCAGTGGCAAGCTTGCTCACAAATATATAAAAGCATTTAAATAAAGAAGTTGACCAGAAAGTGGTAACTCTGGATTCCTGTCTCTGTCTCCAGAGTGTTTATGTTTTAGCAACTGGGTTAAAAACAAACAAAAATGCAAACAAAAATCCTACAAATAATTGTGAAGCAGGGACTACAAAAGCAGGATTTCCTTTCATCAGGCAGCGTTCTTATGTCCTGAAGCCTTACTAATCTCATCTAAACTCAGATTAAAATAAAAATATTTACTTTCAACATCCAAAATAGACTGAAAAGTTTAAAATATTTTATAAAAGAGGGAATAGAAGAAAGGAATGGAAGAATAGGGTTAGGTTATTTACATGGATATTGGAACCGGAATGCTGGTTAGAAATATCTGACTGTACGCAATTGTTTTGATCTTTTTATTTCCCTGCTAAGAACACTCTCTCCTGYGGGTGCTACATCTCCAGTTGATACCACAGAGGAAACACTGATCTAATGAACAAGATTTTATAGTTATAATGTTTGGAGGGATTCTCCATAAATCCCAGTAGGTCTCTGTCTCCCTCTGCACRAACCCACTTACCTCAAACACATTCAGGAAAAGATTCTGACCTCCCTACTCTCCCATCCTTCTTTGGAACTGCAATGGTTCCATTATGACCAGCTGTGACCTTCCATGCTGGGCTGACCTTCACTCGGCAAGCCCCTCACCAACTGGCCAGTGCTTCCACCTGAACACCTCTGTTTACCCACACTTCACGTGAATTTCTACTTACATACATTAATAAACTAATCTTGTATAAATATCTACAAGAGATTTCTACTACTGTGTCATGATGGATGACTGGCTCAGCTGATTAAGATCAGACACGAGAGMAACATCAATCACGTCAGAAGGCAACAGGCCTGGGTGGATTGACCTGCAAAATGTATTTTCAAGAGGTACTTTAAAATGGCACAATATCAAACAAGGCAGCGCCAATATGTATTTCCCCTGGCTTTCACAGAGCAATACAATCCCTCTGCTTCTCAGCATAAGATGAAGTGTAGAATAGCAAAATACTGAGCTTCTACTGGAGAGCCCAAATACTAGCGAAAAAATGGTTATTTGTGACATGATGACATAACAAAAGCTCAAGTCTACAAAACAAGATAAAAACACATGGGAAATTTCTGTGAAGATTTATATTCTGAAATCGTAGATTTAAGTTCAGCAGGAAAATGAGAAACATAAGGGGAAAAAAGATGTCAGTAATCAAATGATTTAGTGTACAAACAATCAAACTCACCCATTCTACGGGAAAAAAATTAAAAATACCCCTTGAAAATTTCATCTTATTTTGCCAAGAAAGATTAATATAAACTAAAMTTCGCTTCAGAAATATTTCTTTTGCTCAGTTAGTACCAAAATGACTGTTCATATGCTGGGACTGCCATGCTAAAAAGAATTAAAGAACTTGAAGTACTTTGAAAAAGAAGTACATGTGATTTTTCTGAGTAGTCATATATATGGGTTCTTTCYAGGAATAGACATGTTTATTCCATTTTCTTGGCTAAATTCCAGCTTTCTCTTCCACYGCTTTAAAATTCTTCTGTAATGCCTAAGGTAGTCTGTCCTACCACTGAGTGAGAAATGTCTGCATTTTAATGCCTGAAATCTCCTTCCTCTACCATATGTATTATGTAGAGAAATTAATCAGGTTCTGTAAAACTGTTACATAGAGCAATTATTCAGTGCAGCATTTCTGAAAGGACCATAGATCTACCTCACACCTACTGCCCTTCACTCCTTTCCCAAGTTACTTTGCCCTACAAAATATGTTCCTGTTGCAGAATAAATCCACAAAGACTGGAGCCAAGGGAAGGAACTGTGGTGACCTTGAGACAAAAAAAAAAAAGCCAACAAAATCCACTGAGAAAACAAATTGCAAAGGTAAATCTAGAATAGCTCAGTACTTTAGGTGCATTTGTATCAGGCTAAGACCAGACGCATTATTTTGATATTCAGTGTATTAAACAGCCCATTTTGCATCTAYGAGAAATCATGGGATGTTTGAGGCTTGAAGAGATTTCTGGAGGTCAGCTGGTCCAACTCACCTGCTCAAGCAGGGCCAYCTAGAGCCAGCTGCCCAGGACCACGTCCAGAGGGCTTTTGGATATCTCCAAAAATGGAGGCTCTATTACCACTCTTGTCAACTTGCACCAGTGCTCAGTGACACCCACAGAGAAAATGTGTTGTTTCTCAGTGTTCAGATGGACTGTCCTGCATTTCAGAGTGTGCTCACTGCCTCTGTCCTGACACCAGGCASCACGAGAAAGACCCTGGCTCTGTCCTCTTTGCACCCTTCCTTCAGGTGTTYGKACACATGGATGAGATCCCCAYGAGCCTTCTCTTCTCCAGGCTAAACAAGCCCAGCTCTCCCAGCCTTTCCTTATAYGAGAGATGCCGCTGGCATGGCCATCTCTGTGGCCCTTAGCTGGACTCTCTCTGTTACRTCCATGTCTCTTGCAGTAGGGGGATCAAGAAGAAGTGGACACAGTACCACCTAAAATGACAAAGAGGTTGTCATGTTAAAGAAATCAGTAAATTATTGCAACGATTATTCAAAACTGTCAGACTTCCACCTGCCAGAGTCCAATGAGCACGTGGCTGCTCAGTCATAAGGTTTAGTTTTAGGTAGTGCTGGGAAGAACGAGACAGTTGGACTCAACAATCCTTATGGGTTCCTTCCAACTTGAGATATTCTGTGATTCTATGAAATCCAATTAATACATTTATACATTCACAGTTTTAACCATTTCCTGATAAATTGTTTTKAAATAAATTTACTTCCAATGTTATTTTCATCATTATTATATGTTGGTTCATGTCAGATACTGTTAAATCAACATCTGACTGAAAATTCATCATTAAAATAATCAATAATATTTAAACTATTTACATGCCAGTGAAATTTGGATAGCAATGTCGTTGAGCTCCTTCTGATTCTAAATTATAAGACTCTACCTGGGGCTTCTTGCCACTGACAGAGCATAAATACTYGCTCTGGAAAGAATCTGCTTGTTCAGTTTGAGACTTACTTGCAGGTGATGACATTCAAACAATTAAAAGAAAAAAAACATAATGTTCATKATACGATGTTTATAGGTGGTTACGTGATTAGGATAGAAAAGGAAAAAAGTATCTGGGAAGGCAAAAATATCCATAAATGCTACTGAAAAAAATACACTTGTTGCTGCATAGACTCATTAATTTAAACACKAATTTTATCCAGTCATTTTATAAAAATGTACTCTGTTAATACTTTCAGTGAATATTAATTTCATCTAATTAGTCTTATAATAACTAGAGTYGGCATGACCCCATAATCCACAAAATAATATCAAATAATAATTATTTTTACGTTCTAAAATAAAGATTTGGGTCATCAAAGAAGAAAATTTTACAGCATGAGTTTCAGTGTATACAAAATATCTTCACAATAACCTCCACTAAAAGACACAGATGATACAGCCCCACTATTTGTAATAGATACTTATATGTAAAATGCAAAACTCAAAGTGCCTATTTGATTTATTAACCTCTTAGAACTACTACTAATGCTGAAGTAAAATAATCTGGGTTATTATTACCATATGTCGATCTACAGTATTGCACCTGAAGAAACTCAAGTCATTGTCATAAAACTTCCACTATGTTACAAATTTATTAGCAATGATTGACTGAAGAAAAAGTAGCTCAATTTTTAGCAAACAACATAACTTTCTTTAAAGTGCCTTGAAACTATGACATCACCTTAAAGAGTAGTGTTATTTCCTTCATCTGTCATAGCTGATTATAGGAAATAAACTCCAGCCAAGCAAAGCAAGTGGTTTTATATATACTTACACTTATATGGCTACTGCGTATTTTTTAACTCTTCGCATCAGAAGACGGATTGGCAGACTGGGAAAGCAAGAAACTAACGTCTCCTGACTTCTGACATACAATCTGCATTTCTTTTCCCCCCATTCTCAGGTTATTCTTAGTTCCATTCAGTTTGGCAGGAAAATCATGTCTTTTTAAAGATAACTAGTCTGATTTTCAAGTCCACAAGTAATGGCATCTGATAGTCTTTTCCGAAACTTCATTTGATGTATGCTAGGAAACAAAACAGTTAAACTCGGTCAAATTATACCTGGGATACTTTGCAGCCTTTATCTGAAAGACTCAGAAAGACATAGCAGTCTGTCACTGGGTAAACATGGATAAAAGGACACTATCCAGCTCTCATACAACATCAAGACTGCTTATGACACTTCTGGTTGTTTTTTTTTTTTTTTTAGCCACTAAACCTTTAGTTGTATACGTGACCACACAGTGGACTTTCAGACTGTTCTTCCTCAAGAGTCACAAAGTCTGCTTGTCACAAGTTTCTGAATTACGTCATTAGACCCTGGATCCATCACATTATGCTCTCATTCTTCTTGAAATGGGTCAACAAACTCATATCCAGTATTAATATTATCAAGGTTTGATCTCAAGTTTATTAATGCTGAGTGCATAGAGAAGATCAAATTTCCACATCAAATTTTAGATATAACAACTTTATAGTTAAAAATAAATAAATAAATTTAAAAAAAAACCACCAAAACACCACCACTCACCCCCATTAGCTTTCTTTAGTCATAGTATTTCTGTAAAAGTCACAAACAAACCTCTTAAGGAAGAGGTGTTTGTTGTCTGGTTGGCTGGGTTTGGGGGAGAGATGGATGAAGTTCTCTCTAGCGATGGGCTATGGTTATGTTTTCCTCTGCACCAAACACTCTTCCTGAAAACAGCACCCCTTACTTTCATTCTTTGCTCCTGGATGCTCAAATTAGCTGTGCTGAAATATGATTACACCTTATAAAATGCAAATAATATCATGAAATTTTAAAATTACAAAGAAATGTCATTAATTTTACCCTTTCTGTGAAATAATACTGAAGCATTAGGAAATAATGTGGAAACACAAAGAATAATTATTTTAAACTAATGTTAAGTATTTTTGAATAAAAATTGATTCATTCGAAAGGCTTCATACAGAACTTGGTCCAGGCAGTATAAATAYGAAGAGGAAAATCGTCAGATTACAATTGTCAGATTTGTTACAAAATACTCTTGGAAAGATTATGTGGTCTGCTTTTTTAAAAAATATGGGGAGAAGAAAAAAGAAATATATAACCAGATATGCCTTTTTAGAGAAGATTTCAGATATTTCACAAAGGAAATACCCCTTATTTCAAATCTATAAATAAAGAATTTAATTTTTAATAAGGGAATGGACTTGCCCAAAACACAGAACATCCGGAACTCCTGCCCAGGCATACTCAAGAGACTACAATCTTTGAGCTGGAGTAGATGATCATTGTAGGTCCTTCGTACTGAAATATTCTATACTGTTCTATTCTCCAAAGAATTCACTAAAGCTGCACTGTGCCYAGATCATAAAAGATAAATAATCCTCTCTGTATCAAACACTCAATTTATCTAAAATAAGAAAACAGCATTTGAAACACCACCTGATTTCAGTTGCTGCTTCTAAGCCAAGGATAAAAATACCGACCATTTATGCCATTCAAGTTAAAATGACATCTAAATCTGTAAAATTTAATTTAATCAAGCACCTCTGAAAMTGTGACAAGTTCTTTGRGGYCATYRGTTTGTTTTCATACAGCTATTGCCTATAAAGATACAACAATTTTAAAAGATTTAATGAAACAATATAGSGTTTTTTTAATGGGGAATATTCAGATTTTAGTTAGCCCTGGCTTTATAAAACTCACTTCAGCAAAAAAAAATTATACATTTTGTAAGTCATCAATAAATAACCACTGGTTAGGACTCACATTTTTTTTAGTACAAAATTAAGTTGCTGTCTACCGCATGCCGGCCTTTTTAGCTTCCATAAATAATTTAAAAAGTGTAATAGAAAGGTTGTAAAATTAAAAATACATACTATCATTTTTCACAAAATCCATTCCTACAATTTCAGATTTCTAAGGTGAGGCTTTAATTTTCAACTGTGTATTAATTATTCTATGGAACTAAATCAGCCTTAAGTCTCCACTGTAATTCCATATAATAAGAAGCAACGTATTACAAACACAGTGTAGAATTACTGTAAATCCTTTTAATAGGCCCATATGAAAAGAACAAAGGCTAAAAATGTCACTTACTTTAGGAGAGATGCCATTGCTAGATGTACGACGTTGGACAAGCTGTCAGAATAAGATAAATGGAGCTCAGTTGTACCATTAACCTGTGACATTTTTGACAGTGCAAGGCAGTGCACTGTGAGAAAAGCAGAATACGTATCTTTTGACTTTTCTCCTCTCAGTTAGTAATAGAACTAAGAAAAAAGATGTCATGGTCTAAGGAAAAAAAAAAAAGCTTTTTTCCAGCTCTCAAAAATGTAAGAGCTCAAATAAAGAGACCCAGGTCTTCAGGATATATGCAAATATATTCCAGACAACATATAGAAAAGGAAATTATACTAAGTAAATTAAGTAAGTGTATTAAAATTTRGAACATCATAACTAATATTTCATAAATCTTGACATTTTAAGAACAACAAATTAWAACTTCCACACTTCCTATTTTATTTATACTTCTCTCAAACTAACTTTAAGTAAYCAGAAAGAGAAAAAGGAATGCAGCACTATTAAATGACAATCAGTATACRTAAGGTAACACTCAATCATTATGTTAGGCTCTAGTTTTAACATCACAAATTCCAGCACTTTTTCCTTAAGAATACATGGTCGTCCTGAAAACACAAAACCCAYTTCTACAAGTTTTTTACAATTATTTTACAGTTAATACAAGCTAAGAAACAGGGAGATACATTGTGAAAAAAATTTTAGRTGGTTCATAGCACATAGACAGTAATACTACATTTTATTCTCTCAAACTCCTTGAAGAGTCTAATCCCACGGAGCAAYATAATTGTWGCTAGAAATAAAATAGCAAAAAATATGTACTGTCATAAACATCTAAGGATTGCGTGGCTSAGTTACGGTGAGCTGAGGTGCTGGGATGAGAGGTAGTGAGCCAAGTCAYCTCAATTCAGTGAACAGAAAAAGCAGTCTTAGAAAGGAGAGCAGTAGTCACTCTGAATACTGAAAATCTTAGACGCAGTAACTAGCATGGACAGCTATAAGAGGGTGTGCAAACACATTATTTGAGCTACCAGCCCTTTGAAAAACATGGGCTCTCCTGTTACTTTCCAACACATTGATTGGGTGGTGGTCAGGAGAAGTACATGGAAGAATAGAGGTCAAATATTGCTGTGTGTCCAGCTCAAMTTCAGAATATGAGGTTGGTATTTTGCAATTCGAGTTGAGTTGCTGCAGAYGGATACCATAACTTTGACGAAGGCCACAGCATCTCATCCAGCTTCTGAGCTTCAGGAGTTCAGAAGACCTGCAAGAAGCTTTATGAAATGGAGAACAGAGAAGAGGAAAGGGTCTCATGTCAACCAAGTCAGTCCTAACAGCCAACATAACCCACAAGGACAGGTGTTCCAGGAACAGCCCCTGCTCTCCACCTTATCAAAGCAGGATGGGTTACTACATCCAGAGTACGAGCTGGTGCTCTGCAAAACAGAACTGAAGAGCTTCTRTGCTTTGGGGTTTGGAAGACTGTACATGAACCTTTGCCCTTAGCCTTCCCACAAAGATACACTCTGGAGATAAATCTGAGACTGGGCTTCCTCTCATGGACATAGCAAACCCAGGGACATTGGATTTCTTTAGGCTCTTGTTCATGAGGCTTTGATTGCAGGAAACAAGTACCCTGACAGATWTATGTAGTTGTGAGGCAGTTTTGAAAGTCAAAAGATTTCCAGATCAAAACAGTAACTAGTGATAATTTATTAAAATAGCAAAAAAATATAGGTTTCATAAATGTAGGCAATAAGAAATTRCATTTTGAGACAAGAAATAGTTGAGAGAAAAGTTAACTACAGCTGCTGGACTTTGCTCTGCAAAGCACTAGTAATCTCCAGGCACACGTTTGTTGTGCAGAGCCTCTGGGCTCAAACAGGGAGCTACACACTGGGACCAGCAGTGGAATGGGCGTATGGGCAGTCATTTAAACGGAACCACACAGTTCACTGAAGACAGTGGAAAGTGCAGATATGTGAAAATAAAATTACTTAAGACAGAACCCCATTCTAGGAAGCCATGAAGATTTTCACAGGAAACCTGCTTTCCCTAAGTGTATGAGCCTGCAACTACATTCTGTGCCTCAAAAATACTAGAGTGAAAACATAAAGTGCTCTAAGTGCCTTACAAAAATCATCAATTCAATCTTGCACATTCAAATCTGCCATCTCTCTTGTGGAATAAATCTGGAGTCTGTCTGGCACTGAAACTCATGTAATCTAACTTCTTTAATTTAATTTTAGTACTATTTCACGCAGTTTTGAAACTGAAATACATTTCACACCAGAAGAYTTAAAAACACATTTCTTTATTTTATCCATAAAAATAAGAACCCAGTCTAGGTCCAAAAAGATATGGAGAATATTTCAGATTTTTTCTGTACCTAAACCAGAACATCTTCCAAAACATGATCAGATTACTCTGGGAGTCACTTACTGGCATTTTAAGGCTAATGCAGGCCTTACTAACTATCCTTAATTGTCTGCTTCACCAGAATATTCTTGGAGGGGTAAGCAAACAAAAGCACTTTAGAAATAACAAGGGGGAAAAAAATTAGGAAAAAGAATTAGAAAAAATTCTGAACCTTAATCCAGTCTTTGAACAGTAACATCTTCCCTCTATCTGTATGGTATAGCAGAAAAACAAATTGCCCAGGAAAAGGTACCACAATACTGCCTAAGCATGCAACATTAGTCCCTTTTTAAGTAATGTAAAAGTCCACAATATTGTATTTTAGGAATCACATACTGTCTTTATATCAATATAATGAATAACTTAGTCTCATTTAAATCCTGAAAAAAAAGATGYTTCCTTTTTCCAGATGAGTATCTGACAATACAAAAGATGAGCCTGACTTTTTCAAGATTAATCCTAAGAAAGAGAAAAACACTAATACAGCCTTATCCATAAGATTGTCTACATGAACCCATCTACAAAACGTAAATGCCTCAAAAATTTCCCAAAATTGGAAGAGAGTCTCTACTACAATACCATCCATTTTAAACCCTAGAATTAAAAATAGTACTTAAATTTAAATTAATCCATGATTATTGCAAAGAGAATTTACCAGACATGATTAAGAATGTCCCCAATATCTTTTTGCAAAATACGATGTAGTTGACTTTTCCGCAAGCAACCATCAGACACTAACACAAAAGAGGTTTTTTCATTAAGAAATTCAGCAGGTAACATCTTTTTCTGGCCTCAACGTTTCTCTAAAGACTGTATTKAATGTGCTTGTTTATTGCATTATGCAACATTTACTTTTGCTTTTGTCTCYATGAAAATGGGACCTTAATTTTTTCAAGAAATATTCTTGGATTGACTGGCCACAAAAGATTTTTGCATCCCTTTAATCCACAGGAAAGTCACAAACTGTCTGAAACAAAATCCACATTAGTSTTCTCACTTCAGAAACACGATTTAGAGCACTACTATATTATCACACACAAAATAATAAATTCTGGCAAAGACTTCATGGGCAATCACTTGCAGAATCATGGCTCTCAGGAGAAACAAATCACATAGGTTATGTAGAAGGAACAGGACAAACCTATGACTTAAAATGATCTACGCATTTTACRGAAACAGAAAGCAGGGCAACATAAATAAAAACTTTGCACTGGAAGCTTGAGATCTAGAAGAGTCCTTTTTTTTAAGTCAAATTGTGATTGTAAATTATTTTAGCTTCAAATCAACGGCTTTCTGGTGGAACACGGAGGACACAGCAATCTGAAAGGCATTTTTGAGAAGTGTGGAGGAGAAATTTAACAGCACCTTCTTATGAATACATCTGTCCTGAGTATCCCTCAAATTAATCCAATACCCTTTCTTTCAATGTTGCAAATTATTGCTATGGAAATTAAAATAGTATCATTTTAGAACGATGAAATGGTGTCATACAGCCTAAAATCTTCAGACAGGACTGAACTGCAGAAGCTACAAAATACTTTCATGCAAATTGCATAATGCTTTGCAATTAAAAAAAAACCCAAACCAGAACTAAAAAATTAATAAGGGCACCAACACAGACTAAAGTGAAAGAGTATCTACATCTTACAGATATTTTGAAAACACTTTTTTCTTTCACGAGGTGGAACTAGAGCTAGCTGCAAACCCACCATATTTTAAATCACTCCATATGGTGCCATTTTTCTACAAACTGACAGAGACATCCATGTTCTATCTGAATTTTATTATTTTATATTCACCCACACAAACAGCAAATACAAAGGAAAAATACTACATCAATGCTATCACATTGTTTTCCTCCTTTCAGACATGAGTTTTACCCAAGTGCCTTACATCTTCGTTCTAAGGAAACAGTTTAAAGCATTCTTATCTTTTTCCACTTCATTATCCCTTTGACTACATAACCTTTTGTATTCTGGGATGTAACTGATCATGGGAAAAGTCATCAGATTAATATTTCGAATAAATGAAAGTCAGCTTTCAAAAGATTAAATATCCTTCAATAAGGCATCCTAAAATGAGGCACAAGAGCAAAGGATATTTTCCTGAGTGCTTTGTACATAATGCTATGTTGTGTCAAAGAGGTAAAAATCTCTGAAGTCTTTCAATCTGGAAGAAATTGCCTTTTCTCTCCTACGTTCTCCTCTACACTTTAATAGGGGTGGAAAAAATATTTGTCAAGGAACAAGTTATGAATATTGAATGCAGCTCTTATTTATCCTTTGTTTCATGGTTCATTTTCATCAAAATGTGAAAGTTGTCATGGTACTGAGAAGTTGCAGACTCCCTTTCTTTAAAAGAAATTCTTAAGTTCACCAGATGATACACCACTCCTTACCTCACTGATTTTTTCCTCACTTGCATCAGGTCTACACAACACATCCACTTCTTCCATCCTCAAAAATTAAAAATAATAAATTATGAAAGTGACTTGGCTTTATCTTACAGTACAAAGCAGCAGGAACTCATACAGAAAGAAAACCATTTGTCTTCCACTTTAAGACTCGCTTTTTTAATTTAAAAATCAGTAGAATAAGTTTTTTAATTATTGTAGGRGGAAAAAAATCTATTTTCTAATCCATTAACTTCTTTCAGACTCTAGAACTTTCAGCTATTTTCTAGTGACAAATTAAGGAGACTAGGTTTTACCTATGTATGAAAATATTGTATYCTCCTTTGGCATTTTAGTCTAGGAAAAACACATTTGTTAAAAAGAAGAGTTCGGCAGTACAGCAAACCATCCAAAATACCTGAAAATGTCTCATGAAACAATCATAATTTAAACAGCCTGTTCCTGATTTGTCTCTATGAAATTATTCTCATTTGACCCCCATGCACATTAAACCCACACTCAACTTATGCTGGAGYTCATGAAGAACAAGAGCTGTTGGAAGCCGCCAGGTCTAACTCCTTATGAGGGTGCACCSCAAGGGGTACAGCACTGAGAGCCCAATAAAATCCTTTGTCTGCACAAAAYACAGCAACGCTGTAGAAAGTGGTGCAGCAATGTTAGCACGACACTCCACCTGAACTCAGTTTATCTCCCCACAGTGGTTAAACCATTATTAGTATCCTGTGAAAGAAAATTGCTGCTAGCTCCAGCAACTCTTTACCATTTCATTAGTGAGTATAGACAGTGCTTTAATAAATTGTGGGTATGTCTCATTTGCAAAATACAACTCTGTATCCATGTAACATCACAGCTAATTCAAAATGAGCTGTGTCAGGAACTGCTGACAGCACAGCTTAGCAGTTGTTCTTTACACTAAGCAGTCATAGGGCAAAACTCATTCACAATCCTGAGGGCAGGAAATTAATTGCAGGACTCTTTTCTAGGTAAGTGGTTTGATCACAGAATCATATTCCCTTTTTCATAGCCTCTTTTCTGGCACAGTTCTTGAACTTTTTCTTCACATCTTCAGCAGAATACATAAGGACACTTGACATCACTACTCATTTGGAGATTACTCAGGGAGAATTTGACCAGATCTTTCACTTCATCGGCAAAGACTGCAATAATTCAGCCATTAGAGAAAATATGGGCAGCAAGTTCACCCCCCTTTACAAAATCCTCTAGAATCTATTACTGGATTTAGATGGAAAGATGTTATTTAAAGGTTAAGCCTCAGTAAAGAGCTTTATGTTCAGATGGACCAACATGCAGAAAGATAAGCTTTCTATCCCTGCCATGCCAACAACTTGATTTCATAATCATGAATGTAGAMAGGACCTCTGACTAAGAACCAAGTCTATCACACAGCTGCCATAGCAGGCATTAGCATGAATTCAACAATGACAAATACAACTGATTATTATTTCCACTTTTAGCAGGCTTGGTTTGCTATGTTTTAAAAAAATTAATRTGACCGTCTCTTATGAGGAAAAAAACAATTGATGCAAATAGTCTGCAGCACTGTGTTACACTTTTCTTTACTTAGCAAAGTAGTCTAAAAAACAAGGACGCACTCTCTGCCGTAAACCTGGTACTTTTGTACATAAGTGTTTAAATTCTGCTTGCTTGAGGACATGAGGTTGATGCAATACATTTTGTCTCTGTGCACAGCTGCACAARGCCAAGGGCACATAAATCCAAACACTCGAGTCAGTCCTGCTGTATTTATTCCACCCTCTAAAGACACTAGCTGAACATGAGCAAACCCTTCAGATAGGTTCTGAGTGATACAGTTCTGCATCATCCCCATCTCTACAGCATCACAAATGTTAAGTAAATTGACACCTTGGTACTACAGGAAATGTCTAGTTTTGCTCAACAGAGATTTCTCTTGGGTTTTTAAACCTTTCTGGATCTTTGGCGGAAGCTCTTCATCCATTTCAAATTCTCTGTAATCCACACCCTACATGCCAGGAAAGTATTTGGTTTCTCTAGGGCAGACTGTTTTCATTGAAAACTTTTAACAYAAACACAGGCATTAAGAGAAAATTACTGTGCATTGTCCCAAGTGACATGTACAGTCATTTATTTCAATTACTATTAATTCCATAATAGAATATCCCACAGTTAACAGAAGTCACAGAAGCCCCCACCAACTATAAACAAGAAGCAAAGTTAAAAAATAAGTAAATTACTTCACCAAATTGATTAAATAAGTGTCTGCAGATGGAAAGTCTGGATATTATTTGAACTGTAACTTTAACAGTCAAGAATCTCTTGTCCTAGTTAATATGAACTTTTAAGCAAAAACAGATGGAGAAATCCAGACCACTTATCTAGTGTAAAACATCATCTCAGCTTACTCTAGATTTCATTTTTGAAAACTTTTGCTGCAGTCTTTCATATTGGCATAGATCAAGACAGTCTAAATGACAAGCGGGAGCATTCTCCGGTGAAAGGAACAATCTGAGAAGCGTGCTTCAGTTGTGCAAATTCAATGATAATCCTTTCATACAGTAACTGCATTGGCCATAGCTGTAATCTACTTATTTGGATAAAAATACTTTCCGACTTTTGGGAGTACSTCCTATCCAAAGTGAGATATGATCAGACACCTGCTGAAGCTCCATGAATAATTTTTAACTACAGATACAAGCTGATCCAACAGCTTCACRATATTGCTTCAGGAAAAACAAAGCTAAGTTAAAATGTTGCTTGTCAAGTCATCATGCCATCACCTAAATATCAGAACAGGACTACTCGTCTTCTGGGAGAACACTGTCCGCTGGTGAGAAAACAAATACACTCAGAATAGATGCTCGTAAAATTCGTAGTTAAGTATGTGAATAGACTGGACTTTAAAATCTTCAGTTCCCTTTAGGGAAACTTAAACCCATAACTTAATTAGTGAATTAAAAAACAACATCAGTAGGTTAATGACTAAAGCCCAAGAAGAAAAAACAATGAAGTAGAGCTGATGAACYTTTCCTCCTTAAATTCTCATCTAAGTATAAGCCATTTATTCACTCTGATCAAATCTCTTTGGTGAGCCAGATATACAGTTTTGTATTTCCATACTTAGAAGATGGAGGTTTCTGGAATCAGTCAAGGTCTGAGACACAAATGGATGTTGACTACTGCAGAGCATTAGACTCAAAATCTTGTTTATAGGGAGAGGAAAAAAGCCAAGAATTTAATATTAGTATAATAACCTAATTTGTCATTATTATGGAAATCTTGAGCCTAACCCAAGATTCATCAAGAGTACATATGTAATTATTACCAGGAAAAGAGAAAAAATCTTTGATTCAAGAAAGTGTTAACAATAATAGAGTTAAAATTATTACAAACAGAATTCTTAGTTTCTTTTTCTGAYATTAAGCCCACACTTCCAATGGGTCTAAAGGCAAGTGGTGTCATTCTGGTGTTGGCAGTGGAGGATGCTACAGTTACTTATCATCTGTTAATGGCTTCTTCCGTCTAAAACTCACTTGGGGTGACTTTTATACATTTGGTACATTTGTTTTTACGTCTTGCTTTCTCTTCATTGGCCTGCAGCAATACAGGACCCCAAACTTACATAGGTGATGGGTTTTATACAGGTGAGATACATTTTATTTGTTCTTTTTGTTACCCTTAAACTCAGTTTTGTCCCGTTCCAGGTCTTCATTTCTCCAGCTGACCATAAATAATTAATTTCTGAGGGGTCTGCAGCGCCTGCCCATGCCCCATCTCTTAACATCCCACAGCATCTGCAATGCACTCTGTATACTTCTAGCATTTATCCTTCCCCAGACATCTGCTACCATTCCAGGACTGTACTTCTCTACACTACATCATTATGTTAGATAAGAAATACCTTGTTTCACATAAAATATTTTCTTTTTCCAGATATCTATAAGAAACTATTGCCACACTGTACAAAAAAAAAATTTTAAGTAAACAAATATGCCACAGACACCCGGTCAACGAGAGAAATTGCTGCCACAGCTAAATTAAGTACAGCAAAGTACAAGGAGGTCAAGAAAAGTTCAGAGAAAGCAAGTTTGACATGCCTCAGTCCTGAAGCCTTCAAACTCAGTGCACAGTTTGTGGCCAGTTGCAGTAGAGCAACTGCAGTAGAGTGTGGCACTGCTAGACAGTAGCAAGAGAGATTTCTGGCATCYAAACTGGCAGAAGATTCTGATGATGACTACATTAGCCAAGGTATAAGCTGAGCTAGAGAGATCATTGGAGACTAAATACGTTTCTGATAAAAAGGCATTGAAACAACTGCTGCATAGTGATAAGTACAAGCTGATGTAGTTAAACAATAATTTTCACTTAAGTGAAGAATTTGACTAAATTTGAGTTATTTTCTTTTACAAGTAATGAACTACGAGACTTAAAGCAAACAAGCAGTTTAAAGCAAGTGAAGTAAAGATACCAGAAAGTTAGTGAGATAGAATTAATTGTTAAGGTAGTGAGACAGAATTTATTGTTAAAGACCCTTTAATATAACACTTCAGCTTTAAAATATTCTACAAACAACAGCCTTCACTGAAAAAAAGCTAGCAGTGAGAAAAGCAGACTAATACAGAGATGAAGAAGATTTGAACATGTGAAAGATCTTCGAGGTCTTCTCCAATTTAAATTATTTTATGATTCTATCTGTTTCTTCTATTGACAAAAATAAGTTGCTCTTAGATTTTAATAGTASTAGACCTACATAGCATCAAAATCAAGACTAGGCAAATTGTAGTCTGCTTCATCTTGTGCATCAACAAACATGCTTACTGTTGCTATCAGGAGTGAAAATCTTGCAAACCTTACTTTGCAGATTTGAAAGAATAAACACAAAAGTTAATTCTCAGTAGGAGTTGCGACTTTCTCTGGATTCAGTTTACTCTGATGTTTAATACAGTAGAAACATATTGCAACAGGCACCTTTTCTTAGCTGTGTTTTCCTCAATGGAACAGCAGCTGCCTCAATATTAGTGGAGAAGGATAAGGTCTTACAAGAAAATAATCTGCTATTTCCTCTTTAAAATACCTAGATATGATCTGGCCTACTGAGTTATTCAATCAGAATTATGAGTAGGCTGCTTCTCACCTTCTATTTTCTCCTTTTCATGCATCACCTATTTGCATTTCTTAACATATCAGTGTTTGAAACTGAGACTTTTGAGGCTGAAATCATACTTTGGTTCAGTAGCTTCTAGCATATATGGTTGATACATAAATGAAATGCATTACATTAAAATGTGTATTAAGAAATAGCTTTTGTCTTTGTAAATGAAATTTTGCTAGACGTTGTTTGCATGAATTGTGCTTTGAAGACAGATCAAAGAGGTCATGACAGGGAATAGCAGAGGCTTTTTTACTTACATGATAAATAAAAGCATTACACAAACATGTACAGAATATTACCTACTCCATTAAATACAAAACAGTAGGAACAGAGTCCTGATACATAAATTCAAACCAAACCTGCACGGGCACAGCTATTTCAGTAGGACATCTGTGGGCATAAAAACTGACAAAAGATGTAACAGCCATACAGCTGTGCGTATTTTTAAAATTTGAATTACTTTAAGTATCAGGAAGTATCTGTAAAAATATCCCATTGTTTTCTCAAGATCTAGGAGAAATTCCTTTGCCTTTTTTCTTTAAAAAAATGAATGGGCCATAGCAAGAACAAAACTGGTTGTTTTGGTAAAATGAAGCAAATTTTATTTAGCCACATTTGACCTCTGCGCTCTTAAAGGTTCCTGATTCAGAGAGTTATCTCAAATGAAATTTTTATTTACCGAACTTGTGAAGAAAGACATCCCTTTTTCCTCGGACACAGACAAAATTTTCAGGCTCCATATTGGAAACTACTGCAGCCAGTGCCTGACCAGGTCTTTCATCCTAGGATATATCAAATTTTACAAGTCACTAAGAGGTGGATTTATTCAATGTTTAAAATTACAACCAAAATCCTTATCTCTGAAGAAAGAAACATTACCAACTYGTAAAAAAAAAAAGGCCAATATAAATTAGTTTTGGATCTGTTCTTTAACTGACTTTAAGGGCTCAGAAAAGCAGCTAGTGTCATAGGAGGAGTCAGAAACATACTGATTTTGATGACTAAAGTTCCTAGAAGCCCCTATCAGAAGGAGTGCAATGTTATCTTCTGCCTACTGCCAATTACCTCTGAGTATTTGTTTCCCATCCAGGAGGACTGGCAAGYATATTTTTGGTAAATGTACGGTAATTTAACAGCTTTTGTAGGTCTCAGTTTCCACATTAAAACTGATTGGAGTGAAAGGAGATGAAAGAATCAGAAAAAAAATATATTAAAGAAAATTATTCCAGTGAACCATTCAAGGGGATGTTCTTTTTGTGTTGTTTGCTTTGCTTAATTTGTAATCTGAAAAGTGACTATAACCCCAAGCTGCTATCCTATAGCCAGTTTTCTGGCCATCCTTACTTATTGCCATGGAACTCAGCTCCATGTCTTTCTTCACCTTCTCTCTTAAGGCATTGTGAGCATTTATGAAATTAGTAAGTCCTAAGTTTCAAGAGGGAGAAGACAGTAACTTTTAAAAGAAATATTATAACAGATATCATACGATATTTATTTTCTTCCTCACACACGAGCTTCCAGAGAAAATATAATTAACAGTCATGAAAAGAAATTATATTTTTAAATATGTAAAACACTAAGATTTTTAGATTTCTCACATGCCAGCCAAAATACTTTAGTTATCCAAAGAATCTCAGTTTAGTTTTATCAAACCAGACTCTAAAAAAAATTTAAATCCGTAGGGCATATATCTCTCAATGGCAAACAGCAATTTCCATTTCAATCTTCAAAGAAGAGACTCAGAGGTGATTTGATCAGCATATGGAAGTACTTTATTTAGTAGGGAAGAGATTTCTGATTCAAGTAGGTGAAGACATGATAAGGTCTAAAGGCCAGAAATAAACTAAACAAATTGGACTGAAAATGAATTAACATTGATGATAATGAACAACGAGAACAGTTTATCTAAAGATGTACTTGAACTGTTCATCGCCACAGACTTCAAATTGAGAGGCTCATTTTCCTTGGCCAGAAGTTAAGAGCTGGATGTGAGAATTATTGCAAAGCTCCGTGGCCTGGGTTGTAGAAGAGGTCAATGAGCATCATTATATTGGTTTCTCCTGAAAACAATCTCTCCACATTTTAATTAAAGCTAAAGAATACACCTTCCAGGAACATGCCTTGATGGCTGTGCTGCTGAAACACATTAACTGTCCTCATTCCTCAGAAATCATGAAAATTATAACTCTCCTTAAAGATCAGTGTGTGGGGAAGAAAAGAGCTCAAAAGGAACAAGCTCCAGATCCACATGGGAATTTTTAACCCCCACAGCATGTCCATAGAACTACTTTGTTACAAAAACAGTAGTCATTACTTCCAAATATAAGAAATCAYAAGATCCCCAAAAGAAAAAAATAAAACCACAACGTCAGAAGTGGCAGCCATTTTCCAAGATCTACTGGAAAAAACCAGGAATGCRCTGTACATACCAATAAATTTTAAAAGATGCACCAACCAAGAAAGCTTCTGGCACTCTGGGAYCCATCAATTTGCGACCGTTTCAGTGCAGGCTGAACAACACTGCTAAAAAATTTAGAGAAAAATCTCTTCTTGACAACGACAACAACTTTTAATTAAACTGATTCTCTTTCTGRCTTAAGAGACATGTCTGCTTAGACATTAAAAATTTTGAACATTTTCAAAACTCAAATTCTGTTAAATTGTTTGTAAATTCTTTTGTTTCTGTGCATGACCTTTATTTTTAAATTATTTTTGCTGTGTTTACACAATGGCAACATAATAGCAGTATTTTTTCCATCAGGTAAAAGGTTTTAATGGATAACATTTCAAGAAGATGTAGAGAGGCATGACTTAAATACTAGATTTTTGAGCTATTTATGTTATTGCAAATTTCAGTAACGTATACAAAATAAATCTCACTTAATGCAGTAAGAGTGTATGGAAAAGTATTTACTAAAATCCTCTTTATGTAACTGTCTTTTCCATCAACTGAATAGCTTTGGTAATGCATTAGCAACACCGTCTTGAAAAGTAGCTGGGGGGGTTTTAATGACCAATATTGATTTTATTTGTAATCTATCACTCTGCAAATGCACGAGCTCATCGTTCAAGAGCGTTCTCTTACCGTCCCAGAAGAGGGTCCCACGTCAGCATATGCGGTGTTTGAACTTCCCCTTGGACATGGCGAGAACGCCACATGCTTGCGGACGCAGTTTCGGCGGAAGTAAAAAGAAATCCATTAATGAGCATGAACATAACACATACTCTATTGTTGCTTTGTGAAACACAGAGAGATAGAATAGAACAGAATTATTCCATTTGGAAGGGACCTGCAGTGATCATCTAGTCCTACTGCCTGACCTCTTCAGGATGACCAAAAGTGAAAGCAGATTATTAAGGGCACTATCCAAATGCTGCTTAAACACAGACAGGGCATCAACCACCTCTCTAGGAAGCCTGTTGCAGTGTTCAACCACGCTGTCCATAAAGAAGGGCTTCCTAATATCTAGTCTAAACCTCTGCTGGTGAAGCTTTGAGTCATTTCCACGCGTCCTGCCACTGGGCACCAGGGAGAGCAGTTCAGCACCTCCCTCTCCAGGTCCCCTCCTCAGGAAGCTGTGGAGAGCAATGAGGTCACCCCTCAGACTCCTTYTCTTCAAACGAGACAAACCCAGAGTGCTCAGCTGCTCCTCACAGGACAGGCTTCCAGCCCATTCACCACCTCACTTGCCGTCCTCTAGAGGCATTCAAGAGCCTTCATATCCTTCCTAAATTGCGTGCAGCACTCACTGACACTGAATACAGCAGTGCAGGATAATCACCACTTTTGAGCAGCTGCTGATGCTGTGATTCTTGCACCCCAGGATGCAGTTTGCCCTCTTGGCAGCCAGGGCTCTCTGATGTCCCACGCTGGTCTGGCTGCAGCTTGCCCCTGGTGACGTATCCCAAGGAAGAAGCCTTTTCAGTATCTCCCCTGTAAATACCAAGATGATCTCATCTGATGTGTTTGCGGTTACATATATAAAAATATTACAGTTTTTAAACAGTGGCATGGGAATTGTTTCTGTCAATGCCATTAGCATCAACAACAAATATGTTTGTTCTTAGCCCATTCTAGACAGATTTTGATATGGCTGTTTACACTCCAGGCATCACATAAATATTGTAAGCATGCCACATATTTTTAACAATAATACTGTCAGCCAAATTCTACACATTGGTAAGCAGCTTTGGTGGAAAAACCAACAAAAATGTTTTTATTTTAAAAAAATTTAGAAATATTAATCTGAGGCAGTAATAATCAAAAAACATTATAAAAAAATCACAGATATGCATTACGATGAAGTCCCAGAGTCCTATTTATTAAGACACAGGCCTTCATTGGGAATATACTAAGTTTATCCTTATGTTAAATACAAATTAATTTTTCACTAATTCATTCAATTACACAATCAGTTTTGTATTTGTTTATCATTTGAGTTTACTTTCCACACCCAAACAGATCTAAGGTACATAATAAAAAGTCCAGATTCATTTATAATACTCTTCTACCACAGTATCAAGAAAATGGTATCTATTTAAATTGGTTTTAGTAATGACAGGTATCTGAATACTATTTTGAAATTTTAGATAAGTATAATAGTAAGGTTGCGATATTAAGATGTGATATCAAGGTTTTCAAAAGCAACTGTCTGTTTACCTCCCACTGAATATAAAAAAATTTAAAAATAAAGCCAAGTCACTTTAGCTAGCATGTTTGACTGCTGAGAACAAAGGAGTCAGTCAGAGTCTGAAATAAAATGTGATTATTACTTCTGAATGTGATTATAACACCCAAAATCAGAGTTAGAGGTGCAAAACTCACAATTGTGCTTTTGAGGCGGGAAAGTAGGCAAGTGACATATATTTGTGCCTAATAGCACATTTTTACTGCTCATAAGGAATAGTATTCCATTGAGTTAAACACCGTGGCAGTCAGCTCAGATTCAACAAGTAATTACACACAGTTTCAGTTTTCAGATGATGATATCAAACACATACTMCATGTTTTCCTAAGGGAAATTCTTAGTAGCTAACATGCTTGGGGTTTCCCCATTTACTTATTATTGACTAAATAGCTTAATTCTTTTGCAAAAAATACAAGAAAATAAAAAGGAGACTCTATAAAAGTCTTCTGTGTGGCTCTTGAGTTCAAAGCAAATTTTCCAGCTGAGTTATAAAGTCCTGGAATGAATTTCCAATGAAAATGCTAACAGGCCTTTAGCTACAGTTGTGCTAGCGGGTGTTGCTAAAACAAATAGAAAACCCTGTGAATGCCAGAAAAGCAGCCCATCATTAGAGGCACTTTTCTAGAAGCTTGTTATTATATCTGGGTGATGATAATCTTCCCACCAGCGGGCATGCTGGGTTTTGGCACATATCAAGCTTGTCAGAATCATTTTACACATTCCAAACAGCAGGCAAAATAGACAATAACAAAAGAGAAAAGAAACTTTCTCAACACGGTGTGTGTCTTTGTTCTCAGGAGTTGCTATTGCCTTTTGATGGAGCAAACAAAGAACCATTTAACCAAACCACCACGCATATTAGAGCCATTGACTCAAGCTCCAGAAGGGATACCAGGGTTTCTGGTCCACCCTCAGCTCTGACAGAAGAGGGCAGAAGTAGGTCTCTCTGTGAAAGTGGAAAACCACTTTAAGACACTTTTCTGCCCAGTAGGTTCTTGGTGTTTTGCAGACCCTAAACCAGCCAGCTACAGCTCTTTATGTCCCCAGAAAGCTCTTAGCAAAAACCAGSTTCATCCTAACACTAGGATATAAATAGATATAAACTGAGTCTTGCAGAGGAAGACAGCACAGGACACAGTTACTGAGTCACCCATACAAATCATCTTTTCCAGGAAAAACAGCAGTTGCCACTCTCAATTCACTCACTGTGTTTCCTTAATTAATATCCCCTGAGGTATGTAACRTGCTTCTGTTACAGGATTTAACTAAAAAAAGTTGCAACTATTGACAGACTATTTACTCTTTTCTTTATCATACAAAACTCAGTATGGATTATTTCTTTCAAATGTGGCATCACATTRCAGTTTTTGTGCTGTTCTTTATTCACACGCTTTTCATTAACGATGTCTRCCCAGACACTGAACTTTTTGAATGCCAATATACCTTCCTGCCTTCAGATTCAGGTTTTCAGATGGCAGTCCCTGGAGGAACCCTAAATTCCACAATCCTGAGCCTGCCATGATCTTTTCTGAATGACGACCATGAAATGTATAACTTAAGGATGTACATAAGATAATATTCCCTTCTTTTAAAGCAGGAAATCATTTTCTCATCTCCATACGTCTAAGTGCATTTTGTTGGCACTTTCTTCCAGGCTTTCTGCTCACTTTTCAGAAATAACAGGCAGGGGGAAAAGGAAAAAAACAAAAAAAGAAAAAAAAAGGAAAAAAAAGCAGCTAGATTAAGTCTTCTGAAATTTCTCCAGACTGTATACATTCCTTCTGCTTTATATATGAAGATTTAGCTTGGAGCAAGTTTCTAATGCTAATTTATAAATCTTGAAATACAGGGTTTAGAACAGAATGCTAATATAAGTAACTATAGATATGCTTTCAGGCACTGCTATAATGAAAGAAATAATTACATCAATAAAATTATATTAGTTTGACATTAACAATTTGCCCAAGCAAACAATTCTGAATGACTAACAAGCACTATAAATATGACTGCTGTCATAAATCAAAGCTATCCATGACCAGAGTTCATGCAGCTCCTTGGAAAAATATAAAAAGAAAGTATCATTAGCGATATTAGGAATTTCATTAAGCACACAATTATAAACTTTGTCTAGCTCTGAAAATTTAATCAACTATCATGCTTGTGAGAGTAAAAGCAAAAAGAAACCCAAAAAGCAACCTAATATCTCTTTGATTGTAGTTATTTCTGAACATAGGAAATTATAATAGCATTATTAGCTATGTGGTAAAATTTCATCTACTCATTACATCACTCAGTTTCTCACATCAATACAGTTTTTTGTGATAGCCATTTTCTGTTTCTTAAAGATATTTTTCTCTCCATATTCTTTAAGGGATAGCAAAAATAGTTGAAAAACCTTGAGTAACTTTAGCATATGAACATTTTTGTAAAATCAGAAATACAGATTCAAAAGATGAGAGTCCACAGATTCTTCTGTCCACACCCACTAAAAAGGCTGCCTTCTACTTTGACATAGTATTTTCCTTTGTTAGTCTGGTATAAACTAGAAACAAAACTCCTGGAGCTAAATCCACACTATCTCATCTGTAAATTTGCAGGAGCATGTCCCAGGAATAGGAATATAGAAAATTCATTACACCTTTAGAAATAAATTTGTTGATTATAAGCTTGTGAACAAGTCTCTGCATGGGTTAAATGGTCACCTTTCCCCAAAATAGACATAGCTCACTAACTTATTGTTAGCCAAGGAAGCATTTCTTTTCCAGCTTGACTTAAGAAACCAAGCACCATCACACTAAAAAAAAAAAGGAGTAAACGTAATAATTCTCAAATCAAAAGCCAAATACATTTTCATAGATACTTGTAACTGCCAGTAACACCTGCCAAGGTAGGAGAATACTTTATTGAGGGAAGAGGACAGTTTCTGTCGGAAATATGGCAACATTTTGTGGACACTACCAATTTACAATATTTCCCTTGGTGTATTCCCAAATGTGCTGTATTGATGAGATGATGAGCTGCTATAAAGCAAAGCCTAAAAACATAATTAAATTTAGAAATATTTCCCAATAGCTTCTGAAGGATTCAGTATTTTTCAGGCAGTTATTAGAATGGAAGCACAATGAGTTTTCCATAATCCAGCCATTCTGTTGTGGATTGCTCTCAATTCCAGTGCACTTAATTTGTGTAATGCATGGTGATGATCTATGATATGTAGTATCATCTCAAGCAGAACTAGTGAACTCTTTCTTTTTTCATTTGGAATAGTGCATCCAGAGGGAAACATATAAGTAAAATAAAGAGCTTTAGCATGCAAAATATGTTGCTACAGTAAATTGATGTGTTAAATTATATTGACAATTCTCCTCACCCTGATAAATATCTTCCTGACCTGCACTACTATTACGTAACAGAGCATTGCCRTGCACAGCCATTAACACAGCTATCAAACCTAAGTATTACCTTCTTCTCTTACAAGTACTAAAATTGTCTGCCACTACAAGGGTAACAGAGCTTGAACTAGAAAGACCAATGGATTGAGGCAGTAGACAACTATACACTGTTGAAAAGCTCAAAGGACAACTTCAAGAAAGAGAAAAATTTCAAAACAAGTCTTATGTCAGGTAATCATTTATGGCACTGTCATAYTAATGGCTACAGAAAAGCAGGGGAGCAGTGACAATAGGTGCATTCATCTTGCTACAATGCTGGAAAAGCTCCACCTGGATCCCCCTGCACTCTGTCTCCTGCTGTCCCCTGACAAGTGCATCCCGTGACAGYGGATCTGATAGTGGGGACATTACCAATCTGTCATCCCTTCTTCCTGAAAGGCACCTTGACTACAACTAATGACTAAAGGAGAGCAAGCAACTACCTCTGGCCTCCAGCCACATACACRTTTCTTTGTTATGATACTAAATTCACAGTCAAGTACTGAATGGCTCCAAGGAAGAGATAAAGCATCTTAAAACTAATCTTGCCAGCTATGTAGATATATATGTGTGTGTATATATATGTATATATATATATGTATGTATATAATTAGAACTTCCACAATAGTTTTGTAAATATTTGCGATCTTAAACTCTTGTGGCAATTTGTAGTAGCAGCACAGCTTTTGTTGCTAATGACCCTCATAATTAAGATGGCCAAAAATTCCTGTGGCAAAAGGGAGGTTCCCCACATCCTTTTCAATTTCATGGTATTCATGGAACTATTACAGTTAAAAGGTATTCATACCTGTGCTCTGTCAAAGACTGTAAACGGATTTTCAGGACTGTGTCATTTCACTTTGCCTGTATCTAAAATGAAGCGGAATCATGAAAGCTTCCCATTCTTGTACAGCATCACAGTCCAAAACATACTGAAGAAAAACAACAACCAGATCTACCTTGGGCTGAAAACACTGAAAAGAGTCACAATCAGCTGACAGACAAATCTGGGTCTGAATCCTTTTTTCTTTGATAAGAAAGGAGGCAATATCTCCACCAGTATTCTTTTTTTTTAAAAGGCCATTGCTATGATTTCCTTTAAGTTGGAGAAGTCTTTGCAGCAATTATTGCAATGTGAGTGATATGATAAATTTTGACAAGACTTGAAAAATTTACTTGTCCTATATTTGTGATTTTTTTAACAATATATCTTTTGTTGTGCTTTTGCAATCCCATAAAATTCTACTGACAAGTTATTTATTACAGCAAGTTTAGCTTGGGGATTTCTATTGGGATGAGGTTTACAAATGGAGATGAGGCAGAATGTTCATTGTCATGATAGTGTGTTTTCCCCATAATGATAATAATAATTTGTCCCATCTGTCTAAATCTAATCTAATAGTGTTTATGAGTGGTTGAAGGCGTATTTTAATTAAGTCTTGTAGTTGCACTGGTATATATTTTAGTCCCTTCAGGGATCATTTAAATTTCCAATTTTCAATATAGGCTATGTAATCACTACATTATGTGGGAAGCAGCCCGGGCTTGAAGCAGTTAATTTTGCATCAGGATGTGGATCTATAAGCCAATTAAAACAAACATTTCTGGAAGAACAGAGGGTCACTGTTCATACCCCAGAAGATGTCTGGATCTGCCAAGAGTCAAATATCCAAGGTAAAATGTGAACAAGCAGTACATTTTTATGCTGTTCCCATTTTAACAGGGAAATTATTTCACAGAGCCATATTTTGTAAAAATGGATTTTTAAGCAGATCCTTTTCTTTTCTAAATCCATTGAAGCTCTTTACCTAAAACATATTGTCGTAATATTTCTCATAGTCCTTGCACACTTCAGCTGTAATCATAACAGTATAGGCTGTATTCTAACAATACAGATCAAAACCACTAGACTAAACTACATGAAAGCAAGGCAGTTACCCTAAAAATAAGAGTTTTAGCTTTTGAAGGAAATTTCTGGTCTTTAGACTGCCTAGGCCAGTGTATAGATAAAAAATACACTGAGGGCACCCTCAAAACTGATATGACATTTCTCATGTCCAACCTGCTCACTGAAGCTTACAATGAATTTTTACATTTGCACTTCCATCAATGATAGCAATTTAAAAACTGCTGACTCTTTTGGTCACAAGTTACCTCCATAAGGGCACATGTACTGGTTTTTCAACTTCCACATTTTAAAAAGGACAGTGATTACAGATGTAAAGAACTTAGGTTTAGATCTTAAATTTGTACACAGGGAAACCTCTATTGAAGTGACCTGAGCTTTATTCACATGCAGGCACTCCAGACATTCCATACAAATTCATAAACTACTCTTTAGGCATTCATTTTTGTTAATCCCAACATTTASGTGGGKGTGTRTATATATATATGTATACACAAGTACAATAAATGTATACGCACTATTTAATTTTAATAATATTGGAGGTCCCACAGTCTTATGGAGATAGGAGTAGCTTACAATTTTTATATTAAATATAGTATTCCACTGAAATTACTCAGGAACATGGAGTGTAACTATCTAATCTAACCTTACCTGTGCAATTACGATTTGGATGTCTGGTCCAAACCAGTCATCTGGTTCTGCAGTCAGTAGAGACAGCTGTGCCACTGCAAAGGACGTCTCATGCCAGCTGGAATAAATGCACATATGGGATAGATTGGCCTCTTGGGATACTTCTAAATCTCTGCTGACTTTCTATAAAGTCTCTGAAGTCAAATGGGGAATTCAAGTTGGATGGAACAGTCAAGGACTAGGTTAGACTGCCTTTGGAAGGAATGATGGATGTAGGGAAATGGTAATACATTACTCCTTTTGAAATCCAGAGGAACTTTCCTATGGACCTGGGCAAGAGTCAGATATCTCCTTTCCACTCTTACTATATTCCCTAATGTTCTTTCATATGCCTGTTTACCTATGCATGCTTTTAGACCCTTTAAGAACATACAAAACATGGAAAATTTGTGCTATACATTCAAATAAAGTGCTAAAGTATAGATTTACTGATAGCTAAATGCTTTCTTTAAAGCTTTTTCCATTTGCTTATTTTGCTGCCCTCACCTTAATGCATAGGAAATGCTGTCATAGAGCAACATGTCTAATTAGTGTGCAAGTGCAAAAATTATTGAAAAATAAAGATTTTGCTTCTAGTCTCTAGTTCTACCAGAGAAAYAGATGGGTTTCTTTCTTTCATGCTTTCCTGTTTTGGGTTTTTTGAGGGACTAAAACTCACCTTAGAATTGGAGACTGTAAATTCTGCTACTTCAGCATTAAGTGTACTGGGTCAGCAAGGTTAAAAAATTTCAAAATTCACAGAGAAAAAGGCTGAAAGAGTGACAAAGTAACACGAGTTCCGTAATTGTATCGTGTGCTGGTTTTACCGCTTGAATATTTTGAGGTTGCCAAACAAATCATGGACTTAGGAGAACCAGTGGACACCTTTTATCTAGATATCTTTCAAAAGCTTTTAGCAAGATCATTAGGAAATGTAATGAGATTTTAATCTTTTTACGAGATTATCAGGAAAACGAGTACACAGGGGTAAGTGTTAGCATTGATGGGCTGGATATAACCTTCTAACACTGCCAAAAAATATTCAGAATTATTAACAGTCTTTATTAACTTTTGAAGGCCCTCAGAACTTTCATACAAAGATTCTTATTAATGCTCKTGTTCGGTACTGTGCAGTCACAAGACCAGATAAAATAAACCAGTGGATCATTGCAGCAGTTCTACAAAACTACAAAACATCAGAAAGTCAAAGACTATACATACTAAATAGTATTATAGTATCTGCTAATTTTATATGCAGCAGATTGATGCCTTTTAGAACTGTACATGCAAGGATTTACTATAACAGTAGAGAAAAAACAATGTTCAATAATTAATGATAAAGACAGCATATTTATTATTTTACTGCATAACCACCCCACTACAAATCCAGGGGGAGCTACCTATTCTCCAAAGGAATGCTTTTCATTTTGACTAGTGATGTTGTCTAAATAACTAGTCACTGGAGGTTACTTAAGAAAAAAAAAAAGACCTGAAGGATAGGATTTCCTACCAAGACAGTTTAAAACACAAATAGCTTAATGTGTTAAATTATTGGACAAAGTGACAAGGCTTTTATTGTTTTTTAATAACTCTACTGTTTTCTTAGGAGATGATGCAGAACCAGTTGTAGTTATGAGACCAATTTAATTACAGAAAACAATAAATGATGATTTGAGTATAATACTCCTGTGGTTGATTTTGTCCCATTTATTAGTTGCAGTATCATTTCAACAGTGTAATCCTCCAGTACTTGTTACAGGCAGTGCTTTTTCCACAAAAAGATAGTGGGAAAATGCAATAATTAAGTATCCCAAAACAAAAAAAAACCCAAATAAAACTCCCAAGTGTACTCTGTAAACATTTCTCCAGAACCCTGATGACACTGTTTCTCTTTCGTGTTGTTATCTTCTGGATTAGAAACCAAGTGAATTTTGTATAAAGGTTTCCTTATCACATCACCAACAGCAACAGTTGCATGTCCCAATCAAACACGTGGAAAGAGCACAAATTTGCAAAGCAGTCCTTCCCCTGCTTTTGCAGTTGCAGATCTATGAAAAACTTGCTATGATAATCTCAGCCCTGAAAATCACACACAATYGTCTGAAGCTAGTGCTGAAACTGGTTAGTGCTGTAGAGACATATGTCCAGAAAAATTCCCAAGCACAACTTGCCAACAGCAGTAACACATGGCCTAAAACACTACTTAAAATTTAGGACCACACTCTGCAGAAGGAGAAATTCTGGACTGTTTTATTTCCCACTATTTTTCAGTACTACCAACACACAAAACTGTAAGAATTTCAGAGAACGGCAGCAGGGGTGACCAAGGGCAGGTAATAACCATCACTAAACATTGTAGGACTCTTCTGAATAAAAAAGGATAAGGAAGGATGGAAAGGAAGAAGGAAAAAGAATAATTGACTGAGGGCACTGCTAYAGTAGAGCTCTATAAAATCATGAGAGGCATGCAGAGATTGGGTAAGGAGCAGAAGCTTATTGCTTCTTCCAATAAAGGGCTTAAGGAGCAGCAACTGGAGCTAAGGAATTTCAAAGCTATTAAAGAAGGGAATTGTTCATATAACATCATAAAGCTGCAGAACTGTCTTCTGACGTTGTAGCTGCAAGAAATTCACACAGGTTCCTAAGCAAGAGCCTAATGTAGGARAAACCCCTTACTAACAGAAAATTCACAGAAATACGTGTTGAATCCCCTGGAGATGTAAATTATTAGAGACATTGGGAGATTCATACAAGTACTGCTCTTTACTTGTCCCGATTTTGCATGCTTCCTTAGATTACCTACTTTTAACCACTGCTGGAGAAGCTACAAACCTTTGGCCTAACCCAGCACAACTATTCTTACAAGGCACATGAAAGTGCAGGTATTAGCAAAAGTTCATCGTRGTTTCAGTTTCATGAATAACACCAAGCAGCATCATTCACCATACATTAATTACAACCCTCRCAGCATATCCATATAACAGTAAATCACATTATACTTGCACAACACATGGGCTCTCAGGTTGTCTGTATGATCTGCCGGTTGCATTCTTTTCCTGACTGTAAGCAACCACCCCACTTACTCATTTTTAAAGTCTGGATACAGAGCAATATCATCAGTTATATTGTTATARTCCTTCTTGAAACTAGTTTGAAGCCAAAATCAATGGTCCATAGTAACATGATTACACAGTTTTCATAAAAAGAAAAAAAAAAAAAAAATCACAGCCCTTGACTGAAGCAACCTAATTTTGCAGCAGTACAAAATCTAAAATGTGGTGGCCGGTGAGCCTACGGAAAAAGGGACAAAGAGAGTCCACTAGTAGGACAGTCCCAAGTACCAAAAGATCCTCCCCAGGTAAGGGTGAACAGAAAAAGCTTCCCCCAGGATGCTTTGCATTGCTATGTTAATGTACCCCAGTCCTGCTTTCTTGGTTGGCCTTGTTGGCCTCCCCACCCCTTTATACTGTATATGTTCCTGCCCTAGAAGGTTCTCCACTCCAGGTTCCCCTCTTTGGCCCTTGCCCCATCGCCACTCCCTCAGAGCTTCCCTGTTGGCTCCCATTCCCTAGACCCGCCTGTGTACCRCCCCTGTGCCCTCAGATCATTGGTCTCTGATGCTCGCCCCGCTCCCATATTTAAAACTGGACCCTCCAACTATTCTTTGTCTTCGTCCCTGGAACCCTTCACGGTGTGGCTGCAATAAACCTCCTCCTGTGGAGCCCAATAYGAAGATCCTTCCCGGCTCTTTGTCGTCGACCCATTTACTGGAGCCACCTGTTCATGTACGTGTGTGTGAGTGCRCGGTTGGTCCTGCTGAGCGGCTTCACCTTGGAGACGCTTTTAGGAAGGTCGCGGCACCTCGCGCTCTGGCACAGACAAGCCACGCGGTCCACAACACTAAAATGTCACAAGTTCAAGGAGTTTATCTGTTGTGGAAACAAAAGGTTTCAAAATATGCTTTCTCATAGCTGCAGATAACTTTGTAATGCCATTGTGACAGAATTCAAACTTGAACTGAAACCTTTCACCCAAGTGCTGCAGAAAAAAGTATTTCAGATCAGTTTTCTGTCCTACTCTGATTCAGCCTGAAGTAGAACACTACTGAGATAAACCACAGAGTTTATGGTTCCAATGAGATGAACAATAATGCACTAGACTCAGATTTACTCTGCCTTACTATTTAATCAAATTGCATGCATTTGGAAAGAAAATTATTGCTCTCCAGAAACATTCATATGAGCTGGTACTAAAGGCTATCCCAATGGCAAGCATCACTAGAATAATTAAGATCAGGCTTGTCAAGCAAATTCAATTGTGTTATTTACAAATATTACGTAAAATAGTTAATAATGGAAAAAGAGTGCATGCAATATGGTTTTGCTATTTTGTTTGGGGTGTTTGTGTTTGCTTTTTTTTAAATATGGCTTGATAAATCTAAACACCTATAAATATATTTTCTTTCAGAAGTGATGCATAAACACAAATTAATTAAGGCCACTACACAAACACATACATCCCTTACAACAGGATAAAAGTCTTGTRTACACTATCAAATCAAGGGAAAATTCTAAATATGGGACTTTCACTAAAGCAAACTCCCAACCTTCTGTACACTTACTCAATACTATACTTCCCTTAAAGGAGGGAAAACTCACACTGACTTTTTTTTTCCCCTCACTTCAATAAAAGGAAAGTACTCTTTGTTCTGAAAATACAAACAGATGCAAAGTGATTGAATTACTGTTGCTGGTTCRCTCCTTAAAAGTTATGAATGCTGCTATAAAAGTTTAAGAACCCTCTGATTTGGAGAAAGAGTATTAATGGTTTCTATGGTGYGTAATTAGGCTAAATATGTTCTTTCCTCTGGTCAACAAAAATAAATACCAAATTTCCAAGGGGAACTGCCTGTCATTCCTTCTTTTAAAAATAGATACGTCTACTTTATTTGCTTACTTTATCAAATAGTATCATCTTCTTGTAAGAAGGCCACTGTTTAACTTACAGAAAAGAAAATCCTCCTTTTCCAATAGTGCTTAATAAGTTCCTCTGCCTCGGATAATTGACTTTTAAGATTACAAGGGGAAAGATCAGGAAATTATTAACCAAATTTCAAGGAGGAACTTGAATTCTGCTTCATTCCTTATATTATTCTACACCTTAATCATGAGCAATGTCACATCCATGATATTCACAAGTAATAAAAATATAGACTTATACTGAACTCTCTCTATATATAAGTTCCATTTGTGTTCTTCAGCCTCAGAACTCAGAACTTGCTCCCACAAGATATCTCAGCCTTCAATGCTTTTTCTTCCAACAGTTCTCGCAAAGAATCRGTGCACCAATGAAGCTTTTAGAGTATATTAAATTCTAGCACAGAGTTTTGAATAAGCAGCCTCCCACACTTAAAACTGAGCAATGGCTATTAATTCCACAAAAATAATACAAACAGTTTGGCTTTGCTGTCATATGCTAGGGATATTTAATTCTGCATTGCAATTACCACAGCTATCACTTCAATAATTGTCTGTAGTATCTGAAACAAATGATGAACGGAGAATGAAAGATGACTGCTTYTGGTTTACACTACATTACATTTCCTCCAAGTCAGTGATGCTAACCAATCAATGCAGAGGAATCAATCAGAACATCTTGATGAACTTCACCAGGCTGGTAATTAACATGAACACACCAAGGCAAATCACTGGGTAACTTAGATGAAGGAACTTCTTCATAAAAACTTATGAAAGCTATTTCTAATGAAAGATAAAAWTGTTTACAGATTGCGATTAAAAATTGTTGAAATCTGCGTGTATTCTGTAACTTTTTTTTTTATATGGCAAGGGGAGGAGCACTCAGATTGAAAAATAAAATCAGAAGCAAATCAGGTGTTTTGGTATTCTTCAAAAAAGTTTAAAACAGAAACATCAGGCATCCAGATAGAATAAAAGATAGCTTTGCTGAAGTCAGCAGCACTACGGGATTGATTTGAGTTCAAAAGCCACTCATTACATTCTGTCCAGCATTCTTCAAAGTAAGCAAAAATTTGTGTTTTCCTGATTATGTTCTTTTCCATCAGCAGAAAACATTTGAGTATCTGAAAAATAACATTTATCCATTGTAAAAYAGGAACACCCTGGAAGACACAAAATGCTTGTCCTGCCTGGAATCCAGCACTACCAAAGACATTAAATGGACCACCCCATTCATCACTGAAACAGTTTCAACATTGAAACCCTGCAATTCATCCCTAAGATGCTTATTGCTGCATCATGTAAACAAATGAATTTCTTTTCCTTAAATAAACTGAAACATTCTGCTTCTCTTAGCAGGTTACACAAGTTTTCCCTCTTAAATGTCCTCAATTAAGGAGCTGTAACACTGACTGTCATGACTGTCAGTCTGTCTTAAATACCACTTGTGCAAAAAGAGAGCAAGAAACCAAGTCCGTGGATACACGGGATGATGCAATGTCCTGCAGGGAGAACATAGAGGCTGGGGAAGGAGAAGGGTACCAAGGTAAGCATGACTTTCAAGACCAAGCACTGGTGAACATATACAAAAAAAATATACCTGGGAACCCACACTAAAAAGCAACTACGTCTATTGGAGTCACAAATCATCTGCTTATTTAAGCCATAAGCAAAGGAGTACTTACAGTATGCCTGAACTGCAAAGAGTATGTCAGCAAGGTTAAAAAAAATATATCATAACTTCTCCTTACCTGGTAGCCAAACAATAGCCCTTTTCGCAGATACTTCTCTTCAGATTTAGTTTATTGCGTGTACTCTGCTGCCTTTCAACTTCTGAGAAATATTAAACATGTTTACGACTACACCTGGATAGATTTTGAGACATATCATCCCTTTCTAATTCAAATACTATGTTACTTAGCATAATTGCAAACCACTTCATGCTACATTACCAAGYGACTGTTTCTACCTTTAATGTGGAATTCGTATTTTTTCTTACAGCGAGTAGTTAATGAAGGACAGAAGCTTCATGATTAATTTAATTTTAACCATAAAAATAGGATGTGAATACACAAGGATGACTAGATAGGAAATCGTCCTTTTATAATTGTCAATTTGTCAGTATCAGTCTGAAATTTCACTGTGAATTTATTTTCCGTTTTACTCTCTGATCTACACCCAGGCCCGGGCATGTAACACTTGTCTTCTCAGTGATCTTTACCTTGTGTATTTGTGTAGCAACTTGCACAACAGAGCCTTGATATCAGGGCTCCCAGGCACTGCCGTGATAAAAATTAAGTGACTGTTTTCCCTAGACAGTGTCAGGAAATGACTGCATGTAGGGTTCCATTAAACAACAAAGTCTATTAGAAAAGGAGCAGAATCCCTTTTWTTAGGAACTGTGTGTCAGGATCATGGTTAATCTAAATAGAAAGAAAAACATAGACCATCTTATGACCAAGATCTGCTTAGGTCCATAGAACCTGGACACACATTTTCTAGTGAACAAGTTTTGAAAATAATTCATCCGTGGTTTGATATACGACCAGTATTCTGCTCTTATAATTTGTTGTGACCTTACTTTAGGAACCCAAAACAAACAAACAAAACCACAAAACCCAAGAACAAACCACCTTTTCCAAAGCCTAGGAATAAGTTTTTATACTATAAAAAAATTTTGATTGTCTACTTTATTCATTAACTTTATTATTTTTAAATACTCTTACTGTTTGAGTAATTTAAAAAGACAGAATTTGACATGCTGCTTGATGTAATCTTTTTTCTATTCCTATATTATACCTGTTTAAAAACATTAAGCATTTCCTGTACTATAGTTTTAATCATAAAATATATTCTAAATTATGTTTTGACTCACATGACACAGGTCAAAGACTTGCATAGCTTATCAAGCATAACTTCTGAGCTGAATTATGTCAAAAATATCTTCCATTTATTTATTAAAATGCCACACTTTAATCACAGGTCAATGAAGAATAAAAACTTCTCAGTAGAAATTAAATACCTATGAAAAGTATGTCTGCATTCTGATTGGTATATAATGGAAAAAATCAGAAAAGTGGGTGATCCTTGTAATTATATCATTTCCAGCCCTATGGTACCTGACTCTCTATGAAATGTCAACCAATGCTATGGGGCAAAAAAAAAAAAAAAAAAAAAAAGCAGAGAACATGATGAATGGGTAATTTGAAATGAAAATCTGTGTTTCTCGTTTCACACTCCGAGCATTCTACTACATTAGAAGAGGTCTGGAGAATTATTACTTTTGCAAGTAAGATATTTAAAATACAAACTATCTCAGAAGCATGAATTTGTCTTTGCAATGAGGAAAGAATTTGATATCCACATATTATACACTTGTTCAACTACATTACTGGTAGCTACTTTTACAACATTTTATCCAAATACATTTTATACAAAAATCTGCTATGAATGAAATTTGARGCATAAAAAAGTGTATTAGAGGACATACAATAAAGTGTAATTTCATAGAGGAGTTTTGAAAAGTTGTGTTTCTGATATATTCTGATCTTCCTTTCCCCAAACTCTGATGCAGCAGCAAGAARTGGGAAAGTGAATGTATAATGGAGATAATATATTCCCATCTAAGAGGCAGGAAGTTTATTCTTCTAATACTTCTGTCAGTGATGTATTGGATAAAAACAAGATACAAAGAAACAAAGACTTATTACTAASTAATCTATATATTAATAAAACATGAAGAAGTAAAGTAAAACATTGCATAGGAACATGTACAGAAGAGACTGTACCAGACCTTACTGAACTTGCGTGATCTGATTTGTGTTTATGATAAGAAAACGACAGTACTATTTTCAGGACTATAGAAAAATATTACAGGAAAAACTGCTGAATATTTTAAGTAAAATGTGTATCAAAACACTCCAAAGTCTTTACCAAAAAAAAAAAAAAAGTATTTCAACATGTTGTCTTACCAGGAAAACTAAGCACAAAAATAATTTTAAATATTTCAACCTGAAGCCTTTTTTTTAAGATGCAGTTGGGGCTACATTAATCCCTTCAACAAGGTAGATAATTTGTTCAAAAAACATTAGTAGACAGTAATGATATGAACTACTTCAGTCAAGTAGACATCAAGAATTTGGGCAGACCCTCTCTTCTCAGAGGCTGCCTTAGTCTCTACATCTTTACATATCACCTACATCTTTTCCAATGTGYAATTTGGTAAATTCTTGCTGCACTCAGTGTTATAATCCTTTTTTAAAGATGTACATAGCAAAATTGTCTTCTATTCCAGCATTCTCTCCCTCTGTTTTCTATCAGTGACACTGATCTGCATCCTGCTGCTCAAGTCCCCACTTCTGAGAGGGTTCAATGTAGGGTCCAACACACCAGCAAAGAGGGTCCCTTCCTCTCCCACACCTGTGAGATTATGAGATGCTCAGGGAAAAGATGGATGCTGGGGAATTTTTATCTACGATAAAAAATGCGTATGGCTAAGTGTGGTATGCAGAAAATGAATGCATGTTTTCTTTCCTCATTTTGACAAGGACTTCACAACAATTATTTGAATGATTGTTATGTCAAGATTAATTTCTTTTAAGATTTTCTACTGTTGAGAAGCTGAAGGCAGTAAATGAGCTGTTGTGTTTTACAAAGGATAATTCTGTAGTCTGTGACTACACCAGTAAGTTTCCTCACTTCAAGGTTAAAGCTTTGTATGCTCATCTAAGGGATCCTTCTGTAGCTTATGAGATAATATCCTAGGTTAGGAAGATCTGAGACATACAACAACAAAAAGATGCTGAAGAACCATCTTTGACTAGAGCCGTGACTTGTAAATCCTCTAAACATGCTGCAAAGCTCATCTTTTACAATTCTCTGCTTAGGTTGCGAAAGTAAATATTTATACTTGGGCTCTGGTTACCCCAGTTATGTCATAATTATAAATGCACAGGAGAGGCATGCTTAAATTCTAGATGAATGCAGACAAAAATACTGGGGAAAGGTAGAAATAAAAATACATTTTTATGGTATATGCTTCTAAACAGCAGTAGGCAAGAGGTTTCCTACCCTCTTTTCTAGAAATATAGTAGCAAGGCCATTTTTCCTCACAGTTTTGCAAGATTCCAGAAGCTGAAAGGCAATATCCATTTAGCCACAATACTCTTTCTGTAAACCAGTTAAGCTCATTGACTACTTAAGCACTGGAACAGTTAGGGGTACMATAACAGTCTCTCTGTATCCAGAGTGTGAAAGGGGAGAGAAATAAAAACCAGACTTATAAATATAAGAGGCTCTTGAATCCCTGGTGGAAAACATTTAAAGAAAATAAAATACTTCATTGTTTTAACTTTAGGGTCTGGAGCACGTAAAAGCGTCGTATAGAGTTACTTCTTTCAGTGTGTGGAAGTATAGCTGGATACAATTAAACATATACATCAATCAAAATAATTTTATGGGCCTAGTCTGACTACAACTGCTACTATTCTTCATGTTTAATGTACATTATTTGCATGTTCCTGATTATTTTTTTTAGGTCACCAACAATAAAAGCACTGCAGAAAGGATACAAGAGTCATATATAAGAGAAAAGGAAGAAGTTGTACCATTCCATTGGAAGTTTCTATAGTAAAAATCTGGAAAAATTCTTACCATCATCTGCTTGAAATGCAGCAGATGCAGGTTTACCTGCATATAATTAGTATTATATTTCTGAGTACAACCCTAGCCCATAAAGTTTTTAACTTTCGAATCTTTTAATCCCTTTCTTTTAACTCTTCTCTGGAGTGCCTAAACTGTTGCTGATAAATGCATGTATTTGTATTTATCTAGTCTCAAATAGGAATTAAATCCAGTATTTTCCATTGAAAGACTTGAAAACTACACCACTTATGTTTCTTTGTAAACCAGATACATTCACCAGATACAGAGGAGTACAAAGATCTACTGTTTTGATTCTTAACATTTCATCCTTTACAACTGGTTGYAACTTTACGAATTTTGAACACTATAACCAAGACATCCAAGCAAAAATAGGCAATAGGACAAAAAACTGGAAAACAAGTTCTCTCACCTGTAACAAGCTCTTTCACAGACCTCCTATGGCTTTTCCATAAAGCGTGAATGAAATAGAAAGTAACTTAATGCCAGATGCTTCTTCTAACATTCAGAAGTTGTTTACATTGGGTAAAGACACAAGTTATAGAAGAACAAGACACACATAGATAAAAGCTTACTAGTTTTATTCCTTACCTCCTTAATTTTTCAACTCAATTGTGTATGAGCTTAAAAATCTGTGGACTCCTGTGAATGTCCCAAAGGAATCACGTAGATTTTAGCCTTCAGGAATTTGGATTTAAATAAAAGAGAACACAAAATGAAGCGTTAATAAAACTGAAGTAGTTTTCCTTATATTCCACCTAGAGACTGTACAATATTCTAATGTCAAATGGTTTGACGAACCCCTTCAGAATGACCTAAACAATCATCTAACCAGTCATACTGCTATATTAAAAACCCTACACTTTTTTTTTTTAAATATAGATGCTAATGGTGCTTTTTTTTTGGTGGACTGAGAACCGGACACATTTTCTATTTGGTGTCCAGGAAAGACAGGCCATATTTAAAACATTCATGACAACTGCAATGTATTGCAACTCTGATTCTTCATTTTTATTTTGATGATGGCCTTAAAGGAAATTCTATTTAGAAAAGTGAAAGCAACAGCAACATCAGTTTCTACTTTTACCACCTTTCAACTACTTCCATTCAGTTCAAAAATATCTGAGTCCCTGAGCTCTGCCAACATGATAGGCATTTTCTGCTTGCTCATCATTATCAAATAAAAAAAGAACCTGCCATGTACCCTTTCGTCACAGCAGGCTACATTGCATTCTCAGTCTCACTGCACAGCTCACTGTATTCATACTACATGGGGAATAGATCCTCCTGCTCAAAAAACTGCCTTAAAACAAGTGACAGGAGTTAAATCTATTTTAAAATCTATTTTGTAACTAAAAGTGTTAGATGTCATTAAATATACACAACAAGAAAATCTGTTAAGAGAACAGCATTCACAAAGTCATCAGGCAGAAGGGAACAAAAAGCTATGTAATATGATCAATTCCAGGTAACCATTACTACTTACTGGCCTTTAACAAAACTGTTAATTAATGGTGATTGATCAGACTTTGTTCAAAAAACTAGGATAACACATAGAAATCTACCTCTTTGTGGTAAAGTAATACATGAAATAAAGTTTGCACATTTATTATGTTGGCTCAAAGCTTAGTAAAAAATCTCTACCATTATACAGCCCAATATTTTACTGACTACATTCCCAGATGCATCACTGTAGAACTACAAGCTTTTGATATGCTTGATCTTTAATTCTCAATATATGGAGCAACAAAGATTTGAAGGAGAGGAACAGCAAGTGTAGGTTGCCTGGGTGCTTTTGAAGACGTGTGCTTTTTGATATGCATCTCACTGTCCATAATGAAGTTCCTGTCTTCCTTAAAAGATGAAGCAATTGTTCACTTTACCCTGAGTGACCTCTGCTGGCAAAATAACTTACAGGCACACAGGTTAAAACCACTAAAAGCACCTTCGTGGTTACGTCATGAACATACACACACGTACAGAATTCATTCATTTTTCTTGGTAAGAGGTAGATCACGCTGAAAATTAAAATGTTTGCATGCTCAGGAAGTTAGTGTCCTAGAAGCATTGGCTAGTTTTTTTTGAGTCACTCAGTTTTTCTCTTCGAGTCTTTTGAAGAACTCTASAGCTAGAACCTCATTTAGAGGAAGCATATTTGAAGTAGCAGGTACTGAACAAGTAGTGGCATATGAATTATAAACCTGGAGCTTACTCTTACATATAGGTCTGGAGTTATACTATGGTACAGAATAATTCCTTCCACTCATTTTTCTGGAAGACACATATTAATCTGGAATGCAGCCTTGTATATTTTGAAAGGGGTTTTTAGAATTCATTRACTGATTTAATCATGTCTTACTTCACCATTATTTTTAGTAAATAAAAATCAATCTTAGAGTTACCTCTGGTTTCACACATCCTTAATTGAGTATAACTAAAATTTATTTATTTTGAAGTGTATCAGAATGGTATCATGAAAGGTTTCTGTTCAATGCAACTCTAATTTAAAGAAAAGTGGTTAAAACCCAGGAAAAAAGACAACTACAATAATTTGCAGTGTGAAGTTTGCATTAAAAGAATGTCCACATACTACTAGATTAGAAATGGCAAGAAAACACATCAAGGTACAAATAAAGAACAGGTACCCAAAGAGCCGCTGGTTTTGGCATCTATCAATAAGTATTTCTGAGACAGCATGAAAAACACCTTCATAGAAGCAACAGATGTATCATGGGTTTGGTAGTGTAAGTGATATCTAAACTCTGAGGTCTTCACAAAAGTGAAGCACTCTAAGGAGTTTTGACCAAGAAAATTATTACAATTCATGACTGCTGATCACTGCAATATTCTACCTTATTTAACAACGTCCATGAGAAAAAAAGGGAAACGTATTAGGTCTCTGCCTCAGCAAATAGTGAAATCTATTTATATGCAAATAAGCTATCCATTATTAGTTTGAGGAGAGACATAGGCATAAAGGAAAAAATAAATTATCACTAGAAACCCTTAATGAAATCTATTTCAAAACATAACATTTTACAAGAGCCCTCATTCATGTAATATTTGTTCAAGCCTAGAAGGGAATTGACATGTTCTGAACTTAGATGAGAAGTGATACCACGTTACTTCCCATGCCAATTTATTACATAAAATGCATTTATATCCTTGCGTAGAAACAACTTGATAATTGTAAATCTACTTCTTCCTTATAAATAAGTGTATTCTCATGCTACAAAGTAATTTTATGCTCATTTGACTACTGACAATTTTAAATTATTTCCTTTTATTTTTAAATTATGAACACAAGAGGATGGGAAAATATATTATTCTAAGATTATAAATTTTCAAAGAATAAGGCCACCTGTGAGAAAATTTGATTTCATGGATGAAAATCCCAACTTAAAACAGTGCCTGGTTTTTATGTTAGAAAACAACAACAACAAAACAACAACAAAAAAGCAAACAAAACAACAAAAAACAAAACTTTTCCTGCCTATAAAGAAGATGCCCATAATCTAAAATTTGTTTCTCTGAAATAAAAAGTGTTAGATAACTCAACTTAAGCATTCAGTGAATACAACAAAGAAAAGCAGCAAATAGTTTAATGCCAATCCCTTACATTTAGATCCTTGAATAGTGGAAGGCAAGACCAGATGTCAAAACTCTAAATACCATCTCTTCTTAYGCCTCTGAGCGCATAGTTATTTTTCTTCCCAGAATCTGAGCTCATGTGAACTACACTTAAGTGGAGACAAGCATGGAAAGTTTGACACTGCACTGTGATATCCTTGGAAAGACAAATTAAAATATCTTTTTTATTATTCCGTATTTTCAGCCAACCAGCCCAAAACCCATTCATTCTCTGAATATGTAATTTCAAATAAATCCTGTTTCTGTGGAATTCTGTTGAGTACCTTGTGAACCTCATCCAGCAGAAGCAGAAAACTCTCCCCTGTACTACTTTCAGCCCCATCAGCTGTGGCCAGTGCAAACCACATCCACCAGCACTGAGGACGCAGCAYCCGCAGGCGGGGCTGTACCTGCACAGCTCACTTGGGATGCGATCGTTAAGGACCATCTGCTGGAATACTTAGTGATGATKATTGATAATGAGCAAGAGCTAACCATTAGCACAAATTGTATCACTAATGAGCATCGGCCAAGCAAAGGGGTGCTCTCAAATTTGAAACCGGCCTGACTTAWCCACCTTCCACAGCAACTTAGCACTCCTCAGCTTATATACAGATACTCACTTGCTCAGYTGCAACGGTGCATTCAAATGTGGGGAATGATACCTAAAAAGTGAAATTATTGAAAATTGCATAGAAGATCTAAATGTCAATGTTATTTCTTGTGAAACTATAAAAAAATGGGGTTTTTAAAGCAAGCTACACAAAGACTCTTCAATTCCATCATGTTAATTAAACATGTATTTTTCTCTGTTTCAGTCCTTCAGTTCCTAAGTAAAATTTAATTTTTAGCACACCTTGTCCCTGACATTCTTCTAAATCTTCCTGGATTCCAGACATGATCTTATCCCAAATTACAGATTAGTTTTAGCAAAGGACAGCTCACTAGCTACTGCATTTTAAGAAGCACTATAAGAAACTATAAAAAACATGGTTTCAATTTCAAGTCTTAGAATTTATGAATTCATAGCCACACTTTCAAAATGGTGCATTTGCCAATAATGCTTTCACTCAAATTTTGAGCTCTCTCTACCTCTGGTTCCAGTATCAGTGGTACAAAAAGAATAAAAGAATAGAAGAACAAGAATATTTCCTTAATGGGTGTAATAAATCAAAATTACACCAGTAAGAAGCAATTACAGCATATTTAACTTCATAGCACTCTTACCACTCAAGTCAATCTCTAAAATTATGTGTTAATTTTCATTCAAGCGATACTAAAAAAAAAGCCTAAAATTTTCCCCCAATGCACCTCTTCTTTGACCTTTTCATTGATCAAATTGTCTCATATTCCCTTAAAACCTTTTGACTACGGTGACACTATTAGAAAGGCCACAGCTATTTAACTTGCTGCTGTCGAAATCTGCCAACACTAGCATTCATAACATTACTAAAAGGATGCATTTTTCAAAGACTGTGGTCTCTTTATGTCTCAAACTAATGTCATACCTCTCAATTCCTTAGAACCTACAAGCTGCTCAAATACCAGTTACTTTTTCAACACTAATTTTAAGCTTTGAATATAAGATGAAGAGGGGGGTAAAAACAAAGCCTTTCTGACTGTTTCAGTACTTCTTGAAAGGAAGGATGRCTCTTACATAAAAACCACATTGATATATGTCAGGACTACTGCTTTATATCTTAGCATCTATTATAAATTGGAATTTTGAAACAATGCATATTTTAAGTTTTCTCAACATAGGAAAAATTACTGGATGACGCAGAACTACTGACGTTAATACTGCAGGATCCATTAAGATTTCCAACTGACTATCTAGGCAAAACAATACCCTTCATAAGTTCGGTTTCTAGATAAATTTCTGATCTGGAACTAAAAATATATGATAAAACACCAAAATACCTGTGCATGAGTATAATTTTTTAAGACCTCTATGAAATCAAAATAATATGCAAGTATGCTACAATAATTATGGGCCTTATTTTTAGAAACAGAGCATATAAAAGTAAAGATTCATCCTGTAAATAAAGAACCTACTACAACCAATTTTCTGTCCACTTCAAGTCACACAGGTTAGAAATTGATACTGATGTCACATGACATTTTATTTAATTGATTAATTAAGCAGTCAGCTTAAAAATAATTTTGCCACTGTAATTGCAATGAATGGCTTAAATGTACAGAATAATGGTTAATTAATATTCCAAATTGTCTCACTTGCCTTCTTCAGAGATAAGAAGAACAACGAGATTATGGCGACTTTCTTATTTATATCGTTCGTAGGTAAAGATATCTGAACTAGACTAAGCGGTTTCATTTTTCTTTATCATTTTCAATTTTATTCCTTATCTTACAAACAGTATTACCAAACAAACCTTTCCTTGTCTACAACTTGCCAACAATTACAACCAGGCCAGTAAAACCGGGAATATATTTAGACTTGCCATTTGGGTTGGAAATCACACGAAGGAAAAAGACAAAATGCTAAATTGTGACACTGTGTTCATAAGCTGATGAATAAGCTCTGTTGTCCCCAGAGCACTACATCTTTAGCCTTGTGCCAATCTGGCCTGCAGACACTCTGCAAACACCAATAAAAATTAGAAAAGACTCAGAAATACCTCCTTTACCTAACTAATTCTAGAAGATTTCAAGTGGAATAAGAAATATAAATTCCAACAAATTCCCAGAGAGCAAGAAATCCCAACACTTGTGGAAACACTTCAACTTAGCCAGTATCAGAATTATGCAGTATCAACACGCAGTATTCAGCACCAGAAATCAATGGCAATGACAATAGCTATCTCAACATCAAGATGGCTGCATGAGGAGAAACATCACTAACAAAACTATCACTGTTCAACAAATGGATGGAGGTACCACTTAAGTTTTCAGTTATCAGCTTAACTAAATTACCACTATACAAGAACTCTGCCTCTGCAAATGCCGGTGGCTCTAGGAAGCATCTAAACAACACACTGATGAATTAGATAATTTTTTCATTGACTAAATTTTTTTTTAAAGCATTCCATCATCAATTTAGCAGAACCGTCCATCATGACAACCCCCTCCACAAAAAAATAGTGGACATACAATACACAAAGTAATTGTATTAGGGTCCCTTACATTAGGAAATCAACAATAAAGTGTTCAACAAAATACACAACCACTCATATTTTATCTGAGACTCACCCAAAAGAAATCTATGCAGGTTTTAACACCTAAAACACAGACATTAAACCTGCAGATAGAGTACAAGGTGTAGTAACTGAACCATTAACAAGGCTGACATGCCACTCTGACAATTCCTACTATGAACTTACTTTAAGGACCAYCTACATAATTATTTAACTTCACAATCAGAGTTAAATCACTTCTCCATAAACTCCGAAGGGAAAAAAAAATTTAAGAAAAAACAAAGGACTCATTCTTCTCCATTTCCCACCACAGTGATATTAATATGTTATCTAGATTAGCAAACCCACAAATGCGTCGCTATGACAACCCCATTATGAAATTGTTATATCATCAAAACCCTCCTTAAAGACATTCTCTCATAAACCAAAGAGTAAGTTTTCTCCAAGATACATCCAATTTCTCCTGAAAAGTTATGCAACCTAATCCATCTCTTCACCCCTCAAGGCAGCAAGAATGCCACCACCAGCATGTGTGCCAGCCTCCCAGACAATGATGGCATCGTGACCTACCAGGAGTGCTCATGGGTACAAGACAAAATGTTCACAMTTAAGTCTAGATACACAGGTTTCTGCTTAACCCGCAATAATCCTTTAAAAATTAACTTTTAACAATCAACACGTAATATACTGACACAATCCCAAAATGTAATGACATGACAAAGAGATTTAAAACAGCTGCAACACCAAACCTTCGCTAAGCCTGTGGGACACATTTCCAACATTTTCACCATAGGCCTGTATTTTATCACTGATTTGCACCACAACGTAAGTATTCTACTTCTAGCAGGCTGAAATATGCCTACACCATTATAATTTTCATAGACACTGTGATGAACATCTATGGTGTCAACTTCAAAATTGTCATATACAGAAAATCCACAAACACAACTTATTCCATTGAACCAGTCACCATCCAAAGTCAGCCAAACAAACTTCAACACACAGCTAGACATTTATACAATGAATCATTAATCATTTTGATCTACACTGGCAGAAAATAAATCGTATTAGAATGATGCCTCCTAGCCTTCAAATGCTCCCCAGCTTAACTAAACTCATCATTAGATGCAAATTCCCTAAAGTCTGGAAAGCACCAAATAAATCTAATTGTGATTGAGTAAGAAACGTAGRTCTGCAAATATGCTTCCAAAATCTCATGATAAATACTTGTAAAACTGACATTTTAATCTTGCATTTCCTGAAAAGTATTTGACTTAATGCTGTGCTAACCTACAGCTAAGCAGACAAAAATCAAATTCCACAAAAAAAATTCAAATAATCCACAAAATTTAAAAACATGCAGTAACACATGGGGGGATATCTTTGTAGATCATTTACCTTCCAAAAATGGAGATAGAAAGAAGAATTGATAGCTTTATTGTGTTCTAAAGACTCCATAGAGGAACTTCTGTTAGGACATAACTTTCACCCTGCTGCATTAACTTATAATCTCTCTGAAAAACATGGGGTATGGCAAAGGGGCAATCACCATCACCTTTCATTTTAAAATTTTTTAAAAACATTTCCCATTCTATTAATGGATTGAGCTGATTATTAGGTTTGCAAAGTCTTCCGTTATATAAACTTCTTTATCAAAATAATCTTGAGTAACTTCCTGGCATATTCTGCTTTTGTCAGATGTGGCATTTGAAGACTCTCAGAAAATTTGAGAAAACATGAAATGGATTATCTCAGAATTAGATTAGAAACACTATTGTCAAAGTTGACAGTACTTTTCAGGTCTTCTTTCTTGTTTGTTTCTATGAGGGCTGGTTTATTTTCAAGCTCTGTAATATTTTTCAAAGTGAAAAAAAAAGGAAAAAAAAAAAAAGAAAGAAAGGTATATCTGTCCCTTAGGGCAAAATATCTAGTCACACTTTTATGGTTATAATGGGAGTGCTATATGAAAGTAGAAGAAAATTAAAAATTGTGAAAGACAACTCTGGTTTATATGGAAGAACATTAACAGCTTAAATTTCACTTTAGTGTATAATGAGTGGATAATTGAAACTCTGGGGACCTTTACTATCTATGAAAACACACTTCTTAATAGAAAGAAAATTAAACACCACACCTTTTTAAGTGGTCCCAAAATATTAGCAATCCTCATAAAACTAAACAGCTGGGGGAAAAAAAGAAGATTCACACTGTGCCCAGAAAAGTAAGAATTATATTTTATGTATACAAACCGTACTTCAGAAAACCTGCATGCCTCTGAAATTACAAAATGTCCTTGAATGTGTTTACTTGAGTTACCTGCAGCATAAGATAACCAGTTCAAAAATGAATGAAAAAAAAATTAAAGATTTCCTATGTGATTATCACGTAGAACTGGTGTTACAGAAAAGATTCTTTTTAAATTATAGAATCACTTTACATAGAATTCAAGATCATCTGCAGTCACTACACCACATGCAGCACTGACAAATATACCGATAGCAAGAGCTGCATGGCTTTCATCATGTGCCTTGAATTTGTAGGCATAGTTGAAGATGGAGATAGAGCCCTGACTATTTCCTTTCCTAAAAAGCAGTCTATCAGAGCTGGAGTTTGGCATGTGTAACAGCAAATCTATTTCATAAAATGTTGTGGATAGACTGCTCAAACATTTCAGAAAAACCTGTTTATTTTATCTGTTCACTGTGTGTAAATACTCAGTCCTTTAGGCCAAACATTATTCTCATAGAGCTTTCTTTTTAAATTATAGTAATCTTGCCAGTTCTCCTGAAAAATCATAGAATCCTAGAAAGTTTAGAGAGGTTGGAATGGACCTTAAAGGTCATCTAGTCCCAACGCCCTCTGCCATGGGCAGGGACACCTCCCACTGTACCGGGTTGCTCAGAGCCCCATCCAGCCTGGCCCTGAACACTTCCAGGGTGGGGTATCCACAGCCTCCCTGGGCAGCCTGTTCCAGTGCYTCGCCACCATCACAGTAAAAAATTTCTTCCTAACATCTAACCTAAATTTCCTGGTTTTGAATTTGTACCCATAACTCTTTGTCCTATAACTGCAGTTCCTGATGAAGAGTTCCTCTCCAGCTTCCCTGTAAACCCCCTGCAGATACTGGAAGGGAGCAGTGGGGTAATGCTTATTCCAAGCAATCACGTGTGAATCATTTGCTCTTGTTGTTTCCAGTAAATTGTTCTAATCTCAACCCATGACTTTCATCTTCTGTGTTTCCAGTTCTTTCCAGCCTGCCACAGGAGGAGGGGAAGGAGTAAGGAAGAGGCAGCATGGTTTAGAGAATCTCAGTGGAAGCACTAAATTGGGGAGTACCATTCCTAAATCACAACATGGATGAAGCAACCCCCTTTTCCTACATCACATAGCATATCCATTTCATTGATATTTCTTGCCATTGTTTTGGCCAAAAGCAATCAATATTTTACAAACTACTTGTTATTTCACTTATTATTCTCTTTTTAAAAAGGGGTTTTTTTAAACAACAATTATCTATTTGCAAATTAAGGTTCTACAAATACATACAATGGCTTTATATCCATTTAGGATCGTTTCTTCTGGGTTCTTTTCATTCCACGCCTTCATCTAAACCACTGGTACTAACAAGGCTCAGTTGAGTTGCTTTCACTTTTTAGGCAACACAGTTTAACAGTATCTTTTAAGAAGGTTGTCTCTTGAATATTGCTGAAATATTGAAACCATTTACCTGTTATCATTAAGGAACACGGCTGACCCATTAGAGCTATCTAAACACAGATGTCTAGAAGTACATAAGAGATAAGCTTGCAGATAAAGAGAAAGGACATTACTGCAAGAAGAGTTGAGAAAAACTAGTCCAAACCCACTTAAAAGAATTAAAACAATAATTCTTCAGACAGGTAGAATTTTTTTGTCCATACAAAAAAATGCTGCTATATTTATCTAGTAAATACAGATGGTTAAACATTTATAATTCATAATAGCTAAACATTTATAATTCATAATACGAAATTTGAGACTATTTTAAGCACTGTGATAGAGCTTTTATTACAGAACAATTGTTTGCATACATGCTGATTTAAGAACTCTACTTCAGAAAGGTAGTAAACATTATTGCACTAAAGAATGAAACCGTAATATTCCCTCTCCTACCACCAAAGGCTAAATTCATTCCAGGAAATATTACAAGAAAAAAATTACTGGAAGAAATAAATGTCTTCAACAGGAAAGATCTTTGATAGTTTATCCTTAAACATATCAGTTTATCTTTTTAGCACTAATTTGATGTCTGCATCTATTTTCAAGGCAAATTCTGTCTTTCATGCTTTAGCAGAGGTTTTCTAGGCATTTTCTTTATTTTTTCCTATTAAATATATCTTTACTTGCCACAAAAATGTTGAACATTCTTTCTGCAACAGTCAGTCTGTATTTTCTTCCTTTTTTCTATTTTTTTTTTCACTTCCATAGAATAAGGATACTTTCTTGGTTTTTAGTCTGTGAAATGCAGCAGATTCAGGAAATAGAGGTATTATTACTCTCACAGTGTTTTGTGTGCATCTCGTTTCCAAGAATGGAATGACAATTAATCACTTCCAGCAACATTTAAAAACAAACAAACAAACCCCAAACTAAACTTAAAGTTTTAGAGTCAGGTAAACAAATTTTTTGTTGTGATCCTCAAATTAGAAGAATATGCAAACAGAAAAATTATGTATATTAATCCCAAACTCATGCAAAAAAGATAGTTCAGCATCTAACAGATGACAAACGAAATTCCAGCCCATTATCCCTCACATGGCAAATCTTTTCTCTTTTGAAAGCAATAGGCCTCAGGAATTTTTGATAAGGCTGATAGAGCAGGGACACGATCCCACACATTATTACATCTAACAAAGTACTAAGGAATAGTTAGAGCAATCTTTAAAGCAGAAAAAATAATATGCTAGGCTGTATTCAGCACTGAAAGAAAAAAATCGATATAGAAGACTACCAAATTATTCAGAAAGAGTCACTGTAAGATTAAGAAGCCAAAAGACATTTGTATCATTTTTGATCAAATATTACACTGTACGTTTTTTAAAACTCCTCAGTCCTCTTRCTTTACAGAAAATTAGCAGGTGAAGGGAAAGCAAAGCCCCTACAAAAGTAAGAGTTTTGGTGTTCTGCTTTTTTAGGAAGCTTTGAGTAGATCAAGCACCCTCATGCTCTCAGTGGTTCTTACACAGGTAACTTTCTTCAGCCTATTTGACACAGGTGGATTTCCTCTTTTATTAATAAAGCAAAGAAAAATACCAGAAGGAAACAAAACAGGTTCTTAGACATTTCCAAGACAATAATCTTCTAACAGTAAGAGATAACCAAACTATTTAGAGATTCAGAAAAGTTTTCTTTACAAATAAAACACAAWTTTTTTTTATGYTTGCCATGACATGCCTCTCACACAGAAAAAATATAGCATTTTCCTATTTGTTATTCTCTGTTATTAAATCAGAGTCTTTTTCTCCCTCACTACCACCAATCTCAGTCTCAGCTTTGTATGTAATATAATTTTCATACATACACACGCACACCCCCCCGCCAAAAAATTTCCAAGGTAGAATCAGATTTTCATATTCCCTTAACGATTGTTGATGTTAAAGAATCATTAGTAGAACAAAACCTACATTCACTTACAGTAGGGTTCTTTCAGCAGCAAAGTTAGAAATAGACCTTATCTGTTAAAAAAAAGTCAGCAGTATGTTCTTGCTCATTATTTTAAAAGTGAAGACTAGAATTTAAATTTCAGGTGTTAAGGACACTGTCATCTTCATTCCACAATTCTGTCCTTGATAACAGTTTAATTCTATTCGAAGCAAAAGTGTTTCTTATTAAAGTCCTTTTAAAAGCATTAAACTTCAAACACTGCTTTTAAAATGAAAGCAAAATCAGTGTTCACATTTTCTTGACATTTTACTGCTCTCTGACCATACATAGAAATTATTCCTTCCCACCTTTCTGTTTTGCCTGCCAACACCTCAGACGTATGGAGTCTCACTATGAAGTTAATAGAGCTTGGACTTCCTTTGCAGATTTTAGACAGTGTAAGTACGTGCTCTGTACCTGCACGTATTGGATAACCTGAGAATTACATTGAAGACCCCCAGATATATCTAGGGGACAAAGGTGAAGCAGGGGGACAAAAGTCCTGTTACATTCACATTAGACATGGAAATTCTCCCTAGCTAGATTCCGTCACATTCTGGACTCTGGAATTCAACACATGTTGATAGCAGCTTGAAGCAGGTTCAGGGGACAGGTTGGAGAATAGTTGAAGGACTGAAAAATAAACATTATATCAAAACCTAAAGGGCTTAATATACGAAAGAGAGAGTTAAATTTTGACATGGTCACAGACTATGAACTCTGCTGGCTTCCTTAAATGGCTAAGTTAGTAGAGGTTGCTCTACCTTATCAGACAAAGATATAAACATGGAAAGGGGCAGGGACAGCACCAAAAAACCTGCAAAAGGTGAAAAAAAAGCACTAAAGCAAGACACATTCAGACTAAAGAGATAAGTGTGACAGTAAATATAAAGGATTCCTGAAAYAACCTATTGAAATTAAGATAAATTACTTGAAATTTTTCATCAGCATAGTGGAGTTTTTCCCTAAGAACTGGATCTACATTAACACAGATACTGGAATCAGAAMTGGAAAAACAATTCCAGGAAAACACTGTTGTCTGCAACACTGTCACATGAACTCTTCTAGTCCTGAAATCAATCGCAATTAAGAAAAAAAATTATGGTAATGATTTTCTGAAGTTGGTAAAGTCCTTCTTCTATTGACCTTACTGTATTTCACATGAAWAAAATAATAAGAATATAATAATAATGTAAATTTGCAGTGATGTGCTGTCTTTTGCAGTACTGATAGACATTTTCTATTGTGAATTTATTTAGTAAATTTGGAATCAAATCACAAAGGGCCCATCTAATCCTGCTAAACAAGCAAAACTTCCTGCTAGATTCTAAATGCTCCTTAACAATTAGAACTATTATATATGTATATAATCTATTTTTCTGTATAGTGAAACGACAAACAGTCTGATATGGATTACATAAAGAAAATAGCTTTAAAACATGGGGAAATACCTTTAAGAGTTTCTTTCAAGTTTATTTTTTTAAATTAAAGCTTCTCAGACTTCTTCTAATGCCACATGAGAAACATCTTTCTGATCTTAAATGAYGTTAACATTTCTCTCTGTTCAGTAAGTCTCGGTATCCTTTCAATACGATATGGAAGCATATGTYGGTAACTCTTACTTTTCCTTCTAATGTATTAAATGACCCTGGTGATATTTTTACCTAAAGAAAATAAAAATCACTTACRTGTATTCTTTGTTTCTTAGCTTTGATCTCACATTTAAATTCATCTCAAATAGTGTCATCTTGCTTTTCTCAGACCACAGAGAGCATCGAGCCTTGCTGTAGCAGCAATTTGATTACAGCAAGAAAGGCTGCACATTTAATGAACTCCTTATTTGATCTGCCAATGCAAAYGGATTTTGATGTTATTTCTAACATTGACTTCTAAATACTTTCACCRTTATTCTAAGCAAGGATGGAAAACAGAATGGGAAAGCTAAATACCCACAGACACCATCTTACCTACACGTAGCAGCACAAAATTATCAAGGGAAAGACTTCTATGCTAAATATGTTGATTAGCATAGGACACATAAAAAAATATAATATTTTTTTGGCGCAGCATAGCTTACACAAAGTTAAATAAGTAACAACAGAGAAATAAAATAAGAAAAGGTGAAAGAAATGCATTTTAGCTGTTCATAAAATTTACGAGGAGCTGAAATTCAGATGGTGAGAAAGCTAATTCTGTATGATAGAAAGTTCAGAGAAGAACAATCCAGAAACCACTGACAGACTGTGGACATACAAGGGCAAAACTAAATCAGATTTTGAAAGGGGGCTAATACCAGGAAAGGTCTGACTTCCAATCTACATCAGTATAAACCCACAGAATCTGTATGTTTGAAAAAAAAAAAAATTTAAAAGCTGGGAGTTGAGAAAACTTGTAAGGCAAAACTACAATTTTTTRATTTATGTATACTTCTAGATTCTGACACAAGTGTATTGGAGATATTAAAGTGTCACATGTGGRAACAATCCCAGAATAAGCGAATAACACGGAATGTCAATAGAGCCAGAAAGATATCAGAGTTTTTTCTACTTTGATTTCCTGGTCAGGAGCTGATTATGGAAAATAATGAATGGCCCAAATCAAAAACTTAGAGATTGTGTATTATATGATAGAACAATGAAAAAYGCAGAAAAGAGCTGAAAAATAAATTTAGTCTTCATATGAAAATATTAAATGGTACTACATATATTGGAGCTTTGACACAAATGTTTCCAGACTTCCTAAGTAGTTACTCATTGACAATTTAAAAAAAGGCTTCTAAGTTCTTCTTTCGTTCCAATCCTACCCCTCCCCAAGTTTCATACGCATAAAAACTGAACGTCTTTCTGCAAATGAAAATACAATTTTCTACAGTTAGATGCTTTTTTTATTTCACTCTAACATAAGTGGAAATAACAACCTTTTGAAAGGAATCAGCCACTCCACTATAAAGACATATTAGGTTGAGTTTCTAAAAAGCAGCAACTTAGTATTCTATCACCACAATTCTGGCAGAATATAGTGTTACATATAATAACATATCGTGTATATATTTTTTTAATGTGTACTATGTTATATACGATATATAATAACATATACTATGTTATATAATAAATACAATACACTGTTGATGACTGAAATGTGTATGCTACTGTCTTGAAAACTTAACCAGTCATACTTTATATTCATTAGAAATTACATACATTTTGCATTGCCTTGCACATAAATTAAGCATACATTTTCTCCTGCTTAATTAGCCTCATTTAGTAAAAAAAAAAAAATCAGTAAAAGCATACTTTCAGAAAAAGCGTGTCAGCAACTTAATTCTGTTGAGGTATTTTATCTCCGGTTGATTGGAAGCTGTTCACTGCTGTAACTTTTTTCCAAATTAAATGTGGAATTATCTTTCTTAGATGCTCATAGTTTTTTTTCGCTTCTACACCCTTCTGAAAGAAACTTTAATTACTTAACTGATAACATATCTGTCATTAATCTTGTTAAAAAAAACAATAAGAGCTCCTTAGAGGAGGGAAATTGTTCTCTTTATTCTGTCATTTCATGTAATCAGCTATGAATACACCAATAAAGAAGCAAAAATAACCTTTCTGATTCTTTTTGTTCTTATTGTTGTAAATAGCATCACTAACCAACAAAAAGGAAAATACATGGAAGTCTTCCATGCATAACATTTGCAGTTTTGGAGAATATGTCTTCCTAATTCATTTTTCCTTTTGTTCTCTTGATAAAGAAAAAGGTTTCTGCAAATTATGCTCTTGTAAATATACAGTCATGCTTTTCAACAGCTTAGAGGCTGCTCTGAGTTTTTTCCTGATGTTAGATTAAAAGACGTTTTTCAAAGAAGGAATAGATGAGCATTGCAAAGTTGCATCAATGTGTAAGAAACTTTTCTCTAAGGAAAAACAAAATCCTGTTTCCACTGGAATAAAAAATGTGTGTCATTTTTTAAAGAGAATAATCATCACATATTTTTGCTTAATTATATAGAATTAGGAAAAATAAATGACCATGGGATTAAGAATGCTTTGCATTTAAATGCTAAATTCATGCAAGAAACAAAAACTAGTGCTCCTGCACTATTATAAAATAACATTGAATTGACACGAGATTGGTGGTAGGAGAGMTATTTAATATTGTAAACATTTGAATAATTACTTAGGATAAATATTGATGTTTTATTGTGCTGTAAAAGGTTTTGTAAGTTCTCTAAATGCCATTACAAGAAATTCCAGTTACAAATAGAGAACCTGGATGCATAGCAAAGGCTGATAAAATTAATCTTTGGATACATGCAATACTAATTAGGAAAAAAACATTAGAAGTTTCTCATACAGAGTAGGAATTCCAAAACAAGACTTCTAATCTCATCATGGACTTTAAGGTGTCTTTTATTTTATAGCAGCTGAAATTTATCACTCTCTAGCTACTCCTGTGAATTAAAACTAGATCCAAAGGAACGAAAAAATTTGTTAAGTGATAGTCTTGACCATTAAGATGACTGACGTCTCTAGAAAAATTATAACAGAAAAATTACTTACAGGCATGACTGAATGCAAAAGGAGACCAAGAAAACCTTCTGTGGTGTGAAAAGGAGTCATCAATGCTGGAGCTGCAATGGCAAAGGAATTTGAAGCAGTAGTCTGGTCTGGAACTGAAGGTGCTTTGTGGTTTCCAGCCCTCTTCTATAGCCAGAGCAGCCAGAAAAGCTGAAGCCACAGCCACGCGTTGTTTTCTACAAGGTTTTACACAGATCACCATATATGATAATCTAAATCTCCCCAGCAGAATCAGTGATCACCTGAAGAATGAGATCAGTTCAGTTTGGTGGGAACTTTTTAAGCCAACTTAAACATTGTTCTCTACGTGAGGAAAAAGAGGTCAATTCTGAAACTAGAATTTTCTAAAGACATTCTCAAGGGCAATTGCATCCACGTGTATCGAAATGTGTAGGGCAAGAGATACATGCAAGAAAAACAGACTCTGAGATTGAGACAAACATTGTTAACCTCACAGACCAGTTATTTTAAAGTAACTGATGTTCAATATTATATAATCTGGGATTTTTAGTTCTAATTTTTTTTTATATTTTTAGGCAAAGAGGGAAAAAGAAAAGAGGAAAGGAAGAAGATGAGGAAGTCTTAAGTGGGCCAACACTACCAACACACTCCTCAAACCAGGTGGGAAATGCCATTAAAAAGAAAGTGTACTCACTGGGTTTTAAAGGGTCAGTGCTCTGCCCAGATACTATATTAGGGCATGGGAGATGTTAGGTTTGCATGCCAAGCACCATCACCTTCTAAACCCCAGGTAATATTATCTGTTACTGCTTCTTACACTTCTATCCATTGTAGGAAAAGCAAAATCTATTATAAAAGTTTGCCAGAAATTATTCACCAGATGAAAGTYAATCCTCAGAGGAGCGTTAAAACCCGCAGAGAATCAAAGATGAAGAAATCCTGTGATCATCCAGCCACTTCAACTCCAGTTTCCAAAAAACTAGGTAATATTTGGCTGAACCTGAAGAGAATTCAATGACCACATCAATTTTTGGGAAACTATTCTGAGGAGTGAAGAGTTGCCTCACACTCAAGAAGGACAGACCTCAAAATTTTAAAAGCATATCAGAAAGCTTAAAAGCAAAGTATATTAATTCTRTGCTTTTCCAGGAATAAAATCCATGACTGTTTCCATCAATCACTGCAATAAATATCACATGGAAAAGTAAAAAAGAAGTAAACATTATCTTAAGATACATATACACAAGAAATTTCAGTCCAAAGTGCAAATTTCTCTGGGATCTGCCAAAGACAGGGCTTATTCATGCCAGGAATAAAGGTTCTGAGATGCAAAATCTTTTGTCTCTAATATTTTCCTRTTGGAATTTAGTAAAATGAGAGTTCCATTTCAAACTAAAAATATGCACGTACACATCCACAGCCTTTGATTTTTACTTGTTTTTAAACAAAATCATAGTAACAAAAGTACTCACAGCATGGATCTTTTTTCTTTTCTTCCAAAATATTGTTTACTGGGCTTCGTAAAAGCATTCTGAAAGGGTTTGGKTTTTTTTTATTTTAATGGTGCACATTACTTTTAGAAACAAAGATTTAAGTGCTTTACAGTCAGTTTGAGCATCTTTTCAAACACTTTCCTGAGCTCTTCTCTGTTCTTTCAGATAGGAGTGACTGATGATCCATTCTGATATTCCTTCCATTCTACGCAGGAACAGATGGCTTCAAAATGCTGGGAAAATTCCTGCAGACATCTCCAGTCCTGTGCCTTCAACCAACCAGTYAAGACAATATTGGCATTCTACACTGTTCAGAATGTGAGAATGAAAGCACTAAACTGAAATTCAGGTTAAAAGATCCTAGTACTCTCTGAAGTATGTTACACGAGAGAAGGAAACAGAAACCTGCCACATAAATATCCCTAGATGGCCTGCAACAGTATTTATATTTATTTTCACTTCTCTTAGTGATGACACAAAGTAAATGTGTTCATTTGGTCATCTCTAGGAATTGGGAGCTAGGGATATGCACCTTCCCAGAGCTTCCCATTTTTCCTGTGGAAGGTCACACAGATTGTCACAATTGAGTCTGCTACTTCAGAAGCAAGTAAAACTCATACACTGGAAAAGATTTTTGTAGAGGAAGCACTATACATTCATATTACTTTAAATACAGCTATTACTCAAATCTCACAAGCCTTCTGCCTCAGTTCTCAGTAATCACAGTGGTAACAACTTTTCTCCCCACTGGCAAAGAGCAAAGCACAGCACCGCTCTATGATTTTGCTATTTCCATTCTGACATACGTTTGCTTCAATTTGTATTCAATAAAATCCTGCACTTGAAGTACGAGTACTTCTATGAAAAGAAGCAATGAGGTGGAAAACAGTCTTTTGAACTTTTTCTTCCACTGTTAAAAAAGTCATGGTATATTTCAAACAACCAGGAACTGTTACAATCTCTGAAGGCATGTACCTTGGAATGAATTTGATTTAATCCTTACAAAATAACTTGAGTGGAAAACACAGTTCAGAAAGAGATAGTGTACTGTGAATTGCATTTACAAAGAAATACAATGATTTACTGTACAACTATAATCTCTCCTCATACTCTACTGTGATGTTGTGATTTTTATATAGTGCCATTTTCTCTCCTTGGAGTGAATACAATTTTTGAGTTGTCAAAAATTATTTAGATTAACTTGAAATACATATAAACTGTTGACAAATATTCCGCATGCTTGAAATAAATGCAAGTGTTGAGTTTGCCTGGCTTCTTTAGAGAGGGAAATGTTCATCTTATCATGAAGTAAACACAAAGATTCCAGAATAATGGACAACAGCAACTGATACAGACTTCTCAAATAACACATGATGCAATGAAAGATGAGCAATTACCAACTCCCAAAAGTTTATTTCRCTTGCAATTTAGTTCCCGTTAAAGATTACCTCAAACTTTATTACTCTACTCAAAAATAACTCAAAAAATTTGCTTCTTAGCTAAAAGTTGCAAGGCAGAGCAGTCCAGTGAAATTCATGTGCAGCTCTATGCAGCAGGATGACTACTGAGGTCCACTGAATACATAGACGCCTTTCCAGGATCTCCACCTATTTTTAAATTACGTTGCGTTGAAAACCTTCCTTATCACTTGAGAAAATTAAAGGGTTTTTACAAAACAAACTATATTATAAAATCCACCTTTGTGATTCGTTCCTTAAAAAGCAAACACACAAAGGACTATTTGTCCCCACTGGAAGCCCCCAACAAGCAGCTAGTTGATGTCCCTTTCTGAATTGAAAAATGGAAACGGGAGAAGACAAAAATGAGAAAAGCTATTTCTGAAAATAATAAAACAGTCTTAGCTGTAAGTTTTAAACAAGCATACTCCAAAAGGCACATATCATGGCTGAAGTAATTCTCCGTTTTCTTAATAGCTCTAATAGATTATATTTTTTTCAGTGTTAGAAAGACAAGTAGCACTAGAATCTAGACAGGTGCAATTCAGTGCACCTCTGTAAACAAACTCCTTGTTACACAGGTATCCCCTGGGCAGCATGTGACCAGTGGAAAACATCCTACAGCAACATACTCTAGTAGAACAAACAAAAAACAACAAACCACACAAGTAAACCCACAAAAAACRAAACCCCACAAACACACACCACCAAATCTTGGTGGTCCATGCTAGATCTTCATTATATACACCTTCAACTAAATAAAGACTATGTGTCAAAAASGTAGCATTGTATCTCTTACAGGCATATGGAAGAACAATGTGAAGATTTTTTTATACATACACAATAAAAAAACCATACTAGGGAGTTGCCATTTGTTTCAAAAGATAATGCTAACGTTGAAAAGAAGATAAGCAAGGACACAGGAGTGCCTTCTGACTTACTGCTGGTAGCTTCAGATGACTCATGCAATGACTTAGGAGCCAAATAAAAGCAAAAAGAAAAAGAAAGGAATTAATGATATATGCTACAGCTGAGAAGAGACATGGATTTGTTGGGGGGTTTTCCAGTGTTGTCCTCTCTTTATCCTGGTCAATGGGATTGCACAGCCCAACAGGGCACAAATATGAGGTTAGTTCAAACCAATCTGAAAAGGTGATCCTTTGTTAACCTCACGTGCGAACCTTTCAAGACAAAATCCGATAATGTCAGGTAAGCCCATCCATACATTAGTTCAGTGATTAAAATTTGCCATGGATTCACACTTTCTCCTGCACCTAAGTCAGAAAAAMCAAAAAGTAAACATTAACAGAGTTCCAAGCCACCAGTCTACCCACATATCAATGGAAATGGATTTCAACATAGGAGTATTTGATAACCCATCTAACAAAGATTTGGAAACCTCCAAATCCCAGAAGCTTGGAGAAAAATGAAATGTTGACATTGAGAGCTTCTGTAAAAACATCAAATGCACTGCAGAGATCCCCATAGAGCAATCCTGTACTCACAAATAACATATGATGGAGAAATACAGGGATTTGTCCTCCACAAACRCAGACATAAGAGAATTATTGTCTCATATAAATTCAGTAATAAGGCCTCCTTAAGGGATAGAAAAAGTAAAGAATTTGCTTTTGAGTAACTAAATACAGTATAGCTTTAAATGTACATTCAGATATTGAATAACGGATGATTAAAACCAAGGACCTGGAAATACAATTATAAAAAAMTATTATGCAGGGTCACAAGCTTCCAGCTTTAATCATAATTTGGAACAAATTTCACCATGAATAGCTCCAATTGCACTACTTACAGGAATTACTGCAGATGACAGGGCATCGCTAGAAGCATCAGGACAAAACATTTCCAATCTTAACATTTACAACACCCATATTTACCTAAATTTCCATTTGAAATGCAGCTACTCATCTACTGCAGATGGTCTTTTCCTGAGTTTAAAGCGAGAAAGAATTAAAGAATTATCACCATTCATGCTTTGATTTTCCAATGAACTTCAGAACATAGAATTAGGCCTTTTCAAAAGCCTGAATGCATCCTAAAAGGATGGAAAAAAATTGCAGGCACTGTCAAGACATGGAGGTAATGAGTCCAGTGAAGATCACCATCAATGCCACAAAGTGCCCTGAGAGTGTAAGAAAAACCGTGCTCCAAAAGAACATATGGAATCAATGACTCTTTCAAAGTTATACAGAGAAATATTTTAGCGCAGTACAGAGAAAACGCAAGTACATTAATAACTAGAGGACAGTTTTRCAAGGAATACTAATTCTTTACTTGGCAGAAGAAAACTGGTTCCACTATATAATAAAATAAAGGTAAATTAAATTTTAATTCAGCAGAAACATAAAATCTTATAAAAAATTTTTTGCAACTATGTACCAGAATTTCTCAGAAGAGTATAGAAAAAGACATTTTCATCATATACRGAGACAGCTAGCCAAGAAGAGGATGGTCTAAAGTAATTTGAAGTAGGGCCCCTACTAATTTGAGGGAACTATAGGGTAGACTCAGAATGGAAAATGTTGCACGTAGTCTRCTGTGCTAAAGTAATATCAGAAAGAACAAGTAGTAAAATGTATGCATAAAWGGCAGGACATGGAAGTATTTTTCAGCTCCTGTGTTACCCTGAAAATGTCTTAATTCAATCCTGGGACRTGTTTTAGGATGATATACCATCATCCACTTCACTGGTTTTCAAGGAACGGTAAGCCAAAGTACAAAGTGGAAGGAARGAGAAGCCCTCCCTAGCCAGTTTTCGGACCTGAATAATCAAAATGTCAGACACCTGCAGCCAGAACAGAAGTAGACCAAGACACTCAGGAAAGATTTAGTTCACTGTGAAACATTCATGAATTTTCATCATAGCTCAAACAGTACACRGAACAAAGAAAATAAGCAGATACATTTATTAACGAATACCGGGATGAACTAACAAAGGTTACCTTCTGAGCYGGAGGCCACCAGCAATACAGTGCTGTAAGCAACAGATTAATTTCTTCTGAAATCCCTTGAAGACAAAGCTTAGTGAAAGCCTATCTATGGTTGAATTCAAACAGCTACTTTTCTGCCTTTAAGAAGTATATCCAACCATATCACTCATGACTGGAAGTTTTCCACATTAAGCATTGTGACACACCTTGGCATCAATGTATGCCTGTTCTCCTAGAAGTTAAGCTTCCCCAAAAAGAGGAACTCCACCATAAACCAGGAAATAATCTCTGGTTTACATAAGTAGTTTGAAAGTTTCGTATTCAGATTTTTTTTTTTTTTAATAACTAAGAAAGAATGCAGCTGTCCAGCTAGGGAAGCTGTCCTATGCATTTCACTACCTCTAGCTAAAGTGGTTTCTCTCATTGTCAGAGACTCTATACAGTTAAGTAACAATAGAAGTATTAAAATAATCAAAAATATATTTATAATCTCCTTTTAAGGTGTTCCTAGTATCTTCCTACCGTAAAGGAAGRAGAGAAGGAAGAAAATCCATGTAAGTTACAACCTGAGGATCCACTTCAAAACTCATTCATCGATGAGAACCATTTACTTTACTCATCAAATACCAGACAGTACCTATCAGAAACCAAATTCTAAATATCAGTTGAATATCATTTTATAAACTTGCATTCACTGAGAAGGACATCAGAAGCAACCAAAGTAGTTCACTATTTACGTAGGGTTCTGAGGAAATAAAAATAGYGCTGCTTGCAAAATTAATGTTTTATTGGTTTTTTCTCCTGATATTTGTTATGTCTCTTTGAGGTTTTTACAGCTGACAATATCTAACAACACAAAATAATAGAAGRATATTCCATGGTACACATCACAACAGTTTCACATGTATTTTATTCTTTTGCACCTATTTTCTCCTGAATTTTGGGAAAAAAGCAAGACCAGAGAATTACATTTTGCTGTTACCTTGTCTGATGTTATTTCGTCTRATTACAAGCTTCATTTTGCATAAAATGGATCAAAATATTTCTAGAAGCTTTTATTCTGAAGCAATACAAAATATAGCAAGAACTCACAATATAGAATATTCAGGGTTTATGTTGTCCTTTACCAGTGTAAACCTTCGAACAACATCCCATTTAGAAATTAGTTTGCCTTCCTCTGAACAAGCCAATTGCAATACGATTTTGAGATCTGATCTCATATCTCTTCAATAATTATGAGACCAGAAAGAATGATTAGATTTTTTTGTACCAATTTTATTGGGTTTTATTTCCTTGAGCTGATTATTTAACATTTGCTTTCATCAAAGGCAAATAGCATTTTATGGAAAAATTGTGTCTGAAACGTAATTTCAAATCTTCTGACCATCAATGTTGATGATGTTGCACAGAGCAAATTATCACAACCAATATCTTAACATAGTGGCACTTCTTGCGATTTTAAGGTTCCTAAGGAAATTAAGCTTTCTAAGAACTTTAACAGTTCAATATAGAAAAACCTTCAGCAATGCTTATTATGCTTACAACATCTACAGTAATCAGCTTTTGAATGCAAATTAGGAGGAATTAGGATAAAAATTTAATCTCTGCWGCACCAACAATTGCAAAGTGCCTTCTAACAATGGAAATCCTTKTTAAGATGCAAAGGGAAAAAATGAGTAACACTTTTCATTATAAAATAATGGTAATAATACATAATTATAATTTATTAACAGATAGATGTTAATGATTAACATAATCACTTTACTTTTATATTCTGATTCCTTGATCTATCCTCCCAATATTAATATTTTCAGGTTGCATGATCCATAAATTGAGATGACACATTCAAAAACTCTGGCTCATTTATTCAAAAATATTCATTCCTATTCAGGTGTTGGTCAAATAGTTTCATTTGCAGAATAGACTCTTTGTTATACAACTTGCCATTGTCCACCAAGACAAAAACTCATTAAGAGTTAAATATTTTCAGAAATCATTGAAATTAGAAAAGTTTTGGGTGGCAGTTAGAACAGCCACACTGTATCTTTTAAAAAAGGATAATACTTGTGAAGTTTATGCTCCAATTTAACAAATTGTTCTCAGTTCCCTTCTACAGCATTTGAAAAATTTGGTTTAAATGCCCAATGTTAAAGAAAAAATAGAAGTTAAGCCAATACTTTTAATGAGATAGATCTAATGCAGGTGCCAGAAAATGCAGTTGTCTGGAAATGTTTGAATAAGTAGTTGTGAGATGTAAACTTGAGAAAACATTTCACCGGTAATCACTGCATCAAGATAAGGTTTTTGTGGTCTTTCAGCATGAACAAATCCTACTTAGCTTAACTACAAAATCCTGTAAGGACACTGATTGGCAAGCTGTTAATGATACACATTTAGAATTTTCTCCTTTCATAAAGAATGTGCTGAAATTTAAAAGCAAATTAAAAACAAGCACATGCATATGTCCATTACTAATACGTGAACCTGCATACCTATATTTCACAATTGCCTTTTAATATGTTGGAGAAAAACTAATTTTTTAAGCCACTGGAGCTGGATAATGTTTTTTCATATCTGTTTTGCCCCATTACTTTTAATTTGAGTAAAAAAAATAAATCACAGTCTTATGTTAAAATTGTATCACAAATAAAACACAGTGCAATTAAACAGCTAACCTTCAATGTACTAACCAAAAGTCRTAAAATGTTGGAAAAGCATTAAATGGTGTCTCTGGCTGTAGGTCGGAGAAGAAGGTAAGAGTAAGATCATTACCTGTAACTCCCAACAGTACACTTCAACTCTGAAAGAATTTTTGCTGAAAATACAGAAAATCTTATTTTTTCCCCCTCAGTTGTTTTAGATGCTTTCTTTGGAAGCGCTTAGACAACAACAAATATTGCAACAAAGGTCTATTGGCTTTTCCACTACATAAAMAATCAACAGAGCTGGTGTGTTTACTTCTCCTGCCTCGCATGGTTCTAGGCTGTGGTCAGGATGCACACCTGGAGAGCCAAGCCGTGGATACACAGCCTCTTCTATGCCCACCTTCCCTCTCAGTGCAGCAGTAGGTGCCAGCAGCTCCAAGAGGGAAAGCATGAGTACTGTTTCCTGGAATAAAAGGATTTACATCTAAAGATCTACTGACATAGCTTACGTGCACAACATACTATACAAAATATAGTTGTTTTCATAATGGACAGTAACTCCACTTTTAGAAGACTGAATTACAGGGCTATACTTTAGAAACAGAGCAATTACTCTGAAATTCAGGATGCATATTGAAGAATGAGGTTATTCYTCCCAACAGAGCCATGAGGAGAAAGGTAATACTCATGAGAAAATGGCTCAAGAATTTGAACAACACTTGTGACATCCAATTCCTTCCCCCTTGATTTTTGTATCTTTGTAGCACATTTATAAAACATCAATAAGCAACAGTTGATCAACACTGGATTTATTGTTTAGGTCTCCAGATATCACTTGTACAGAATTAACCATATATTGAGACGCRCATGAACAATTTGGTAGGAAGYATCGTACAGCRTAGGCTCTTCAGCATTCATTTTGTTTGATCCAAATGTGAAATCTATTGCAAGTTAGAATTTTCCAAACTGGAACATTATTTAAAATTTCTTAATGCAACCAAGGTGTTTGGAAAACTTTGAAGTTGGTGGAAGAGTAGCCAGTCATTAAACTTCCAAAAAATTACTCACARCAGAATAAAGCTAAGGAATATCCTATAGAAGAATAAATACTTATGCTATTTAAGTTATAACCACTATCAGAGCATTTTTCAGTATGACACAACTATTATGAAAAGAGTAACAGTGGCCAGGTATTTCAGCATGAAAGACTTTGTGCTAAGAGCTACCACTGAACAGCAGTTTAAATTGAGTTCTCAGCAGCTGAAAACTACAAGAGGCAACTCTTGAACTGACTTCCATCCCCATCCTGCCAGAAGGGAAATGAARGCATTTTTGGAGAAAAAAACATTGAAAGAAAAATAATCTGAGGAAAAGGAGCATAGGGGAAAACCCGAGCTGTAAATTTTAGAAGATTATTCCAAAACTAATCTCAATCCTTCAGATTCAGAAAAAAAATGACAGCTATACTATTTGCCTATATTAGCAATTTGTGTTTCTAATTTGCATCATGTACATCTAATATATATTTCTGCAGTGTCTCTCTGGGAATATCAGTAGAACTATTTTAATATCTTACTAAGATCAGGATAAACCAGGGAAATCTTTTCCATTTTCTACCTTTTAAAAATGAAATTAAAACATGAAGCATTCAAATATTGATCCTTGCCATATACAAGAAACTAACACTGCTGCTCRGATCCTGCTGCTGCTTATGAGGTGGGCCGTAAGTACTGCAGCAACACTAATTGCAGGTAAATGTCAGTATTTTAATGCCAAGCACTTGCCAGTAACTTAGAACAATTTCCTCTTGTTTAACCCTCATTATTAATGCATTAGCAAACATTTTTATGTTCTTAAGAATGACTGCCCTATTACTTTAAGAATATTTGAGAAGGTATTAAAATTAGATTTACTGATAAGTAGTAACACTCTGGAGATTCACGTTGGAAAAACAGGTACTACACATTCACCCTATGCTGGTATTCCATATCTGTTCCATTCTGATGCCGTTTTATAAAGTATCTTCAACAATTTTGAAAACCATCCCATGGATAATTTTAAGTTGATTGAATAAAATTATTTGAGCCCCCCCCTAACCTGCTCTGTAATAGCTATTATTTGGCTTCAGTTTGGTGAAATGTAGGATCTCCATTTCCTTTCCCAGACTCCTTAATTATCCCCTTCTCTGCTCCTTTTAATTTAAAAAATAAATTGTTTCCACTGACATGTTCAAAGCCTTAAAGAAAAACATTTACAACTTCAGTATAGCATAAAAGCTGTTAGAGATGAAATCTAATCTTTAGGCTTTATGGTGTCTTTTTAATACACTTAATGATAACTGTTATGATCATTATTATCCAACCATATAAAAAAAACTAAACAGGAATACCTCCCAAGCACAGCTTCACTTCAGTTCCTATATTACAGACAAATGTGGGTTTTTTTAATTTCCTTTCGTATGAATTAGTTTTGATAAGAATTACTTTTGAAAGACATCCAGAAGTATGGAAAGAGCTAACAGACTTAATACAAAAATGAATCATGCATCATTTTACATTATATGGATACAACTTTTGTTTCTTATTTGGGTCTTTGCTGTTGACTACATTTCAAAATTAGGTTCCCACAAGTTATTACTACCTTTATAACTGGAACACAACCTTTATATTCCAGATGGAATTCTTACAAATATAGTTGCTAACTGAAATTTCTGAAGAAGTGATAATTAGTATCCCCTCATAAATGAGATTTTTCATAAGCAATGGCCCAGCTTTCTTTTTAGTGGTACTCAGAATAACTATCACACAGATTTTAGAAACTCAAAGTATGTCATATCCATTCCCTTTATTACATTACACACTCAAAACCTGAAATTAGTCTTTCACTTGAGCTAGACCAACATCCTTAATGCCATGAATTATATTCCGCTGGGAATGTGGAGGGAATTCATTGCCAACAAATGTGCCCAGTTATCATGACTGAAGGTAGCAGATTTCAACAGTACTTTGGCAGGGGCCACAGCAGCAGCTTCTGGTACATGCCAGAAGTATCTGTCACATACCAGAAGTATCTGTCAGTTCAAAGTTTGCAATTTACTTTGCTTAGTGACACCTCTCGGCAGAAAATTACCAACATAAAACAAAAATACCAACTTAAAAATTATATGACTAAATTTAATATCTAGATCTCAGCACAGCTGCAGATCAATATCAGTCTTAAAGTTGTTCAGACATACTAAGACTGTCTCCTATGACATTTTGGAGCATTCCAACCCAGCAACGGCAAAAGCAACTAGAGCTTTGCTTGCTGGTGGCTGCAGTGGCAAAGACAGCAGGAGCAGCAACACTAAGCAGCAGCTTTAAAAAAAAACCCTAGGTACAAAAGAACTGCCCTGAATTAGTGGAAGCAGCAGCTGCCTTTTGATATACTGCTCTTTTCCATTTCTTTGYCTTTCAAATATTGTCAGAATTTCCCCAAAAAATAGCAGTGGCATTTGACATTTAGGGATGATAAACTCAAGACCAACCTAAAAGAACAGCAAGGCATACTTATCCACCATAAGGTTACTGCAGAGTATGTTAAAGAAGGGGGGAAAAAAAAAAGACTCTATATATAAACAAGGCAAAGGAAGACAAGGAGAAAAAGAGAAAAATAGTGTAAACACGTAATAGCCATGCTGAGGAAATTGCTATTGCCTTATGTAAAAAGGGCAAAAACAAGCAAGACCAAAATATTGTTGTGCTGAGAGTGTGTTAACTTTTTCTGGTATAAAAAATATTGGAATTTGTGATGCTATTCTTTTTATTTCTCTTATCACAGACTTAAATAGGATTACATCACCTTGCACCAGATGTAAAATTTAAAGCTTCCAGCAGTTAAATTCAGATTTTCCATCCCTATTATTTCTGCAGAACACTTCAAAAGAAAAATGCTATAGAGATACACATAATGCATGCTGAAAATTTACATGACATTGCACAGTACATTCATTTTAATACCTAAAAAGTGAACACATGTAGTAGCTATGCCAAGTCAGTGCCATGCTAATGGCTCTAAAATTATTTCATTAAGAAGCAGAAAACCAGGAAATGGTGACATGCTTAATGTAAAATGAAAGCACATTGAATGCAGAATATTTGCACAATACAACTTTCAAATAAAAGCTATCCCTATTACATATGACTAATGATTTGTTTAAAATACTTACCTGATTGTATCTAAAATCTCTGTAATTTGCATTCACCCTGTCATCATGTTTGATTTTATCTGTATTTTTTTTTCACTTACACAAATAAATCTTGTATGTTTTAGTTTATATCCTATAATCTAATTTTAAAGGGATACTGTATTTTGATAGACACCTTAACAGCCACTGCTCTCTAAAGAATGGGATAATATGGCAAAGCTTACTAAAAAATGCATTATTTCACTGCAAAAGTTATCCTGTGATGTTATTCCACTCACTTTAACAAAACCTTCCTAATTTTGACTTTGTTTCCCCTTAGAGAATTTCCCCCAATTATACCCATACACCCTTGTGCATTTTCTACACCTCTCTGCCTAATTCAAGCCCTCCCATTCTTATTTCCTAAACATTTCTTCACTTCTCACTACAATGACATCTTTCTTATACGATTCTTAGAGTCGTATCTTTGAGTCAGATTCACAGCATCTGTGTGAATGACTAAAATCAGGGACTCTCACCCTGGCAGTGGATTTGGCTAGGTGGTTAGAAAATAAAGCAGTTTTTTTAAGGGTATACCCTTATACCAGTGAAGGTTAATTGTATATTCAGCTGCATCACGAAAAGGACTGTGCAACTGTGAATGCAGATCTGCTTGGAGTCAGAGGGGGGAATAAGAGGTACCTTCCAACTTAAATTTTTCTAGAATATTATTTGTGGAAAGCCTTTAYTCCTTTGCATATTGTCTCCTACATGGCTCAGAAAAAAACCTTAAAACTCTTCTCAGAACCAATAGGATGCAAAAGGAAGAAGATGGCAGCTGAGTTCTTTGGGGCGCTGTGGGAGAAGCTCTGCTCCATTACATTTCTGCCAGCACCAATGGGCAAGAATTACCCTTTCTCAGCACTGCTTAGTTTCACACAAAGGGGACGGTCAGTCACATTTTTAGGTCCTTCAAGCTGATTCTAAGAGAAAATAAAATCCAAGAATCTAGCAAAACATATTTTCTAAAACTCAAGGCAACAGCTTTTAAGACTCAATACACCAGTTTATGGTCTGAAAATTGTGGTGATTTCTGTAATACCATAGAGACAAAATACAATCCTTTAACAGCCTACAATGTGCTCGATACATGTACAAAGTAAATAACACTGCTCTGCCATTTACATAATATTGGAAAAATTCAGGGGTTTTAAGCAGATTGTTGACATTGCAGCTATTTTAGAAGTTCTCATGCACTTTGAACAGCTTAAGTAAGCACTGAATTACCTTCATAAATATTAGACAATAGACTACAATAATAATCTTGTTATGAATCTCCAGCTTTATTTGTCCTGTTGGAATGGATCATTCTACAATACTTTGCTGGCACTTTGCTCTAACAGYCAGAGACTCTTAGAATACCTGATTACATTACTACACTCTGAAGCCTCATTATTTCAAAATGTTTTATCATCAACTGATCGTTTTTAGATTACTTTGGGGACAATTCCATACGCCTGTTCTCACAAGATTAGCATCACACTCCTTAACTATATTTTGTTTACTTAACTCTACAGACTCCTAAAATCTAGAAATTTGGGAGAGGAAGATAARAGCTTCCTCATCTGAAAGAAACAGGTAAATTGCTTATTTTCATTCATCTGGTTAAGTATCTTCCCAAATATAAAGGTTTATTTTCCTTTTCATTGTTAATGTGCTAGTTAACTGTGGTTTAAACAATGTACAAACAAAGAACAGAGCACGCTGCAGCCATATCACTCCATGCTGTGTTCTAATTAGACTTTGGCAAGTAAATAGAAAAGGACTGAGTCAATATTTGAATGAAGGATTTCCAATGAACAAGAGCATCTGCAGAGACAGTTTTTCCATGTTTTACATGCAAATCTGCCTTCTGAGCCACTGTCAACAATCTGACCTCGTGTTAACAGTGCAGGAATATTTCTGTACTCTTTAGTTATTGGTAATTCAGTAGCCCTATCTTCTTAGTCAACAGCTGGGAGACAGAGCACTGAGCTGAATTTACAAGCTCTTCCTCCTTCACTGAAGTTTGCTGCAGCAGCAGACTTGCATGTGTAGATCCTAATTCATTAAAATGCAGCTGTGGCCTGGGACTCAGCAGAGAAATCAGTGTTTGTCTCTGCCCCATGCAGCACAGCTGGTGAGCTGAGCCTGAGCACTAGGTCCTCCTTCAACTGTACTGATAATTCCCTGTCTCTTTCTCATCCCTGTCTTCTCACAGCTTAAGGAGCCCAACAGTTGCCTGAGACACATCCCCAAGCTTCTACAGCCCCATTCCTCTTCAGGTAACTTCACAGTAATCCTCTGCCTTTCCTAGAGTCCACGTCCAGCCTGTTCTTAACCCACTTATCCTACAYCCTCTGCTCCTTCAAACCAGCCACCAACACCTTCTCTATACAGCCAAGTCTCTGTATCAGCCTAGAGCTCAAGACAGGAAGGTCATGGCTTCCTGTGGTATCCTCAAATCAAGGAACTTCCAAAGTGATTTATCTGGGTTGAGTTCAAATGACTTTTACTGAGCAGACTTCCTACAGTTATGACTAAAAAGCCAGTGTTCCTGTTAAAAGCAGCAAGACATGGAACCTGTCCACATGTTCACGGAGAAAACCTGTAATATTCTTTCAAGGTGCACTAAACACTGTTCATTTATTTCTCTCTCCATTTTCAATCCACTGCTGGGAAAAAAATGTCAAAGCACCCTTTCTCTATCATTTATTGGATGATGAAACAACACAAAATATTTTCTGCTATTTTTTACACTCTCAGGAAAAAAAAACACTATAACTTTTCTTGTACAACTGGCCAACCTCAGGTAAAATTATAGACCCACCTTGATGCTTACTTAAGAACACAGAAATGTTTCAGACACCCTTCTAATAGGAAAAGAAATTGCTGAAGTGCCAGAAAAAGTTTTTAAGACAGCACAATTAYACTACCCTTCTAACCCAGGACTGTGAACAGATTATTCATTGTTGCCTGGAGCATACTTGCAGTTYGAGGTTTCTTTCAGAAAATATGCAAGATTTTCCAGCACTCTTATCATACACTCTGTGCTCTGAACCAAAGTGAAGAAACTAGGGATGATCAGCAGATTCAAATCAAAATGTTGTGTTCTTGAAATATTTCCAAGCTGCAGTGCAACAGTAAGTGTTGAGACTATTCAGTGGATGTGATGCTACYGGAAATGGGAGCAGATCATCATTATATAACAAAAGGAAATATTGAGAATACTTAAATACACAAAACTTAAAATGCAATATTTATGGACTATCTGCTCTTGCAGAACAGGCCCATAACATGAGATTCATTTTCATTGCAGCATTTTTATACTGAAAGATAGAAATAAGTTATAATTCAAAAACAAATAAAACTTTTTGAAAGTAAACATAATTCTTACATATATGTTCTGYTTGCACATGATTTTGACTAATTTTCCTTCTCTTCCGTTTTCCCTTCTCCTAATTTATATTCTTCAATTTCATGTTTTAGTACTTCATGGACAAATTATTTCAATTTATTATAAAGACAAATCGTTCCATAAGCAACAGAACAAATGGTACTCTGTTTCCTATAGCTTCATGTTTCATGGTTGACTTATTTGATGTCTAATAAGCACTCCAATGGAAGTTATTTCTGTGCCTAGGAATTCATAAAACCTCTCTGCTTTGTTGATTTTTCCTCTAGAAGGAAGTAAATTTGCACTGTATCCTGTCCTACAGTGAGGGACTAGGAGCCTTTGTCTATCTGGCTGCCAATATTCATGCTCACAGTAGCAACGTATTTTGACAGTAACACTTTTTCTTGTGTTTAAGTTGAACAAAACATATGAAGGAGGTAGAGAGAGCAYGTTGACACAAAACGCACACAAACTTAACCAAAGCCCTTAAGCTATGCTAAAGGAAAAAATGTTTTATCAGAAAGGTGTTATTATTTCTAGCAATTTTAGTAGAGCATTTTAAAGTGCAAGTTACAGATTTAAAGCTTTTCTGTTAACACCCTCAGCCTCTTTTTTTTTTTTTTTTTTTGCAACTGACAGCACAGATTTTCCCAGAGTTTCATTTCATGTCAAAAATATCACAATCTGAATGATGAAATAATGTATTCTCTCTGGCTTCTTTTTATGTGATTCATTCTCCCTTAATAAATTTTGCACTACAACCTGCTTTTTAAAGAGTAAATTTTTTTTTTAATATTTGAAATCCAGTTTGTTGTACATTGGTTTCTCTCTCTTAGCCTGGAACCTACAAAAATACCCAATCAGCAGCCATTATAAGGAGGTTTGTAGTTATAGGGAACATAACAGTTGTTGTATACAGAAATTCCTATGGATAGAAGGGATATTCCCTACCACAGACCACCAAGGTCAGCATATAAAGAGGGAGGAAGAAGAAAGAAGGGGGCACAGCCAGAGAAACAGCATTTGTCTTCCCAAGCAACTGTCACATGTGATGGAGCCCTGCTTTCCTGGGGATGGGTGAACACCTGCCTGCCCATGAAGAGTGCGGAATTAATTCCTTGCTTTGTTTGCTTGTGCCTGTGGCTTTTGCTTTATCTATCAAACTGTCTATATTTCAACCCATGACTTTATCCACTTTTACCCCTTCCAATTTGTTTCCCCATCCCACTACAGGGGAGTGAGGGAGCAGCTGTGTGGTACTTAGTTGCTGGCTGGGGTTAAAACCACCCCAACTGATTGGTTTTTTTTCTTTCCAGTACTGTAAATACAGAATACCAGAAAAAGGAAACCAACGTGATTTAAAATAAGACTGCACCTCAGCACAAAAGGAATTTTCCCTAACAAAAGGCCAATTCTAATTAACTCACCAAAAATCCTAGTAAAAACTTCTGGATGCACACAATGTAATAATCAAAGAACTGAACCGTTTTAAAAACTTTTCAATGTTTCTGGGTGAACACTATTACAATCCAACCAGCAACAAGAAAAAATAATTAGTTTTCACAGAATACTGACTTTTATATCAAAGCTGCTGCTTGTAGTCATTGRAAAAAAAGTGGACTAAACTACCTCTGTGAGATACGTTCAATTAATTTTAAATTCTGTTACCCAAAGTAATTTATTCTAGGACTGTCTCAAACATATTTTGCTGAAGAGTCAATATTTTTTTTTCTCTGTAACAGAGATTTGGGTGTGGTGCAGTAGTTCTTTTTGTCTGTTCCACTCTGTATCTGCCAGGTATTCTGTGCTGTACAAGACATGTACAGAACAAAAGATAAAACTCTTCTCATAAAAGATTATTAATGCAATGACTTTCAAATCATCCATGTAAAATCATTTGCAAAGCTATGATGGAAAATTCACTAGACTTACTTGCTATCACTTTTCATGATGAAATCTGCTAAGCACACCCTCCCATTTTCCTAAACAATTACTGTAACAAGCACAAAAAAGAAGATCTTCCTAGAGAAGCAGATAAATATAAAATTCTCATTATCCTGGAATAAACTAAACTTGGCCTAACTAGCATCAATAAACTGTCAGAAGAGGATCTGTCATTAAAATATAAGAGCAGTTTCAAATTACTATTTTGTGATACCAGGAAAGGTGAGATCAAAAATAACRCTCTAGACCAATATTTGGCTCTTACCATCTATTTCCAGGCTGTGAGTCTTATAAACCAAATCAACATTTGGTTCATTTAAGCTTGTCAAAASAGTTTTCAAATATTAACTGGCAAGATGGGAGGAGAAACATGGGGGACCATTTTCAAGGATGACCCTGGAGAGCCACTGACTTCCCATTTAAGGGAAGGTCTCAGGTAAGCGATATGACTAAATAATGGAGAACAGCCAGAGGCTTTTTATAGGCAGCGCTCTGGTCTCATTTTATTTTAGGAGTATGGTGAAGCAGACTCCAAACACTAAGAGATGAGGCAATTTGGTAAATTTTTCCCTCGAGACAGAGTTCAAAGTAATTAATTACAGGCAAAAAAAAATTCCTAGRAACAGAACAGAAATGTGCATCTTGCACCATGGTGAAGGACAAGCCCATGACAGAAAATATATTTTCAGTGGCCTAGAAGACAATAAGGTTTGACAGATGAGACAAAGAGCCATAGACCTGATGAGTAAATGTGTCTCTTTTCCCCTTMTGCCTAATAAAGCAGCTAACCTGGGACCCAGAATGAGCTAGCATAGTGAGATCTGCACATATACACTAGTAATAGACAGAGTTTAAGCCTTGATGTACATTGCTGAAATAAAGAAAGCAGGAAAACCAGCTTGATCATTCTGACATGCTTCTACCCAGTGTCAGAATAACCTTGTAATACTGGGAGGCAGCAACAGCTTCCTACTGTACACGCAGTGTCTATTAAAAACAATGCCAGATTTTAGTGCTCTTGCTGGCAAGATTTTAAGGGGTGACATGTTCATTCTTCATGCTAATCATCCAGTAGGAAGCAGCAAATCACATTCTTCCAGAAACACACCTGTGTACAGGGACAGGAAGGTACACACCCATCCCCACCCCCATTTGTAGAGAGGAATCTTCAAAGGGTGTCTGGGCAAGTCGCAGTGGCCCAGTTCCCTTTCTCCTGACACTGCCAGCACAGGCATGCTGTGAAAGACTGGCATAAGGATCACCCCTACTTTTCTAATTCTGCCTTTCTGAAAGCTGTAAAACTTCCATACAATTCAGAAGTAAATGTACTTTCTCTACTGATTTCATAGCATTTTGCCAAACAGTTAATTTCTTTCTTTGGGAGTTGTATTTATTTTACAAGATGAACCTGCCCCGCTTTAAGTTTGCTTTGACCCTTACTCTACACAAAGGCATAATTCCATGTTTCTGACATTACAGCTTCCATGGTAACCATTTCTATGAGCTTGAAGATAACAATTTTGAGCAACTAAAAAAGGGAAGAAATAAACATATTAAACAAGTTTAATCTGGACTCTTCAGCTGCAGAACCTCTTTACAGCTTCAAGGAAGAAAGGCTATCTATCTTTCTCCGCCCTGAATGTCACAGGAGCTATAACAGTTATCAGCCTAATGTACTCTCACAAAGGAAACCATGTATTTTTACTAAATCTACAGGAACAAGTTAGAAATTTACTCTGTGTGTACAATAATTCTCTGTCTATATGTCTCCTTTCTGAGAGCAGATGTTCTCTGAAATGACATAATCCTTCTCTGACTAGATGACAGTTGTCTCACAGTTCAGATATTTCAGCATCTGAGCACTTAATGACAGAAATCAATCAGARAAATAATAAAAGAATGCAAAACCTAAAGGGCATACCAATTGCACAACTCCTCAAAAAATCTGCAAGGCACAAGAAATTCCCATCAATATTTCCAYATGAAATGTGCAATGTTCATATCAGTAAATGGATCCCAGTGAGTCCCTTGCCAAATGATCCTTGCACACCTGTGCACTGCCAGGCTTCCTTTTTTACATTAAGACAGGACTTGGTGCTTTCACATCTATGAATACATTGATCATCAAAGACTGAAAACTGGCTGAACAGCCAGGCTCAAAGGGTTGTGATCAGCAGCCCAAAGACTGACTGGAGGACAGTCACCAGTGGGGTTCCTCAGGGTAAATGCAGGGCCAGCAGTGCTTAACATTATTCATTAACAATTAACAACACAGAGGATGGGACAGAGTGCACCTTCAGCAAGTCTGCAGATAACACAGAATCGGGGGGAGCAGTTGATGTACCTGGCAGCCCTGCTGCCACTCACAGGGATGTGGACTGGCTGGGGAAAAGATCCGACAGGAACCAATTGAAGTTCAACAACAAGAAATGCAAAGTCCTGCACATGGGACCAGTGCAGACTGGGGGCTGACTGGCACCTGTCATCTGAGGAGAGGCTGAGAGCCGGGGTTGTTCAGCCTAGAGAATAAAAGACTCTAGGGGAACTTCTCACTGTGTATAAATATCTGACAAGAAAGAGTAAAGAAATAGTGCCAGACCCTTTTCAGTGATATAAAGTGGCAGAAATGAGGCAATAGACCTATGTTAAAATACAGGAAATTTAAATTTAAGAAACTGGGGGGGAAGGGAGGGGAGCAGGATGGGGTTGGGGAGGGTGGTTGGTTGTTAGTGTGTTTTTTGCTTGGTTGTTTTCCTTTCCACTGRGTTGTTTTTTTTACTTAGTGTGAGGGTGGTCAAACACAGGCTGCCCAAAGTAGTTAAGAAGTCTCCATCCCTGGACATATTTAACACACAACTGTAGATGGCCCTGCACAACCTGATGCAGTTGACCCACATTTGAGCAGAGGAGGGTTGCACTAAATGATCTCCAGAGGTGCCTTCCTTCCTCAGTGCTTTTGCAAAAGAGCAGCTGCATAAAGCATCATTCCATGAGAACAGCAGCACTAATCACATTTTACATTGAACAATTCCTTGAACATTATCCATGGTGGAGGCTGCCTACATCACTGGTACAAAGAAAGCTGCTCTTTCCTCCACATTGCTCCCTGATCATACTWGGTTCTACCTTTTCACTAGTGCTAGCAATCATGAGGCCACGGAGAGCCTAATAGATGGGAAATTAAACAGGTAGAATCAAAAACATGAAACAAACTGAATTTTCATCTAGTGCAGCCAACTACATAATACACAATCTCTAGTAAAAAGACCATTATCACCTTCAACCCTCTCAGTATCACCTTAGACAAATTACAAACTACACTCTCAAAAGCAAGACAGAGTGCCGAAATCAATTCAAAAAGACTACTAGAGAAAAATCAAGTGTTGGTAGAACAGAAGACATAAGGAGAAGTCTCAGCTAAAAAGAAGACTGCAGGGAAAATAAATATTCTCCATTTCTGATTAAAAAAATATRTGGGAAGGGAAGCTTCTAAAGAAACCAAAGAATACTCCGAAGTAAAATATATATKAAAAATGTCCACGGTTTTAACACCCAGATTTATATTGCTTGTCCTGCTCAAAGCAAAACATAAAGGGTTTGCCAGCTTTTAGAAAGTCCACATATACATGTGTGTTTTAAGCTGAAAATATCGCTTGCTTCTAGACATGCAAATGATGGATATCCTACATCAGTTCCAAGATGAGAACTTTAGAGAAAAGGTAATTTACTGCCTGGTCTGACACMCTGTTACTTGGACTCTTAGCAGGTCCCATTAAGAGTGCCTGTTAATGGCACTCCTAATTCCCATGTGCCGACTGCTCCACACAAATTCACTCTCCACAAAGTACAGCCTCTTTTCCTGCCAGGAAGTGCAATATGCAGCAGGGCAGTGGAAGATAGCAAACCGATTCCCAGCTGGATGCCATATAATATAACCAAGGCCTTCATCCCAGAGCACAGACACTTAGCAAAGTAACAGGTATAGAACCCCTGGTTTAGGAAATACTATTTCCCTGCAAACAAACATCTGCTGCAGCAGGCTGGCAAAAAGAAAGAAATCATTAGTTATATACTAAATATTCTGTAAATGGAGTATTTTCACTATCTCCTCTAAAATTTCATGAAAAATGGTAACCTCTGTGTATGAGAATTTAAAATTTCTTGGTTCAGAATACACCAGCCAACAACATAAATCAAAACAAAAATCCCRTTAATTGCTGTGCTCCAGAATGATATTTCATCATTATTACCTTAGATGAAATTGGGGGAGGGTTTCTAATTTGGGATTTTYTCCTACCATTTACATTTATAAGTTCAGTAGAGAAGTTTAAAAAAATATAAACCAATACCACTTTTTAAAAAAATGTTAGAGGCCACTGGTAAATTACATATATTCCATGTATTGCAAAACCAAGTTCACCTCTCATGAAGTGTAATTTTTATGTCTTGCATTTTGGGCACAGCAACTGACAAAGCATATTAAATTTGAAAGTTATTCAGATGGTATGCATTTTTAAGAATGTAATAGGTTTTGCTTCTGGAAATTTCTGTGCTTTCAGTTTATAACAGATCTAATCAAACCTTCTCTGTGAGTTTTTCCTTAAATATTACCATCACAGTGAAACAGGGTACGTAAGAGAATGAAGCACAGCTTTGAGCATTTAAAAAATAATTTTTTCTGTGTTTTTTATTTCCCAGGGAGTTTGTTTGTTTGCATGCTTGCTTGCTTGATTGTTGGGGGATTTTTTTAGTTGGTTTGCTCATTCTCAGACACTGGTTTCAGAAGCCACTTTCCTAAATTTCACGAAGTTGTACATAAATGAAATGCAGAGAAAAGAGTGGACTACACAGTCTTTCATCCCTTTCAACCTTCTCAAATTCTCCCCTCATTTGCTATATAAATAATTCTTTATATATCCAACTTGTTTCCAAGCATATGAGATCTTAAGTCACAATCTCATCTGTGTTAAATGAAAATGCCTGTTGCACAAATAAAGCAAAGAAATTGCCCCTACGTTACCGGCATATTGGAAACATGCTTTAAATCCTGAGTCATTTGCATCGTTCACATTTCACTAAGTGAAACAACACAGATATGGGAGGAAATCATCATAAAAGCTGAAACCACATGTCTATCAGGRTGATGTTGTACTGGGTGTACTATAGCCTAATCACAAAGGCTGCTAGACTTGTGTTTAGTTTTTCACTTCTCCAGGGAACAAGAATCTGAAAAAAATAAATGTTCTGTACCATATCAGTCACTTAATAAACTATATCCTTTCTTCTAAGTTTCCTTTTCTTAACCTGTCACTTGAAAATTGTCTTTAAACCAATTAGAAATATTGTGCTGGGCCAGACTGAATGAAATTGTTATTAAAAGACAGCTAGTAGTGGAATTACAGCTTTATTCACCACCTTATTTGCAAAGTCATAAGTACCTAAAACTCCTCACTTTTCTGACTTCCATTCAGAGTTAAAGCTCTATCACACATGTAGTATTTCATTTGCTTTAGAGGGAAAAAAGGAGAACAAAAAAAAAGTACCTAGCTTCTAACTGGTAATTTTGGATAAGCATGATGTGTTTTTCCTCTAATACAAGCAAGAATTTTAATATTTGAATGAATCTATTTTGCATCTGTGATTTTTTTTTCCTGCTTAGGAATTTTTTTTATAGGGGGTACGAGGTTTTTCAAGGCTGAAAAATCCAGAAATACCAAAAGAAAAACATGGAAACTCTCTTACTTTTACGTTGTATTCTTTTCCCATTGTTATTCCAAATTGTATATTGTTTGGAGGAAAAAAGTGAGGGAAAATAGGAGAGCACAAATTGCCTGAACAATGCTTCTTTCTTAACAAACTTAGCTAACAATGAGACAAAAACAATCACTTGATTGAAAGACATTAATGATGTCAACTGCAACTGACTTACCATAATTTTTTCTTCACCAACTCTATCCAGCTTACAAGAGAGATGAACTGAAAATTCCTTCTCTGATGAGAACTGTAACAAAAGGACTTTGTTAAACTTGGTATTCCACTTAACCAGCCAACAATCTTATCTCATGGAGACATTCAAACACATATACAAAGCATAGTACAGAAATGTCTGCTATATACATCATGTAACAGCTTGTTCGTTTTTTTAAKTCTTTGAAACTCTATTTATGTGCTAATTACAGAGGTGCAACAAAAGGTGCATAACAGAAATAGCAAACAGGCCAGTCTCTTTTACTTCAAGTAAAAGTACTTCTGTCCACTCAAACTAATGGCACATTATGCTTTGTCTTAGAAGGTCTACTGAGCTTCAGTAGAACTGATTTTTATCTCTTCAAGCAAGCGTAAATGCTTTTGTCCCGGAAAAACCTCTAATGTTAAAGATATTCTTTTATCTGTGAATGTGCCATCTGGATGTTCTGCTAATATAAAAGCTCCCAGCTTAGAAYGAACAGAGCTAGAAGCACTTAAATGCTCTCTTCCTGTGTGATGCTGCCAATGCAATTGTAGTTACTTAGAGTTAATACTACCTATGCTCTCTCTCCACAGGCTGTGGAGGAAAATGATGGCCTGAAAAAATCCTGAGGAGCAAAGGAAAGGCAGCTGGTGCAAACTGGGGATCCATTCTTCAGTACAATTTCAGACATTCATTCAGACTTCCTTCYGGGGGAAAAAATATTTTAAAAAATTTTAAGAAGCATCTCCCAATATAACGACAAATACCTAATAATCCACAGAGGACATTTAGAAATCACATTTTCCACTAATTTCACCAATTTAAGAATTGTGGTTTGGGTTTTCCCATCAAGTGCAAATCATTCTCAGACCCAAATTTAGTATTCAGGCAGGCATTCCTGTGTTCCAAAAGAGGCAACCAAGCAATTGCTTCYCTCCTGAGGTCATACACAGCAAGTTTGGTAGAGCAATGGTTCTAGAAAGGTGTTTTRTCCTACTTGATGTGTTCTGGTTTGTCTTTCAAAAGTTTAACAAAGCATAAGGAAACAAAGAGCTACAGTCATACAATGCTCACTGTCTGCCTCCTTTGCTTGTTACTCAACGTTCTATGCTAAGGACATTACTGATTGCCAGAGAAGAATCTTATGTTGTGTTTTCCTGCAAGTCRTAACCTATAAATTATTCTGGTAAGGAGCTGATCTCAAGTCGCCTCTCTTAAYGCTGTTCTACGGTGCTCAAAATACAGTTTTTAGTGACCGTTCAGATAMAAGGCACAGTTCATTTAGTTTTTATGCAAAGCACCTTCTCCCTACCTACACAAATCCCAGGTGATCTGCTGGCTAAGTGGTCCTTAGGGATTAGAGACTTTTTAAGGCAGGGTCTACAAGCTTCAGCTCAAACAAATTCCAGTATTTGTCTCGGATGCTGCCCGTTTATAGCTTTGGGGAGGCAGTGCTGAGCATCTGTTGAGACTTTCTGGGTCACAGRCTTCTGCTTTTCACAACTACACGGCCAGCCTGGGATGTCTCACACTCGTTTCCCCTGCAGAGGAGCTGCAAAGTTTCTCTCGGTTCGATTAATGGATACACATTAATCCTGGCAGTTACAGAGCCGGCTTTGGAGACTGGGACACGCAGGCTCCAATCCCCACTCCAATGAACAGACTGGCTCGCTTTCCATAAAAAGCGAGCAAAGCAGTGTCTTGGGAAAAGAGCTAACGGTGGTAAATTTTTGAAATGGCATACTGAATGTGACATCAAAACCAATATAAAGTAGTAATATTGACACCATAAATAAATAAATGGGGGATAAACTAGTACAAGTGAAACCCGACCTCATATAAAGCAGTTAATTCGCTTCACTGTAGCGGAACTGGGACTGAGACTACATAAACTAAGACAACTTTAATGCTTTTACATAGGAAAGGCTTCAGAAGTGCACATTTACAATTACTGTATGTGGCCAAACCATGCTTTATAAAATGAGGCCAAATGTTGCTGGTCTGGGTATCAAGTCCTAAGACTTCAGCTCAGAAACACACTATCCTCAGAGTCTGACATTTTTGCAGCCTTCAAAGTCCTTAAATAGAGGTTCTACACTAACACAACTCTTCCCATTTCCCTAGAGCTTGAAAAGCAAGATGACTAACAGTTTTTGACAATGGAAATGGAATGTTCCCCACCGAGGACCCTGTGCATAGACCATACAGATGACGTGATGAGCTTCTAAGTGACTACATTACAATAAAAAATGAAGCATCCTCAGTCCCTCTGCCCTGCCTTTGGTGCACTGGCTTTGAACCATCTGTAAATACACCACATGCCAGGAGGACCAAGTCAAGAAAGTATCAAAGCACATAAGTTAAATGGCTCTTTTATCTCAGTCCCATATGTTTCCACATTTTATTTTCATTTTTTGCTTCATACACAGCAGAGCTGAAAGCTGACATATCCAAAAGATACTATCATCTTTATTCATCTCAACACCAAGCACCTCATATTTCACTATTTGTATAACAAAAAAGAGATTTTCTCTTCATGTCAGGTGGCTGATGGTTTTTAGTTACCTTCCGTATTTTGATTTTGCTGTCCATTTCCACTGGGCAATAGTCAYAATAGGTTGACTGGAATATTCACGATGTGCAATAATTATTAAGGGACAGAAATTCTTCAGTGAAAGATCCTTTAGAAATATAATTATATTCCCATGTAGTTTTCAAATAAATTTCAAATATCTAAATGCATCAGGACTGTCATTTAATTTTAATTCGATACAGAATATAATGCAATTTTACTAATGTCTATATAAGACATAAAAAGATGAGGTACCTTGTACAGGAGTGTATCAATCATTAATATTATTGAGGAACTGTCTTACTAAAAAGTTACTTCTGAATTTTATCATGTCTTTTGAGGGATGAAACTAAATTGTCTTTTGCATTATTTATTGCATAATTTTTGAATGTCTCTCTCACACTCATTGTGAATCTATAGCTTCATACATCAAAAAGAAACAGAAAAAAACTGGGTATAACATTTAGGACATGTAAGTRAAAAGTACAAATATTGTCAATTCTATCAACCATTCGGAGTCCATCAAGGAATGACTACTTAATTTCAAAATCTATAAAAGTAATATTTTAATATTTCAAAGGTGCAAGAAAATGTTACATCTCGGTGGCTCAATTCCTATGTAAGTTATAGAACCATAACATAGTTTAATAGAACTCTGAATGTCATTATACAGATTAAAGTACCGGTACACGCGAGTAGGCAGCTGATATATGCACTTTTAAGAAATGTGGAAGTTCTCAGTACAGTTTGGGTTCTTTAATTTAATAAATAGCATATGCTAGTCTTTGAAAACTCTTTATGTAAGCCATATATTATCAAAATACACATCTACCCTTCTTCTTCTTTGAGGTATTCTGCTAAAAATTCTCAAATATCATGTCACAGAGATGCATTTACACTTTGTCATTTATGTACTATACTACTTTATAAGGTTTAAGAATATTTCTGAAAGGAAAGAAACATTTTCTTTAGCTTGACAAAATGTTATTTGCTGTTATTTGTTTCATCTAGGCCATTAGATATTGGGCATTTCTGTTTTCAGAAGGAAGCAGCATCAACATCCGGGCATGGGGCCATGCACAGGGAGAAGTGCTCCAATTATCACAGAGTCCTTGTAAACTTTACTGCTCAAAATGCATTGAATTGAAACAAAGAAATAAAAATTCAATTAATTACATTTTCTGCTGTAAAAAAATACAAACTATGAAAAGTAGTTGTGACAAATATACTCAAAAAGAAGCTACTTTAGAATGTTTTGAGTCATAACACACACAGTGAAATTGCAAAGGCCAAAAGTAAACATATTAGAAGGACTCAACCTTTGTCACTCAGGAAAATTACGAAAAATTTAATTTATTATTTGCCTTTGCATGGTCCTATAAAAGCAATTCTATGATGCTTTTACAGCTCAGTATGCACTTTTATTCAAATGTTATGACTTCATTGAAAAACTGACATTTCTGATTCAAATATATAACCTTATTTTTAAGATAACTATCTCAAAAAAGTATTTTTACACCCATTTCCTTTTTTCTTTTGTGAACTAAGTGCAAAGATTTTCTTTGTATTTTTCTTGTATTGGTAATACCTAGTGTTAACTCTTAAGTTATTCCTTTCTTTTGCAGCAAACCAAACTATAAAACTAAAACAATTCCTCACTTGCACTGTGAACTTTTAAACAGAAGAGCATATCATAGTATTATACCTTTTTTCCTCCTGGTTCTTAGAAAAGACAAATTACAAAGTGATTTAGTAATCAGTCAAAAATCAGGATTTAGTTGCAGGTTCAGGTAAAGAGAAATCTAACTGGTTTATAGATATATAACAATATATAAATGTACATGTGTCAGCAGGTTTGAGATACTTAAAAATCTTGGTTTCTAATTTCAGTTTCCAAGAAAAAAAAACATTAATTTCTCTAAAAATTTTAAAGGCTATAATGAAATTTCTTAGGTCAAAGTAATTATTATTAGCATTAATTGTATTAATTATTTATCAATAATGAATAATTACTGAGAAGTAATAATTATGAATACACTAATAACTTTATTATGGTGTTGATCCAATAATCAAAAATCCTTTATAAATATATAGTAATTATTCAGAGAATTGTAGCAAATGATGTGTTTTAAAAAGAACTTATGAAAGTTTCTTATGCAACACCAAGTAAATATCTCAGACACTGACATAAATATGATTCAAATTGAGGCAATGACTTCCATTGATTTCAACAGGTTTTGGAAAACAATTTTAAGCCATACAGGATTAGAACTAGTCAAAATTCAGAATTTTGACGTTCAAAAAATGGTAACAWATACAGTTAGCCGGCTTTTCATATACTAGTAAAAAAGATTCTGGAAGAAGTGGTAATACAGTATTTTAAGGTCTGATTATTTGATGACCTACTAGTCATCTTAAGTTTAGAGACAACAGAATGAAGCTCTCTGCAGTTAAGGATTACTCTCAGTGATAATTTCAAGTGGAGGTCTGATGCTGGCCAGCTGCCAGAACCCCACCCAGCTGTTCTCCCACACCCCCTTCCTCACCAGGACAGAGGGAGAAAACAACATGAAAAAAAAAAAAATCATGGGTTGAGATAAAGTCAGGGAGAGATTATTTGCCAATTACTGTCACAAGCAAAGTAGACTTCATATGTGGAAAATTAATTTAATTTATTGCTAATTAAAATAGACCTTGGTAGTGAGAAACAAAGACCAAATTACAACAATTATTTCCCTCAACTCCCTTTTTTTACCCAGGCTCAACTTCACTCCTTCACTCTCATGTCCTTCACAGTCTCCCCATCCTAAGCAGTGAAGGGTGATGGGGACTGAGGGGCTGCAGCGATTCCTTGGCATTGACACAGCCATTCCGCACTAATGTTATCAAACTCCTTCTTACTTGAACTAAAAACTACCTCTGATTTCAACAACAGACATGTAAACTCCTTTTAAGCAAAAAAATCCAACCAAGCAAACAAAAAAAACCCCCAAGACTGTATTTGAAATAAAAACATCTGTRTATCCTGAAAAAAGCAAAGACAGCTATGGTGTGCTGCACTGATTTTCAAAGGGCTTTTTGAAAATCTTTGTCATCCCCCAATCCTCTTTCTTATCCTCTACAATTCTCGGGGAGAGGGGAAAGGCTGGTTTATTTTGTTCACAAGTTCAAAGAATTTTTTTCCATAAAACCATGGTTCAGTTTCATAAAATATTTTACAGTTTATAGGGTTTTTTTGCCTAGTTCAATACATTTTCACACTCATTCCGAAAGAATTAATCAAGACTGTATTTCTCAAATATGCGACAACCAGCATATATGAACAGGAAATTTCATAAGGAAGTATTCATTTTCTCTAGTCTCTAAGGGGCAAAGAAATTAAAGGCAATTTTTTTCCACAAACAGATCTTCTATTTTGATTGGATATTAGAGGAAAATCATATAGAATCAGTGGCCATTAATGGATTCTTACTGTAGTAGATGCATTTGCACATCCTGCACTGTAGCACCCACTTAAAGGAATTTATTTCCCTGAATTCTCACTTTTAAAAAAATTATTTATCTTTTAAAAAGCAGCATCAGCCCCCTCCAAAATCCATGTTTTATGGAAGTAAACTGGAATTAATGAGCTGATTAAAATTTAAAATGTCCAGTCTTTCGCACAATCTTTCCCATAGCCCTTCGTGCTTGCAAAAATTAATGATAACTACACCACAGATGAGAAAGTCAGAAGGCTGTGCTGGGACAGAGAAGAGAAAGGAACTGGAGACTGATATAATGCAGAAAAGTAAGGGAAATAYGATTAATTCATGTTATTTTATGTACATATTGTGGGAAGGAAAACCTCTAGCTGGATTAATTTTACAACTGAAGATTCTGTAAAGACCATTGGTTGCAAAGGGCTACCATGAAACATATGTTCCAAATCAGTCCCAAACTCAGCACAATTAACAGACCAATTAACACAGATGCCTGCAGGACCTGAGACCATTTTGGAAACCTGGTTGAAAGTGCAGGACAGGATTTTTGAGAAATCAGAGTCTCAGCGTAAGGACCAGGAAAGCTTTGAGACCTGCAAACTATTGCTGAGCAGGAATCACGAACTGAAATGTAAAATACATAAATCAAGCAATTGGACTTCCTGTACTTCGGAAGCAAATAGTACTGAATTATTCTTTTAATTGTCTATATTGCCCTTGGAAGGCAACAAGTCTATGTTCCTTCCAGACATCTCTCCTGGTCAAGGTCTGAGGCATAGAAGTTTCAAGTTAGTTTAAAACTTCCATTGTTTGCTAGAGAAGGAACATCTAATTCAAAATAAATTGTCTAGGTATTTTATACACACATAGTTTAAATATTCAACTAAATCACCTTCCACTACATCCAATACTTTTTATTTTTTTAACCAGTGACAGGAGTTCCCAAATTTAAAAGGGCTGAGAACATGAGAGCWCTATATAGACACGGTACCTTGAGTCCAAGAAGAATTGAAGTMTCTCCCAGTGGCCCAACAATATACTGAGACTTCAAAAGAAACCACAAACACACCTCTAAAATAGTTTCAAAAAATGCAGTTACCATTCTTTGTGCTTTGTTGTATTATACTCTGAAAGCTTACTGGAAACCACAAAGTGTAAAAGTAATTAAGTTTTAGAAAGTCCCCAGCAACTGAACCTGTATTGAACTCCCTTGAAACTGCATAGTTCCTCAAGCACTGTAATAAACACATTTAGGATTCTTGATCCGAAATGCAAAGACAAAAAAAAAAAAAAACCACAAGATGAAAAATACTTTTAAGTGATTCATATTTGGATAAGAATGTTTTCTAAGCCTAAAATATTGCTTTGTCTTGTATCTATGGAAACCAATAGACAACAACATTGATACAGGCATCTATTTTTCTCATGCTCATTGAGCAGAATTTCAGAAAGGTCCATTCAAATCAATAAATTTTCACAGTAGGCTGCAAATCAAATCGTTACTTCCTGCTCAGAATGCCTCAGAGTAGCTCCACACTGACAATCATAATGAATAGGGAATAAAGCCACAAAATTGCTATTTAGCAATTCTGAGTTCCTAGGCATAGTGACAATGAACTGAAACACAGGGGCACCCTCCAGAGGAGGAGGAATTGTACRCAACTGTGCCTCACTCGAGGAATGCAGAACTGCTAATGTAGTTTATTAGATGCTATTTTAATCTCTCACACCATGAAACACAAGAAGATGGTAAAAGAATCCAATAGGAACTGCCACAACATCATGCTGATTTTCATTAAATTTGTTGAAAGGGGACTCAGCATGGAATTATTAAACTGCTTTCAAAGGCAAGTGACTAAAATGGCTCATCTATTTATAGTCATCCTTCTCAATCACTATTTTTTTTATAGTGACACCTGCTAGCTCCTGCTATAGTTAAGGTTCTGTCAGGCTTTGCTCAAAATCACAATTTTTTTAGTCTTCTACCATGATGATAAAATAAACAATCTTCCTTTAAAAYTGGCAGTAAAGCTACTTAGGAATGTTTTTTTAAAACAAAATATAAAGAAACCTAATAAAACTTGTCTTCTGACTATATCTAAAGATCTAAAACTATAATCATGAACTTATAAGTTTCAAAACTATCTTTGCCTTTTAATGACTCAGATACAAAATCATTTTTTCAATTGCAAATTTATAGAACAGTAGCTTATATATAAACTAGATACTTCCTTAATATATACACACACACATATATACAACAGGAGTGTATTTATATATATATAAATTGTACAATGATGTGGTTCTTGAATATATTTATAAAGAAAAATGTTACATTTTCAGTGAACTTAATGGTAAAAAGAAAATCTGGATGTCATTGTCATTTGTTATTACAAAAAATCTCTGCACACCTGTATTTAAGTGATAGGGAAGGTGCCTGCAATAAAGGCACTAATTGGAAAAGAAAGCACTGCTGTAGCAATTTAACATATGCAAARAAGTCTGAGTGACAAATAAAAGCATCACAGCACCAAATACACCCCTATTGCTCTACTGTCAGAGCATCTGCACTGTGAAAATAGTTTTGAAAATACCCAGGGTTTTAGAATTACCCTAAGTTTAAAGCCACATAGCAAATTTCATCCTCCTATGAGGACATACAGTTGTCTTTTACTTCATTCAAGGCATTATTGACATAATTTAGAATAACAACAGTTACTTTTATGTAGCCTTTAATCTAAAAAGTCTGAGAAATCATCGGCATTTTATTCCCTTTTCTTTGATCATCCACACATTCAAAATATGGCCTTGCCTCATTAAAAAAGTTACTACTTGAGATGCTTAAAATTTGGTCTGTGCTTATAAAGAAAAGCTGACTTATCAGCTGGCCCTACAGAACCATCTGAGCTACTTTCAATCTTGAGATACATTATAAAGAAAAAAAGCCCTTGCAAAGGGAAGAAAAAAGATTCAGGAAAGACCCTGCTTTTATGAGAAGGGTGTTGGAGGTCCAAGATCCTCAAGATTATTARAAAACTGGCAGAGGATGGCAGAGGCCGGACGTATCTAAAGAACAGACAACTACAAATAATTTTCAGAGCATGAAAGCATCCAAACAATTCTTCTAAAACAAACCACTTATTTCTTAATTTCATGGTGGAAACATACCTGAATACGCAGCATTTTTCATCTAATCTGCTGAAATGTGTTTTAGTAATTAAAAAAGTAAAACCACTACAAATTTGTGTGATGAACCTTTCATCAGATTTGAATTGTGACTAGGCAGGAGYAGCCATTGTGACTTTGTAGTCATAAGTCTGCTCAGGCAACTGAAGCCAGCCTAAATAAAGCTGTATAATTTGGTTAATACGTGCCATATCTAGACAATACCTTTTGCCACTGATAATCATCCCTCCTTTTTGCTTGATTTGACTTCTAAAAGCCATTTGAATGTGAATGTAACTTCATTCATTTGAGAAATTGTTGTCTTTTGATGTTTGGATATCAAAATTGGATGGGATTTCTGAGGCTTCAAGTTACAAATTACCAAATTTAATTTTAAAAACGTAACAGCAGATATTAAATTTAAAAAAAAATTGGAGCCTTTACAAATCCTTGCTGCAAAGGAGTTGATAAACTCTCCAAATTCAAATAATAAAAATACATTTTGCAGTCACTTCTAGGAGACACATTGTTTAGCAACTTTCTGAAAATAATTCAGGATTAGGCCTACCTGTATAATTCATTGCAGCATGTAGCAACAAGGGAGGATTAATAAGTAACGGATTTCCCTCAAGATGCAACTTGTAAATAACAAAAAAAAATTACAGGAAGCTTGTGAAGATACTAATTAGATTTGCATCTACAGAAGATTATAGAAATACGTCAAGTTACCCTCACTATGGACCTTGCTTATCTATCTAACAATAAAATAATAATAATAACAATAATAAATTGATTAAATTCGAAAGCTACATGCAACCACCTTGAACATATATTGTATCTGAGTTTTTGGATACATTCTCTTGATCTAACAGGACCCTGGGGCAGCACCTTGGACTTGGATTTGTGGAACCTCAAGATATTCACACAGACTCATTTCTCGAGCTTCAGCGGGGCACTGAACTAAACACTCGCCCAGGTGTGCACATGCTCGCACACTGGCTGAGGAGGAAGGCAGCTGGCCTTTAAATGATATGAACAAGAGGCAGAAAGCATTCCACAGGGATTTAGATCTTTCACAGTAATGAATACTTTGCCAAGGATTTGCTTTTGAAGATTTTTCCCTCATTTTTCCTCCAAACCTATATAAACACTAAGAASAGAACTGTGGAAGTTATGCTGCTGTGGTTGAAGGATATGATGCAAGATTTTTAGAAAGAGGTAACATCTCATCTCTTCCTAGACCACCTGAAACAATCAAGAGAAAAGACAGTCATGACAAAAGAAAAAAAAAAGAAAGGAAAATTTTGGTTAGGTAACAGTAAAAACAACCTGAAAAATTCCACGTATTCAAAGTGAGGTAACTAAAGCATAATACTAGTTGATACCATGAATTTGTTCTGAATCCTCTATCCTGATCTGACCTTGAGTGGCAATAAATGTCAAWATTTAAATGCCAGACAGATTATAGGGTCTAAGTGCTAAAAATTTGCTTCTTTGATCAAATTAATGAGTTCACCTGCAATTGCAGTTTTCACTATAATTTGTCGAAGGATAAGGTAACAACTTCTCTCAGGCTGTCTTGTCTGCAAAGGCCTTATCGTTACACTMCAATGCTTTTACCTTGGCAACACTATTTGTTAACTACCCACACGGGATCATATATAAATATATAAATATGTTTATATATATTCATATAGGTACTGTTTTACCTTGTTAACAAACAATTAAAGAGTTCAAGCTTTCAATTCATCATGTTTTCTGAAATTCTTTCTTTGTGCTAACAAAATGCACAAACATTCCATACACTAATTCCAGAATAGGTGTTAATTACAGAAATATATGAGTATGTCCCAGTGACAACTCTAAATATGAGATTATGTAGGTAGGAACTGAATGGACCTTCCATGGATGATGGTAGCACAAAGCAAGAACTCAAAAAGCCACAAAATCTATCATTATTATTATCAGCTAATGTTATTGAAGGATAAACATAAGTGAAAACACATTAAACATCATGTCTTGGTCAAATTACCTCAGTTTTTTTACAACTTACTGATCTGTATTTTGTACTAAATGTACACACTCTCTGCAAATCCAGAGATATCTTCTCAGTCAGATTTCAAAGACACAATAGTGAGCCTGTGTTGAGGGGAAATCTTTAAAGGACTGTAAGATGCCTACCTGAGCAGGAATGCAAATTCTTATTGCCACATACAGAGTTCAAAACTTTTCTCCATATTAAAAATATCTTTAATGTTTTATGAATCAGCGCTATCATGAGTTTTGCATTTAAATGTGTGTAAATGGCAATTAATAGCAGGCAACTGCTGAGTTTAAATTGATTACTATGTCTTATTTCATGATAGTCTCACATTTGTCTGTATAACGCAAGTTCTGTAAAAAATAAATTGACTTCCTAAACAGCAAGACGTGAGGAACTTAAGCAGCTGGATGCTAGAGGCACATGCCAAAATCTCAATGTTATAATGTTGAAGCAGATTTTTTTCAGAAAGACTAGCATGTGTTTAAGTACAGAAATAGATAATTATTTTTCACTTCCTCTTCATGTACTGATATTCAGATCAAAAGGTTCATTATAAAGACATAGAAAGCAAAATCAGATCTCAGAGCAAGTATTGTCCAAAAATAAAAATATGATGCCCGAATATTTAAAAACACTGCATAAAGGGTTATATAGTTGATTATTAATTTATTTATCACAGTTCATTTGTAAAGAATCACCCCACTTTTCACAGCTACTGTTTTTAAAGCCACATGTTTCTTCTCACCCTACTTACCACATTAGTGATGAAAGATGAAAAAAAGCAGCTAAAAACTGAACTAAGATAAGCAGGACCTTTCACTACAGCTTTCATTTGGTTCTCTCACAACTAATTAGTCTCAAAATGATCAATACTTATCAGAAAAACCATCTTTAGACCAGCAGCAGAGAAAAGTTTCATAAAGAAAAAAGCTTGCTTCTTGTTCCATGACAAAAAGTTAGTCAAGATGTCTTGCAGCTACTGAAAATTAGGAATTTGACCTGAAAATTAGGAGTGTGACCTGAAAAGGTCAAACACATAAGAGCTGTAGCCAGTAGGGAACCTTTCTTCCTTATAGCCCTCAATGAGTCCATACTGCCAGGACCTGGCTGCTCAGCTTCATATGAAATAAAGATGGTTTGAACCTAATAGTTGATACACTCACATTCACTGACATGAGAAAAAAGCGTGTGGTGGAGTTTTTAGTGTTGTTATTATTGCAATAATGAAGATTGCTTTTTTATGTTCTTGTAGACCTATTTAGATAGACATCACCTAAATTAATTCTAATTTTATCCAAAAATCCATCCAATTTCTATGCACTTACAAGAATAATTGGCCAGTAGAAAGCTGCTGTATCACATTGTTCCTTAAGAATTTGTTGTCAAGCRATACAGAAAGTGTGGAATTTCTGACTTCAGTGTAGTGACTCCATCTGTTGCTATCGTTCAATTAATCAGCATGACACAGAACATTTCATGCTACTAAAGTTAAGCTTTAAACAGCAGGTATATATGAGAATCATAAAGCTGGCATTCATGGCTGGCCATCGAGAGAGTAGGTTAATTTTCTGGGGGCTGCACTGTAAAGACAGCAAGGGGCTTTTGCGACACTGTTGATGAAATGTGTCAGTCACAATAAAGTATATTTGTTACTAAAATAATACTGAAGGTTAAAAAAAAACCCCCATGTTTCAATAAGATTTATCCCTTCAAGTAAAAAAAAATAACTTGTCAGATTTGGAATGTGAACTTCTACACCTCATAAGTCAACTTTGTAAAACAAAATTTGTCTTAAATACTAAATATTCATCTTAAATACTAAAACTTAAGCTAAAAAAGGTCCTTGGACATGAATTAACTTCATAGAAATACTCAGATCCACAACTTGCCTTTTTTAATCCTCAATGCATATAAAAACTGCATTTTTGCAGAAGACCATCACCAAAGATGCTACTGTAAGAAGGAAGACAAAAATAAAAAGCAACCTTCTACCATTTGTATCCTAAAGCTAGCATGAATATAAAAAGTTAAGCCATCAGTAGCCCTGACCAAGGACATTCTTTGCTCATGAAACACTGGGTGCCTGGGACAACAGACACTATTTCTGCATAGCAGGGTTAACACACACAATTTCCCAAACAAACTGAGCACGGATTTTTCAAAAACTAAGTTTGGAAAGTAATGACAGTATCTAAATACCATCATAGTAGCTACATAAAAAGCACTCCTTTCCAGAAATACAATTTACTACAAAATGACAAAAATAAATGTGAAGCTTTTAGAGGCTCAGAGATCTCCACTGCCATATGGTATCACAGCATTAGATGAGCATAAAATAATAGCTACCTATTGTAAAGTTAATGGAGTAATTTATCTCATAAAATGAATTTTAAAATCCCACATGAAATCATGAAAAAATTTCCAGGAGCTGAATACCTTAGTAAGCAGAAAGCTTCCATTGCACTTGGCTTTAGTATTGTTTTAGTTTTTATACACCATGTGTTTTCAAAGCACCGTAGTCTCAAGAAATTACCAGTACCATAAACGCCAGACAATGGAAATTTTTATTAACSCTACCTAACAAAATTTTAAACCTCAAACAGACAGTTTAAATATCATTTTAATGGGACTGCTTCCCTTGAAGGGGGAAGGGATATAGCTCTAATACAAAATAACAAAGGTAGAGCAGATGATGGAGTTGAACTGTGCGCTCCTGTAACTGAAAAGCACGAGGCTGTGAACCCAGAACATTCCCTGAGGAATAGCACACCAGCCTGGTGGAGTACTTGCTCTCAAGTGAAAAGTGATAGTTAAGAAGAGCAGAAGAAATAAAAAAAAAAGTAACCTACATGCATCATTCAGCCTGAAATATTTCTTTCCTGGAAGCTTGTCTTTTCAGAAACAGAGGGAAGGAAAACCAAGGAAGATGCCTGAAAGGAATGGCCTGTCTTTCACTTGACAAAGATGCTGCTTTTCAGTCCCTGCTCCATGTTTAGGTGGTAAACACACCACTTTTAGCACATATCATAGTGACATATGTCAGTTTCAGTTCTGTATTTACACTGAAAACATCCCCTGTTACAGCCCTAGAGTAATATCTCAGTTAGGGGGGGGTTCTTTTCCATTCTAGCTCTACCTGCAGCTGCTTCAGCTGGAGATATTTGTATTAAAATTTCCTGTATGAACTGACATCTCCAAGCAAATTTTCTCATCTGTCAGCCCTAAACCTCCTGTCCATCTCCAACTTTGTTTTCTTTAAGTAATGGGTATTTCATTCAGTATCTCTAGTCTCTCTTCAGAGGAAATCAGATGACTGCTTTTTCTTAGCAGGTGCTTCTGAGTTCCCCAATTTACTGTAACAATTTTCCTACAGGTTTCTCTGGACCAGGGAGAAAAAGCACTCCCCCCTTTGCACATTCCAGAAACAAGTCCAACAGCAGCATGTCATGCCACGTATAGGGTATGACACCTCAACTGTTCATTATGTTATATCCATTTCAGCTAACAATAAGCTAGGTGCCTGAAAATAAATTTTTTAGCTGCTCTGCTTTTCTCTTACTAATCACCCTTGAAATTTCAATCCTTACTACTAAATTGGTAGAAAGTATGCACACATTAAATAAAATGGTTATAAAAATGAGCAAACATTTTCTCTGGATATTGATTTTGAAACATGCATTATAATTGCTGTTTTTGAAACCAGTACTTTAATAATTATAAATTTATTTGGTTTGTTTTCTTATCTATTAGGCCAAAGTGTTGTGCTGTGTGTTTTTCAATTAAAAAACTGTTCTGTAAAAACAGGAAACAGACTGCACATTCAATGTACACTGAGTAAATGCTTAAACAGAAACAAAAGATGGGAAAGTTGTTAATGCTATTTTTACTATTTTAACCACTGCTAACAAACTTTTTACTTTTCATAGTACAACAGGCTACTTTAAGCAATGAAAACATCCATAACCTATTTCGAGCAGAGATGTCAAACAAAAGACTGAGCTGGGTCTCTGTGYTGTGGATCTACAATCTAAATTAACAATTTTGGTCAGCAACCCTGAATTACACACAATAACTCACCAAGTCTTGGCTCTTCATTAACTGGGGCACATGGYGTGCACTAGTTTTAGTGTGGCTCCAAAGTGGCTCTATTAGTGATTCRGTATGAAAGCTGTAATTCTGACAATAAAATAAAAATGTTTTAGTTTTTAAATAGAAGCCACTTTACTGCTTGTGCAAGATATGTTTACAGAGAGAGCAGAGCTAGAAGCAATCCAGTTACTAAATCGCTCAAAATGCTATATATTTTCTGTTCTCTCTGGATATAGTACTTCAACTTTTTAGTCACATTCGCAACTTGATAATGAAATAAAGTTCAAGTCATAAAACTTATTTTTAATAAAAATGAGGATTTTACTAATTTGGAAAAAAATAGTAATGACATTAAAAAGACTTAGTCTTTCCAGAACTGTACTTTAACCTTGTTTTTCATGTTTCACATTCAGAATGGTTAAAGTCTTCCCATAAATGCACAAAAACACCCCGAACCAGTGTTTGGTATTCTATTTCTTCAGTAACAAAGCCGAAATTCCAAATGGCAAAAAAATTGAACAACCTTTTAGATTCCAACTAATGATAGAGAATATCACTAWTAGCACCACTGCTACACTTGTCATCTTTCACATTCATGATTAAATATAAAACCCCTGCTTAAATCATGTAACTTTTTGTTTGTTTTTTTCATCTCTTGTTTTCTTCCTGTTTTTTAGTAAATCAAGTTCAGGTTTTTTCCTGACTTCTTTTTGTGTGTTCTCCTCAAATCTCATTTCATCACTATCACCCTTTGTTTTCTCCCCTCTGTCCCTCTAAGACTACAACTTATATTAAGCTGGTCTACGTGTCCAGGATATTTTCTCACTGGAGAAACTTCTTTCTCCTTTAAAACCCTTAGACAGCCCTTACTTCCATTCTAATAATTTATTTTGACTATTTTAGTCCCTTATTTATTTGCCAAAGGATTTAGACTGCCTGATTAAATCAAGAAGCATGCTAAAATCAGAATTCTGCAGAACTATATTTTACATTTTCATAGACTTTAACTATGCTAGTAATTCAGAGAGTATTCTCTAGAGCGCTTCAGTTTCTACTGCTACCTAATTAAATAGCTTTACTAGCTTCATAAAGTGGTATCTAGAAAGTTATTTTTCCATTGCCTTAAAAAATTTGTGTTGACAGTACTTTCAAATATTAATTAAATTTTTTGTTACATCATYCACTTTCGTAACTGCAGTTATCTTGTTGGGGTTTCTAACTAAGTTATTCTAAGATAAAGTTACCAGAAATCTTTCAAGAGAATTTCTCAAAAAGAAAAAACAAAGCTTCAATACATTTCTGAGCAGCTGCAATCCCAGCTTCAATTTTCTGGATTTATAGTTGGCTCTCTCTGGAAAAGATCTTAGCATTAAACAAAAGCTGATTCAGGACTGATGTACACATTTGATTGTAATCAATCTAACCATACCCCGTACAGTTAGATACTTTGGATGTTTATTTCACAGTTCCCTGAAGGCAGATGTCCAGCACTGAGAGATGCAACACTTGAGTACAATAAGGTATACAATAAGGTAAAGTTTTCAGTGTTGACAAAAATATAAAATTGTGTGTTATTAAAATATGAATATTATCCAAGGTATTTATTTTTTAGGTGACAATACACAAAACTGATTTTATCATTCAGTTTATAGGGCATTCTAAAAATAAAGAAATATGAAAACAGTTTTTAACCAGGTATAACAGCCTGTAAATTATTTTAATGTTTACTAATGTTACTATCTAAAACATGTATAAAAAGTTGCTATTCTTTTACTTTTCTCCCATTTCCTCTAAGTTCTAGACTATCAGGATAGAGAGGACGGATTTGAGCTTGAATTTTTTTGGTTGCTTTCAAAGAAAAGGAATCATGGAAAACACTGTAAAAGTTACGTGAGAGGCGTGTTCCCTACCTCCTGGAAATATTAATATCTCCTAAGGCATCAGCTACTTACAAAACACAAAAAATGTAAATACATATCTTCAGACTACTAATAGATCCTCATACTGTGTTGTGTAGACTTGACAGACATTTAGGCATAAYCAATAAAATGTATCCATGTTACTGAAACAAAAATAACTTTATGGATATATATCGTTGAACGTTTTCTAAATAATTTATTTTACTTCTTTTCTAATTCAAGCAAATTATATTAACCAATCTCAGTACATTTCAGGTGCGTGGAAGTTGAAAGAGCAGGTAAAGGACAGAACCAGCAGTACACTATACCGGTGTATCAGTGGCCATAAAAGACTATATTTAATTAAGTACCCTCTAGGAGTACTGCAGACTATGAATAGCTTAATGGCAGCCTACCAGCAGTTTGCAAGATTACAGCTTCATAGGGGATTAAACCTGCCAACTTCTTTTTATAGTTCTTACTTTACAGAGACTTTCTTCTTATCCATGGTAGATTTCAATAACTGAATTAATTTTTAGTTTGCTGAAAAGCATTGTGAAGAGAACTGTCCTCTCTAAACAGCTCCCAAATGGACACAGAATAAGTACACATGTTGCCATGGACACAGGTGTTATGCACGCAACAGTCCCAAATCCATTCTCTTCCTACAGGTTATCTCCAGTTCTAAGCTAGACTAGAATTACCTAACTCATGCTTGTCAAAGAGTGAATGTGAGTATGCCCATGACACAACCAGGAAGGATGTGATTCTGCTTCACAAGGCAAGATGATTCACAAAAAAAAAATTGTGAGTGATAAAAGTTAGAAGTAGAGTATTGACAAATATTAACATAATGTCTTGGGGTGGACTTTATGATACTGAATTCCCTATAGTCTGCTTATTATCCAGACATGAGTTCTATACCTTTAAGCTAGGTCCAGGAGAAGTGTGGGAAGCCAGTGGAATTTTTTTGGCAGCCTGTGTTCAAAAACACAGATAACTCYCTSAATTTTTTCCCCAGCTCTCGGYTCTTTTTCTCAGCAGAGAGACAGAGAGTTAAAATTCTTTGCTTTTAACTAGCTTCTTGTTCRTTAGCTGAGGCAAGAAGTTTTTCCTGTGACTGTGGCTGCTTCTTCTTCTCCTGGAACTGTTTAGATTTGCTCCGGTCCAAAACACCAGGACATCACCAGGAGCCCCACGCCACGGCCCGAAGGGGAGGCCCCTGGGATGCTGTACCCTGGCTCCAGAGGACCTCAGGAGAAGCCAAACAGGACTCTAAAAAAATCCACCATCTTTCTCCTCAACGAGAAGGTTTATTATCTAACGTTATTAYTTTTTGTTTTCCTATGCCCTGTGCTGGCACTCTGCTTGTTAAATAAATAGGGTTTTTTCACTTTCCTTCAAGAAATTCCTTTTGAACCTGTGGGGGAGAGGCTGCTAAAACCTGCCTTCCATTTGAGGACACATTCATCTCAGGATATTTCCTCCTAATTTGTCTCAAACTGAGACATATTCTGAAGTCCTAGCCCAAGGAGGCCTTCGTTGTGCTTTGCTTTATGACTAATCCTATTCATTTTCATGCCCATGTGCTCAACTGGCTCAGCATCCTGTTGGGGCCACAAAATTCATACAAAGCACCCCTTTTACTGGACAAATGAGGTGAGTTTACAGGTACAAAAGTCCTTCCTAATGTGACCATCCTGGAAAAATACTTCTTTAATCACCTGAAGAAGCACTCAAGCTCCCAGAAGCATTTGTTCCCTCTCTCATATCTTCTCACACATGTACCTACTTTACATCCACTGTTCTAACAAAATTTTCCTCTTCCAACAAACATAGTCTCCTGTGTAATCCCAGATGAGTATAACAGCTACAATGCAGATGCTATTTACTGAGCAAGGCCCTGCAACACAAATCCTAAAACTTGAACACTCATCCTTGCAATTCACACTATTTAGCAGAAAATGAGATATAACACAACCATGTGTCATCCTCAAAGGCTATCAGCATATAGAGGGTTAAATATTTTCATAATATATAAGAATTTGTAATGCAGGAGATAGCCTGATTTTAGAAGGTTTTTTTTACAAAACACATGTATCATGACTGAAGTAGATATGCTGAATTAAAAAGGAGATTTAAGGAATATTTTGATAGATCATAAAGCAATTCTGCATATTATTTAAAGCCCATTTGGCAGTACTTGCTCCACTGAATTCAAAAGAACAACAATAATCTTTTAATAATTTCTTCTTGTGTATGCATAGTAATGATGACAGAGTGAAATAGCATTCTGAAATATCATTACTCATTCTTTGTGTATCCATCCCTCCACAAAACAAAGTAATAAAGAATAATTATCAATGCGAAGTGCTAACACATACTCACATTTTGGCCTGTTAAACTATGTCTTTGTATTCTATATTTGAATCAAATTAGACTTAAATATTAAAATAGCAACAATGGTGAATAAGCACAATTCTCTTAGGGCAGAAGAACTACCAATTTTAGTTTATATATCTAAAAAACAATAGGCTATTCATCTGCAAGTACAGACAGAAGACAATTTGCTCTCAGCAACACAAACAYGGCAATGGAATGTTACAGTGCTTGGAATTAATCATGTTCTTAAATACTTCCTTTCAGTAGATGATGATTTATACAGTCACAGGTTGCAATATGTTATAAAATTCTGTAACACATTATGCAAGTAGGGAAGAATATATTTTAAAAGTATCATCACTTTGAAGTAGAAGGGAAGTTGTGACAAAAACCAGAAAGAGTATGCAACAAAAACATAAAAGCAGGGAAGCTGAAGAGTCTAGGAACATGTTATTTCAAAAAGAACAAGTAACACGTCTGATTCATCACCGTACTTTTGTCATTTCTTTTCTAACATTACATAACCTCATAATTATAAGTTGTCCTTTAAACTTCACAGAAAAGCCTAGATTTCACACCATTGTGAGTAAAATATGTTTTGCTTTAAATGACAAGTGTCAAAACTGATTGGTTCTGTCTTTAAACTCATTTTTATAAAACAGCAAGACTATACATTTGTGAACAAAGATGTATACAAGCTTTGCTGAGCACACTCAGTACCTAGCTCTCTTCTCATTGGTTAGTTCTCTTTTTTCACTAAGTACAAATGATTCTTAAAACCATGCTACTCATTTGGGAAAAAAAAACACTTCTAAAATTCTCACACATTTGTCTTTTTACTTTCTTTTTAAAGATATATTTTTTAAAGCTTTTTGATAATCAGCAGAATCAGGAGGAGGAAAATCTTGCTTTTCGAAAAAAGGCAAACATTGAGGAGATGAAGATCCAAATACCATTGTCCTTATATATACCAAATATACATTTTTTATAAACTTTCATTTTCAACACTATCAGGATTTCATCTTTAGGATACTGTCACAAGAGAATGATTGAGCTGAGTAAACAATCCCTGTCAAAGGTACTGGCACAAAAAAAAGGGTTTAATAAAAATTTGTTTTAGAGATACATTCTTCCACTTGCCCTCCCATCTACATACCACTACTAAGTTGGTGTGAGAAACAAACTTGACAGTAGAGTGAAAGTATAATTCATATTCGTGCATTCACTTAGGCAAGATCGTGCTTTTCTTACTGAGATCGCACCTTTGGTATTTTGTTGATTGCTATAGAACTTGTGTTTTAGAGAAACAGCCTTATTCAGTAACAGCCCTACATGAGGGAAACAAAGAAACCCAGCATTCACAGATACTACTCATATTGTTTCTTCATTAGTTARCAGTCCTATAAGTTAGGGAAATCAAACATACTATTATAAATCAGTTTGCATAAATAAGTGTTTGTATTTACTAGAAACCAAAAAATTGCTGAGGTGGAAACCATGTTTGCATTCCTCTGACCAACAACCAATATGCACATTTACCCTAATCTTAACTGCAAGAGAGCTTCCAATTTACTGTATTTTTCAATTACAAGATTGATTTCACTATCTATTATCACAGAATATTAGTCTTATCAATATTGTTATGTACCYTGAATATGAGCAGTGTTTGGATTAATTGCAAACCCACATATTTGGTCCAGAAATACTTTTATGTCTGAGTTGCATTCACATAGATCTCATAATCATCAACAGACTAAACAATGCAAAACTACACAGAAACAATTAATTAAACAGTCACAGAACACTATGATTATTATTTCTTGACAGTCACCTTACAGTTGTATTATTCAGGTTATTGTAAAGCTTAAGAGTGAAGGAAGGAAAACATACATGGCTTGTTTTGGACTGCTCTCTCTTCTGAAACAGACTTTTCATTTCATACAGCCCAGATCCCAGAAAGCCCTGAAAAATCAACTCCTGTCACTGTCACAACTGTCTGCACAGAGGAGTAATCCAGCAATTGCTTCATGTATGCATAAGCTTCATGTGAAGTTGAAAGTGAGCCCTTACATGCATTTCATTTTAAGGTGAATATAAATGAACTACTAACCAGTCAGTGGGAGGATGTGGGGGCATACAAAGTCATGAGAGACCTCCAACATCTTATAAAAGCATATTCTGTGACTGTGTCATTCTCTAAAGGAGATCAGCACCTTTGCCACAGGCAGTAACTGCCTTCACAACACCTAAAAGATTTTAAATTCATTACCAAGTAAACCCATTTTGTATTTCATTATTTACAAATATAACCACAAAATCACAACTAAGCTTTTACTTAGTACGATTTTTCAGTTTGTGGTTTGACTCCCCCGTTTGAATACTTTACTGCAAAACCAAGGTTTAGTGGAAAGTTCTAAGGCTGTGCAGGGTTCAAAACACTCAATTGAAGTATATTGCTTATAGCACAGACAGAAAAAAACCTACAAAATTCTAATGTACCCAGAAAGAAACTTGGAAATTTTTGCTCATGCAAGATTTATATCAAAGACTACGTAGAGCACAGAAACTGTTTTACTTTGCAGAAAAGTAGATCCAGACCTGTGACACATGATAGTCCTTCAGAAGAACACTGCTTGTTTTGTTAGAATATAAATGTAAGGAAATAAATTAACAATAAATCTCTGYACTTGAACATCAGATAAAAGGATTATTTTTTCTAACCAGCCTCATGCTGCATGATATCACAAATTCCTGCAATTCCAAGTTGTATTTTGTGATACAATTTATAGGAAAAAAAATGTGCAGTGCAGATAGAATAAATTAATCCAAAATAATTTCACATTTAACAACCAGTGTCTGTCTTGCACTCTGGCWAAGTATTGGCAAATGCAGAGGTTCCTAAAACATTGCTCCTAGGATCACTATTTTATGAGTTTACTGAGTGAGACCATAAGCACATTTCCTCCTCAGAGGTGCTTCCTCTCATAAGAAAAGTATAACTGATTTTCTTTAAGTGCAGTTTTAGGGAAATTATGGTCGTTTAAATTATTTCTGGTATGAATCTTATGCCAACTCAACTTTTTCCTAGATTTCTAGAGTATTATATGTTTAATAACAGGAAAGACTTCTATTAGAATACAACACTCAAATGGGTTTTTGTGACCTGTAACTGGTGATTGATTGCCTAATGCATAGTACATTCTTTTCAACTTACACAACTGCAGGGATTTTACATCTGCAGAACTTCTTCATGCAATTGCATGTAACCTGAGTTACCATGGATTTTGTTTTTCAGAAAAAAAAAATCTGTTCTACATGGTCAAAACACAGCCTATTTTAAAAATCAAACAGCTGTAGACCAAGCAAGTCAAGTATAAAGATACCACATGGCTAAAGAAGATAGAAAAACAACTGTGGAATTGACCTGAGACAGTGAAATGAAAGATGCTGTACTTAACATTATGTGCCTGGAATAAAGAGTTTAAATAAAAACTTCAGAGCAAAACTAAATCACAAGATTTATAAATTGCAAGAGTACATGGCAAGAATTCTTTTATGTCTAGAAAAAGATAACCTTCAATCAAATGTTGTGAATTTGACTAGCAGCAAAAGAAGTTTTTACTAAGTTTTTAGTAAAGACCTGTTCATGTTACAATACAGTTTTTTACAAAGAATACAGAAAAACTGCTGTATACAAGYTAATCACAACAGTAAGCAAGAATTCATTTTGCTCTGAGTAACTCTGCTATAAAAAGATACTAGAATTAATTTTGATGAATAAAATCAGTCAGTCATTCCCATGTTTACCCTTTCATTAAACTGCTATCACTCCAATACAATCTGTCCTATTGAATCATTTATGATGAAATTGAATACTTATACTAGCATCAGATTGTTCTGGAGCCTAGGAGGAGTGGGAACACCTATCAGACAAACAAATTTAAGACTATTTAAGCACACAGTTACACTTGCTATCAGCTGTAGACTTTTTGAGAGTTCAGAAACTACTTTTATTCTATGCTGTAGAGCAAGCAAAACATGATAAACTACAAATTTTGCTTGTGATTCTCACATACCTATGAACAGAATCAGTGCTGGAAATACAAATCAGAGAGTCATATTAGTGCTTTTACTTCAACGATTTTTTTCCCCCCCTTACAAAAAGGGCCACTGTATATTTTGGAAGTATAAGAACACTGAACTCTGCCAACCATGAATTAAAATGTATTTATTTTGTATAGCAGAAAAATCTATTCTATATTTACACTACCTTCAATATAAAAATATGGAATGCTGCTCATGGATTATTAAAATAGATTCTTAACTTCACTTATACTTTAAAAGTATTTTCATCCCTATTTTACTGAGGAAACAGGAACCCTAACAGATTTTAATCCTAAATTTAAGAAAAACAGCTCACAAGACACCAATCCAATACACTAAAGACAAGTGTAGTACACAAATGCCTACAGCYGGTATGACATAAATAGTGCCAGTGACTAACCCAGAGCTTCCAGGACTCCCAGCTCCTCCAGGTCTGGTGTGGCCAGAGGAAGCCTTGTTGCTTGTCTCTCCAGGAAGAGCCCATCAAGCAGGGATGGAGAGATAACTTACTTTGTCTTGTAAGGGATCTCCAGGGCAGCCTCACCTTGCCTGGGAGGCTGAGGAAGAAATGAGAGTTCTGCTGACAGCTTGCAAGCTCCAAGCCCAGGGTTCAGGGAAGCTACGGACGGGTCTGGCAGGCAACAAAGCCACCAGCTGCTGGGTAGGTCAGGAATGACTGACAAAGGACATGTAGCATACAGCTACAGCCTAAGCAAGACCATGCAGCGGCCATTTGGGGCTTCTTTTACCTACAACAGCCTGAACCACAGTATATTTGTCAGTAACCATATACAGGGAACATGGGCAAAGTCTCACTGAGGATCTGCATGGAAGAAAGGCTCTCGGGCAGGAAACAGCACAGAATTAAATTTAAGAGCACCATTCTTTCCATTAACTCAATTTTCTGGTTCAGCATTCTCTATATAGATAATTTTAAACTAAACCAAGAAAACTACTGATTTTCATAAGCTGAACCTTTATTTTTGTTTAAAGGGGCAGGAGGAGGAACCAAAGAAAAAGCTTTTCAGTCAAGATAAAAAGAGGGAGATTACTTAGCAATTACCAATGTGGAAAAAGCAGACTCAGCTTAGGGAAAGTTAACTTCACTTTCAAGAAACAAGAAGACAAATGTTAAAATAACACTTTTCTTCCCTGCATTTCCCAGGCTCAACTTCACTCTGTCATTCCAGGCTCCTCTACCCATCCCAGCATGGCACAAGGGGATGGGAGTTGTAGTCAGGACACATGGTTTTTTTCTCCTCCATGCCACAGGGAAAAAYGTGCCCTGATGCCTGGAGCACCTCTTCCTTCTCTGCTGTTTCTCATTCTTTTTATCTCCTCCTCTTTTGCCTGTCTGATTTTTTTTTTTTTTTTGCATTTTTCCTATGTATGTTTTCACAGAGGCACCAGCTTGGCTGATGGGCTCAGCTCTGTGTGTGGTGGGTCCATTGCAGAGCTGTCTGAAAGAGGCTGTGTCAAGCAGGGGACAGTCCCTGACCTCTTCCCACAGAGAACACGCCTGCAGTCTCCCCACCCTGCTATCAAAACCTTGCCACAAATATCCAAYACAAGTTTCAATTAACAGAAATACAAGGACATAAAGTCTCCCTCAGGAGTTTACCTACTGGATAAAAATCAAGTGACAACCTGAGTAAGACAGAAGTATATGCTTAAAAATAATAGATGGGGTAAATAATGCGGATTAAAAATCAGAATGCAACAGAGGATGTCAGTTATATAAAACTCAGCACAGGGATGAGCTGGGAGACTACAATCATTTATGAGATTTCTTAGTGAAACTAATTATTTCAATCAAATCTTTTCCATTGTCACATAGTTTAGAAAGTTGCTGCGAAAGAACGTACTCCTGACTACCAATCTCGGACTYAGCAACACTTAAAAAGCCATGCTCTGGTCCAAGAAGGACGTTGATGGATGCCTCAGATGTAAGTATTTACAGTGGGGATAATTAAACACGCAGTGCTCCCACACACAATTTGGAGGGTCCCCAGAGTCCTTCAGCAAAAAGTTTAGTAAATCAGACCTAATCCTGTGTCTCATCTCCTGTGCTCATTTATTCCTTTTTAGACAGCTTCTTGTTAAAAAAAAATTCAGCAACAATTGGAATATTTGAATGGAGCTAGTCAAGCAATGAGTTACATCCATTTAACCAGCCCGTTTTAAAGAGCTAAGACTCATGTATTTTTAAAGTTATGAGTGTGTCAAAAAGTATCTCAATTTCTTTAAAATGATGCCACCAATGTACTTCATCTGACACACACCTACCCAAAAAAAACCCTACCAAAAAACCAAGCAAATCAAAAGAACAGCAACAAAAAATCCACAAAAAACCAAAACCACACAAAGAACCATGACAACTTTTTTCAAATTTCTCAAAAACCTTCTTTCAGCTGTGGGCAGAAGCTAAGAATGCAAAATCTAAGCCAAGCAATAAGTTTAAAAAAATTTTCAACTTATATAAAAACTGCAGTCACACAAATCCAAATTTATTTATAGTCACAAAACACTTCTTTTAAAAGTTAAGCTGAAAGATACTAAACTTGAAACAATGAAGTCACCTTATAGTGCTAATGGATCACATCAGATATAACTGAAAATTTTCAGGATATTAATTCACTTTATCAATATAAACAGATTCTGTGTTTATAGGTCAAGCAGTCCATAGAATATTACAGCAGGAAGTTGTATAGTCAACTAGATAGTATTTCCTGAAATGATCATTACAGGGAATAAGGAACAACAGTTTTGTAAAAACTAGATGAAAAAAAGAACATGTTGAAGGTAAAGAGGGAATGATGACTTTCAAAGCTATAAAGGCACATGTTGAGATTCAGGAAAAAAAAAAATCTCAGCAGCCATGGAGACTTCAATGTTATTTTTATTTTTAAGACATGGAAGTCTTTATTCTGACAACTAAAGCACCCATTTTTTACATCTGCAGGCTTAACAAGAGGCAATCATTTTAAAAAGCACATCTCTCAAGATGTAAATTATTACAAATTTCACACTATATTGTGAAAATTACTTTTCCCTAATGTGTAAATACTGCCTACTGTAAAAATCATGTTCCACACTTTTTTTTGTATATCAGTAGCATATTGTTGTTCTATAACTTTTTAAAGTTCTCTCCGAAGTGATAGTTCCCAAAATACATTACRCAGACAGACATAGAAATTAAAATTTTGCTGTAAGACCTGCCAAAAGTCAGTTTTAGTATTAATGGATTTTACAATACTCTCTGAGCCTTTAATGTTTTCTATACTAAGAAATGTAAATCAGCTCAAGATAATGTCATTGCCACATACAGCTGAAGCATTGCTGAAAAGGGTATAAATGCAAATGTAGACAAGAGGGAACTACTTTAATCTTACTTCAAAAAGTCTGTTGAAGCTCTGCTGACCAGAAAAGTGTTTTTAAAGGTCTGGAGTACTATTGAATTAATTGTCCTTAAGTATTGGGAAATGTACTGAGACAAAATCCTGATCCAAAAACCATTTCAGCTGTGTGAACCGCTATGGATTCACACCACATCCATTGGCGCTGGCTAGACGGAGATTCACTCTGCACAGGATGAAGTGAACCTGCACAGCAGCTGTGAGCATCCAACTTACACATGGATTGAGCAGCCTACGTCACAGTCTCTTTTTTTTTTCATTTATTGCCTGATACAGCAAAGCACAGAACCTGAAAGTGACAGCGTTTTTATGTTTAAAAGTCCCAGCACTTTCTGGCTCCTGGATACTTCACTGAACACAACACAAACAAACAATATGTTTTTTGCAAATCCTTATCCCCTTACATTTTTTTTATGCACTGAAGAGAGAAAAGCTCAAGTTCAAAGTATCTTTATTCAATGCATTTTCCAAAACTGAAAACAGGGGATTCTCCCAGAACTTTCTCTCATTCAATTTATATTTCTCTTTGAATGAGACAGTTATTTCTAATTTTTTTTCCAGGTATTATATTAATTTCTGTAAACCTTATGCTTACAAATGCACTTTGCAAGTCTTATGCTATTAGAATATTCAAGTGATTTGTTGTGTTTGTGGTTAAGACACACATTATTACCAAATAAAGCCAAAGTAGTTCATACTCCATTAGGTAATGAAATTTTTCCTACTGAGTCAATAAGGATTGGATAAAGTATTACAATTACCTGTATGAATTCCAAGTTCTAAACATCTGAGCAGTTCCTCAGAACCTTAAAAAACACAAGTTAAAATGTCAAACTTTACTCTCTTGAGAGCTTCCCACGCTTTTGCCGTATAAATGCAAGTGAAACCGTTGCAACACTAAAATACTTTTAGAGCTGAAAGTGTAATCCCTCTCAGCTATCTGCCCTGCCCAAGAACAGCAAAAGTTWTGTCTATGTCCTTTGGAGGGTCACTCCAGCAGCTGGTAAGTACTAAAAGACATAATGCTTAAAGACTAATTGGTCAAAGCCTCCCTGCCTCTCAAATCAGACTGAAGGTTTAGAAGTGACAAAAATTTGCTATGTTAGCATTACATATCCCAAATTTTTCTCGGCCTCTGATATTCCATTTCTTTTGAGAAGCCTTCACACAAATTACAGCATAGCTGTAGATATCAAAAGCTACTTCTACTAAGATTTCTCCATACAAAACCAATCTTTTCTTGAGAAATATCATCAAATAATATTATACAAGTATTACCTTGTATCAATACTGTCTCCATTAAATTAATTTAATCTCCAAAAAGCTCAACTAACTTGCATATTCTAATTAATATCATGCTGAAAATAGCTAATGATGCTAAATTACAGCAATCTTTTTAAAAGGGTCAAATTTGTCGATCTGCATTTAAGCTATAAACATCAGGTATGAAAATGAATTGGTTTTGAAGTAACTCTAATTCTGAAAGGTCCCACTTAAGAAAATTATTTCCTCCCACAATTTTTCTAATGTTTAATCAAGCCACCCAGTAGAGGATTATAGCTGAATTGCTGTGTTCCACCTCTCTTCCTATTGCTCTGAGCAGAACTCTCCATTTTCTTCCCTAGAGTTTCACAGAAGTTCCTGTATCTCCACCAGGATCTATGTGGGCACACAACAGAGCACAGCTTTAACACTGTTAACATCAGKTTGCTTCGTCACATCTGATGAGATATTTTTATTAATGTGTAGTTTTATGTCATCATATCTATGTTCCCACAATATAACAATTTCACACTGCACAGATCAGCACCAGTAATTGCCAAGGACTAATTGTAATGAACCAACATGCTCTAGAATTTATGAGTGCTAGTTCACATGCCTCCGCTTCCAAAAAATAGCTGTCTTAACAAGTCACTCCACTACCTGTTGAAATTCAAAAAGATAACCCAATGAAAAAAATATGAAGCAGCTATAATGAATTTATAATCAAYCTAGTTAATTCTGTGATTGTTTAAAATCAGCATCACGTTTATCAGATGCAGATAGCTATACAGAATATGTGGTTTTTAAACACTGAAAGATAACTCTGCTTTTGTAAATGCAATTATGAAGCCACTGAAAAGTATTTATCATTCCACTATTCCTTAACTATGAATTGCCATGCTAAGTGTAAAATTGTTCATGTTGTCAACACAGCAGTAAAACACTGCCATTCTTTCCACCAATATTAACACATCATAACAGTCTGTGATTTTAATCAAGATAAAATTTCAAGAGACTACATCCCTTTTCACATATTCAAAATTAAACAGCAGAATGAAAATTATTAATGTAATTTTCATCTAATATCAGGATAGCTGGCTGTTAAAGGAGTAAAAAAAAGTAGTTTTTAATGATAGAACAGAGAATCAGAGATGCACAAAGGATGGGTGTAAGAATGAAAGATCTGATGCTGGTTACCAAAAACAGAACGGAGGACAGCAGCAATGAAAATTAACATGACTAGGAGTCATTGAAAGATGGCACATTTTATGCTTGTAAAGGAGGTTAAAAAACCTCTACAACAAGCAGCAGAGGAATACTAGAAAGGAAATTAATCACCTGCATTTCAGAGCACAGTAAAGAGGATGTGCCATATATAGCATGGAGTTCACACAGATCAAGGAAGATAAAAAAAGAAATAAAGCAAAAGCACTTCACTCAAAGAACACTATCTATTCTGTATACCCTAAGGCAAGATTCTCTGGAAAACATAGTGTCATCATGTAATTAAAGATTGTATCACAAGCTACACATACAACACGGTCGTATTGAGGTTACSTGCATCATCTTAAATCACAGCCCCTCAGATCATTTTAATGGCTTTTGCAAACAGGGTAAATACATGCAAATATTCCAGATGGATGCTGAATGTCATCTTTACTGCTGGGTAATCAGAGATCATAAATACATAGAACATGCTAACAGGATGCTRTTTCTCAAAACCTGAAAGGATGAATAAATTTTAGTATTTTCCTTAAGTTACAGCAATAAACTTCTGCCACCTTTTTATCTCGCACAACATACACGTGAAAAAAACTTTGTAGAACACAGCTACAGCAGCAAGATACTGCACTTCTCACAAGAAACTGTTAATGCTCCCTTCCATGCACCAAGAAGAATTAATCATCTCGCCTGCAAGTAGAAAGCATGTCTTTGTTTGGTGTCCAATTCATCTCTTATACATAAAACTTCAATTATTAGTTTTTTCATTCAAGGGTATTACTTATGTCAACCTCACTAATAGTATTTTTCACTAAATATATAGCATCAATTTTATTTTAGGATCTATTCAACAAAAATTGTTTCTAGTTTTTAACCAAAGAAGATGATCACATGATTTCTATTTTTTTTAATATAAACAAAATAGTCAATCCTTATACTTACATGAAATTTAACTGCAGGACAATGCCATACCTTCCTAAAGGGAATGGTCTCTGTTACAACAGGCACAACTCCAAACATACTTTTTCCTTTAAATTCTACCTTGAGTGCCACAAAAAGAAAGCAGATATTCACATACACCAACATGGAATGAATATTTTCTTACAGAAACAATTTTTCACAGAAGTTTAGTAAGAGAAATATTATTTATAAAAGAATATTCTTTTAACACTAGAAAAGAACTGGACAAAATTAGTATCTATTCTAAACCATGAAGAAAGAAACAATGTACTTATTATTTAAATACTGCAAACAACTGCCCACTAGAAAACAACTTATTACAAAAAGCTAAAGAAACAAAAAGGCTATGATAACAAAGTCCCTTTATAGTAAATATGATTAAGTGAAGGATAAGGTTTGTCCAGTAGAGGAGAGAAGGACACCTTGGGTATTTTTTTTTAATACAGGAACATTTTCTCGAAGTGGGAAGGAGAGCCTTTCTTCACCAGTAAAGGTAGTTCTTGTTTCATTCGGGACAGCATTCCAGGGAAAAGGCTAGGGGCATGATCACCCTTTCTAGCTGTAACCGGTTTGCCTCACATTTAAGTGTTTTACTTAAATGCAGTGATGTAAGGAATTTTCTCCAAAAGAAACTGAAGTGGAATGTCAACTATAATGCTGCTAACACTGAAAATATATGTTTAACTGCTCCAAAATTTTGAAAGAAGGCAACCCATAGTAAATAATTGACACATAAAATGAGGATTTTTTTCCAAAAATGTCTTTAACCATGGTGTTAGAACAGGATTTAAGCTCATGCAGTGTAAACAGCATGAAGCAATGAGGAAACAAGGCTTTTACTTTCTTCTCCTGGCAACAGGATTATGAATGCATTTTATCTTCAGCCTTACCTCATAGAATTCTTTCCAAAAAAGTAAAAATCTTAATTTAATCTGTAGAGAAAATATTCCAGTTTTAGAAAAAGAAAATGAGATGCTGAAATCACACCTAGAGTTCAAATGAAAATACTGATTAACAGTTCAGCATTGCTGTATGTTATCCTCCCGAATATTTTTAAAGAAATAGCCATGAATAATTCAAGTCTCTGTTTTAGCCCTTTCATGTCCTCAAAACTGGTATCAGACAGAATAAATAATACAAATAAATCCACTAAGTATAAGCTAGCTTGTCTAAAGAAAACYCTAATGTTATTAGACTTTTCATAAATGTCTTGCCCAGCTTCTATGAAGAAAACATGCATCTGTGTCCTGTACTGGACGACTTTGTCTGTCCTCCAGGTATGCCCAGAGGGCAATGTAGGCTATAATGACCCATCTGTTCACTACTGGCAAGTGGCAAACTTCTAATGAAGACAGATGTGGGTCACCCTGTACAAGAAGGCTGCAGGGTGCTAATGAATCCACCTAATGGTCACTACCTGCCCTCTGCTGACTGATTGATGAGCAAAAGGGTTAAGCTTCAAAAGCACAGACAAGTATTTCAGGTAATCATTAGTCTTACTGGGATATCTCTGTCACACTGCCTGATACACACACACACTTACTTTAATGTTGTCTTCTCCCACTTAAAAAAAAAAAAGCTTCTACTATTTTACTTTAGACAACATGAAATAACCTGAAAAGCTCATTAAAAGATCTCATGAAAGATTCACTGCTGTTATTACCCAGAGAAATAAAAGTTTCCAATATTCATAGGAAATTATAAACACTACCTTTGACACTAACAGTAAAATCAACAATCTTAAAGGAAATAGCTACTAGTTGCAAWACCCTACAGCTACCTTTCTAAACGCTACAATCCGACAGCGGTATATGGAAGAACTTTTTACAGTGAACCCTATTCACACAGACCTCAAGTTAATGGATTTTTTTTTTATTTTTTTTAAATAACAGTTAGTTCAGAAGAAAGTGAGGATTTGACTCATTCTGTCAATTTCTACATGAAGGTGATGGCACCACAAAAGCCAGATACTTGTGACAAAATATTGTGGGAGATCCAACCATTCATCAATTCAAGCAGTGAGCAAATGTCAGGAAGAGTTACAATGGGGAAACTCCAGAGAGTGAAGTTCTCTAGAGAAAAGGGGGGAGGGGATGGAGACAAAAAAACCCCACAGCCAAAACAAACAAAAAACACACACCGCACCAAAACCAGCTTATAGCGAAAAATGTTAYGACTTTGAGCTAGTGTGGGGTGAAACCTGCAGAGAACATTGCCATCTGCCAGGATTCACCAGGATTTTGTTTATAACCAGCTGCAATAAAGCAAAGTCACAGCACTATCCAAAACTACAGRGAAGTTATAAAATTATTCATAAAGTGAAAATCAGAAGGAAGTATTTTTATGCAAAAACTTTTGAGGAGAAGTGGCTCTCTTGCTTTCAGAATCAATTCATTTCTTTTCAAAACACCACACAAGAATCTACCAATTTAATTTCTGATACAATTCTACTAACAGTAGACAGAAAACACAAATTTACCAAGTTCTGCAAATCATCCACTGGGAAAGATTTCTTATCAGCTGTAACAGGTATATTAAAAAACAATCCTGTAGTAACATTAAACCAAATAATACATTGCATCAATAGCTGGTCTTATAAAAAGGCAGAAGACATCCTTACTAGACAACAACATTTTATTCCCTGCCACACTCATCTGTTGAATAATCATTAATACATCCARTAACCTCATTAGACACCCACACCCWAACTGTAAATTGAATATCAAGCTCCCAGTACRTTCATTTTACAAGGCTCAATACATTCTTACAGGGGAGAGGAGGACCTTGCCATTTTAGGGAAAAAMGTATTTGAGAAGTAAAGAGAATTGTTACAACCTTATCCTAGGCTAAAAATAAAAGTGAAGCTTTGGCTTGATAAGAATCACATAATGTTTATCTAGGTCATAAGCTAGTAGAAATTCTCAAAGTTTTGGTAAACAAAAGCTAACACTAAACAAACTTTAACTTCCAGAATTAAGACAAAAAACAGCCTTTTCAACTTTTTTTAACAGAATTGGACATAGCTGTAAATCTGCTGTGTTGAACTTGCTTTTTCATCCATATAAAACTAATGAGTTGGTGACACTCAAAAACTTACCTTGCATATAAGCAATGATTTCTAGTAAACATAAGGAAATTTATGCCTGCTCTGTGAGGGTATAAATTACAGTTTTGCCTAATATATGCCAAGAGAGACTCCAGTGTAAGTTACCTTTTCAAACAGATTTAAATTCACAGATGATTTACTATTGTTCCCAGAAGAGAAATGATTAAGCAGCCTCAGAATTTTGCCTGAGGCAACAGAAGCTCTTCAAGATCCAGTAACTCCAATATACACGAACATGAGTATTCTATTTTGCAAGAAGCTGCTAATGATACATACAAGATGAAACAAAGTATATATGGTGAATTCCTTTATGACAGGTGATTTCACTGATTTATTCTATGAAAGCAAACTAAAATTAGTCAGATAAGAAAAAAAAAAAAAMCAAAACCACCAAAACAAAAGAAACCTCTGGGAGCAAGGGGAATCAAACATAGGTGAAGTATTACAAAAACAGCAATTGTGTATTCATGGGCTTATTCACAATTTCACTGGCAAATAAAAGCAATCAGAGTCTAGAAAAATGCCCTTTAACATCTAAAAAGAAACCCAAGCGTTAATATCAACATAATAGCATGTGTGCAGAATATTCTGAAGAAGACTGTTATGTTGTTCATTTAGCTCATTTGCCATATGAGGACCTGCAATTTATTAGTGAGGAAAACTTACAATTCCAGTAAAATMGGGTTGTTAGACACACATTAACCTGTGCTCTATTTTTCTCCATTATATCCACCTTCCTTTAAATGTATAAATACAATTTACGAAGCATAGAATAGCTTTAAAAACTTACGGCCCACACAGAGGAGACATTCCTACGTGGTTGAAATTAAAGATGACAGCACACAGAAACCTAATAATGTCTATCAATTAGGTCGTCCCATCACCACACTTTTTTTAATGTCCTCTGGTCAGAATCTCATTCCTCTACATACACATCCTTCACTCATGTAGCATTCTGTTTGCAGAAAAGACAGGCTCTCAAGTTAAAAAAAAAAAAACACTGTTTGTATTTAAATAGTGTAGCATGGCCATTAAACAAGCACTGAAGGTTAGGASTGCTTAGGCAACGCTGATGTCGGTATTTATAGCTTCATCTGCAAACTGATTTAAAGATAGAATGTAAGGAAATGGAGTCAGATTTGGAAACGGCATTTTCTCTTCCTCCATCATATGTCTAGCTAGCTGATCACTTTCTGTGTCCTTTGAACCATCACTTGTTTTCAGGTGATGTGTGATGACATGTTTCAGGAGTTTTGTTCATGGTACTTTATCAGTTTTCCTTTCCATAATATCGACACATTTTACCTCAGAATTCTATCTCCACCTCACATGGAAGAAGTTGTTACACCTTTCCTACCCTCCTTTCTAAAGATGCCCACCTTCACAGATCCATAGCAATATAGCAGATCAATAACGTGTGTCACAAAGAGTAACAGAGCAGTACATCCACAAGATACTACTTTTTTTTCCAACTATTTTAATTTAAGAAAATTAATCAGACATTTACCAGACTAGCAAGAGATATGTCTCCAACACAGAGCCAGTTGTGTTGGAAGGAAAGTTGAGCTGCACAAGTCTTGTTTTACTTAGCATGGCAAGTGAATATCTTTCATAGGACAACATAAGTTGAAAGTTCAATACATACATATGCGTAAACACAGTAATGAAATGGCAACTAAACTGACAAGTTTCCATTATATCCCTCCTTCCCTAATGTTCCTTTTCTCAAAAAAAAAAAAAAAAAAGAATCTATTCTAAAACCTTTCAGAAATTTGAGCCAAAAAAATCCAGCCAAAATCTGCATGGAGAAAGGAAGTCAATGAAATTTACAAGTCTTTGGCAAGAACTCTTTCAAAAGGCACACGAATCTGTGCTAGGCCAAAGCTTTTCTCTGCTAGGCCAAAGCTTTTCTCTTCTAATCTTGATGATAGATGGATTTAGAAATCACATTTTTCTCCACATCTTTTCAGAAAACTTTTGTATAGTTGAAGATTACTACTAGTAAGATTATTAATATTAAGTTCCCCTCCATTCTTTACAGCAATGAATACAGCTCATTCAATCTTCTGTCTAGGAACCTTCTCTAAGTGTCTCATTACCCGCATAATTTTCCTCTAAACTGGCTCTTATTGGCCTCTACATTTTATACTTGAAATATGCTGGATATGACACCATACTGCAGATAAAGTTTGCTCTTTGTAGCACAGCTCACAAGAATTATACCACATTCATTGRAGGCCAAACCTCTATGTACACATCCTAATACAGAATCTGGCCATTTTCCCTTTTTTTCACGACAATGCTGCAATTTTTACACAGAGACAGTTTAGACATTATTGTTCCTTGGCATTATTCAGGGTATTTGGAACAAAGCTACCTATAAAGTCATCTGTATTAAGGAAGAAATGAGAAACTGGCAGCACTTCTCCAAGCTGTATGCATTTTCCTTTTTACTGTATCAGCAGGACTGCCAACTGAAATCTGGGTCTCCGGTCCTTTCTCTGAAATTATTCARGAAAATATTATTTTGCATTTGTGCAGTGAAAGTTTTTACAAGAAGTATCTTTAAAAGCCTAATTTCCTTAAGATAAAGTATCCTACTGATCCTGTTATAAAGGAAAAAAGAGCCCAGTTCCATGAATATTTCACCAGAAAATGAGATGGTATCACATTTTTTAAAGTACCCAGGTGAAYGCTTCACATTTTTAGTTCAACTCCTCTTTCTTCTGAGATGGTATAAGCCCCTTACTTTCTTTCCTACTTCCTAGTAGGGTAACAGCCTATACAGGCTTTTTAAATTGTGAGCCATTTCACTAATTCCAAGGTGATAGTACTTTATATTAAACACATATTTAACAATACAAAAAATTGGCTATAAACACATTAGGATCAACAAACGATTTGGAGACTGATTTAAGTCCTTGCAATAAACACATACATAACTTTCTCATTGCATAATGATTACTTTCTTGTAATCCAAAGGAAACAATTATTCCTCATAAAATGCCAACATCAGTTATCTGTTGAAGTTTGATTTACATTCCATATGTGTGTTTGTGTGTGTGTATATATATATGTATATATATCTCAACATTTATTTTGCCGAACTCTACATGGAAATTCTCTGGCGTGGCCAGYTTGGATGCCTCTGTTCTCTCAGCCCTTCACATAATTTTAGTGTATATAYTTTTAAAACTGCAAAATATATTAAAGTATATGCATAAACAATTCTTAAAAAATTCAAAATCTTTTTACTATTTTAAAAAGGTTTTCTTTTTTGCATTGTAGATGTATTAAAGAAAGTATCTCTTGTCTGCTCTTTTTAAATGTATCTGCTTTTCAGGACACTATTGTGAGCACAGAGAGCTAGACAAAGAAAGAAAATGAATGGAGGGAAGTCACTGTAAAATGTTCTTTAGTTTGTGTTTGCCTGATTTTATTATCCTTTCACTTTAAATAAAAGCAAAATGAAAGCTGCAAGTTCGTCCATACTTTGAGAGATTTTTTCCAGCACTTTCAGCAAGACTGTTGTATCTCCCCAACTGTACAACTCTATTTTTCAACATTTAGCTAAAAGATACAGTTTCTTATAAAGTTTTATAACTTTTTTCCCTTAAGAAACCTTTGGGAGTAGGGGAGCAGGGAGAGAGAAGCAGTTCATGATGAAACAAGGTCCTCATACAAAGTTATAGCTGGCAGAAATCATGTTCTARTATCAGGGAAATCCTGTAAACTTCACTGCCTCCTTTTGTTTTTTACTCATTAAGATACTTCTATAAATTCATTCATCAAAAAAATGAGGGCAAATTTTATATCGACCATATTTTAAAAAACCCAAAAACAAACAAAAAAAAAAAAAAACACAAAACCCTAAAACTCATTATACAGACATTACAGTAAAACCAAACATTGTAACCTCTGGAAATCCTAATTCAAACACAGCTTAAGAAAAAAAATTCCAACTATTTTAAGACATCAAAACCTCAATAAGGAAATTTGGGAAATCCTTATCTTTTCYAGAAGGGATAYTATGACAAATGGACAGTTACAATTGCACATTTTAACATTTGTGGATCTAAATTAGAATGAACTGATTATTAAAAACACTGCAATTTGCAGYCTGGTCTTTAGAGGAAAAAATTGATATGCTTTTAGGTTTAGAAGTCAGTTTGTCCTTTCTTGATAATTTTTAACCCATTGGTCAGTCTTAACCAAATTTGACTAAGAACTTGCAGACTTGTTGACATTAAATTAAAGTTTTGAGAAAAGGAGGACTGTGGAAAGGTATTGCTCTGATTAATGGGCTGCACTGTAAGCTCAAGTCTTAGCATAAATCTGTGGATCCGCAGCAAAGTGCTATGAATGCCTTTAGAATACAAAAAGCCTACATTAGCATGCAATCTTTCCTGGGCACCAGCAAATCTAATCCCAAAGCCCAGGGTTAAGTTTGGTTCCAAGAATGAGGCTTCCAGTTCCTTCATTCAATTCCAGAGCACATGGCTGGGTTCAGCTAAGGGTTCCCATGACTATTTCCCACACACTCATTTGAACTGTGGGTATYATCCCAGATAAGGACAAAAAGCTGGTTTCTACCTGGCCACTTGTGCTTTCCATACCACGAAAAACTGAGATCTCTTTAAGGTAATTACAACACACTTCATCAGCTTCAATTACTGGGAATGTRCTCTTGGCTTTAATTCTCACTTAACATGTCTTTTCCTCAAAATTTTTTAATAATAAATTTGTATGCCTTAGCACATAACAGAAACCTGAAAAGAATACTGTAATCAGACATTTGGTGTAATTTGAAAACATGAAGCAACATTTATTCATCAATTCTTTATTGAACTTTAAAGGCAGATGGGGAGGAAAAAAAACCAGTCTCTCCCTCTCCTAACATGCAGTAAAAAATACCTCGTTTTTTATCGCTTCCTGCCTACAAAGACCAGATTTCCCCTCCCTCCTGAATCAATCTAGTTTTCTGCATTGCTTCTTCCTTAGTAAAAGGAGTGCTAGGCTATCTCAACTCATCTCCTTGTGTATATATCCCTTCACATCATTCCTTTCCTCTTATGTCACGAGCAGATTTACACACCCAAGGAAGACCGAAATACTTTACTAGGAGTTAAAGAATGCAGCATAAAAGAGCCAAGAAGGTAAAACCTTACACTTAAAGCCCTTAGCCTGGCACACATCTGATCACATGCCGAGAGAACAGCTGCCTCCCACCAGTGCAGTTCCCCCATTTACGTCACTGCTCTGTCCTTCAGGTTTGTCTTGGTTTTTTTTCCAGTGAGACGAGGTAGTAACTTCCTCATTAATTACCACCTGAGAATATCCCAAATAAGAAACTGTGGTTCACAGTGTATATTTGAAAGACATCCTTGTCATTTCAAGAGATCTCATCTCATCAGACAGACTTTGCAAGTCTATGCCATATTAATACAAGTATTTTCAGGATTCTCTGTACAGYGATGTAACAATCTTAGTTAAAATAKCCTTCAGTTGCAAGGTTTGTGTCCCAAAAATAGTGATTTCTTCTCAGTTTTGCATCCATATACACAGGTTTTCAAAATCCACAAGCCCCATAGGTATATTTAATTGAATTTTAAGGAAATTTATTTTATGCATGTGAAAAGTTATTTGCAGGTTTTTCTCAAAACTATCAACATTTCTGTCGTTGCACCAGTAATATCAGTTATGCGTTTAATGAAACCCTATTAGGTACTTCTCGTGCTCAACTTTCAGAAACAGTGCTTYGTGTTCTATCACCTCTCACCTTAAGCTGGTAGTATCTGTCCAATTTACACCTTACAATTCTTTATGGTCACACTGAGTGAAAGTAGAAAAACTAAGAATGTACAATGACAAGAAGTTTCACGCCTAAAACAGATTTTGCTGGAGACAGGGAAAACTCAGTCAAAAAAGAAAATGCAGGTGGATGTAGTGAAATATTGATTTTTTTAATTTTCCTAACTGCAATCTCTAAAAATATAGAAAGATAATTTAAAAATAAAGTATTTTTACATAAGAAAAAGAGTATAGGGAAGCTAAAGCCGTTTCCTGTAGCTTAAGTCTTCTCCCTGCATGCATGCCTAAAGACTCCAAAATTCTGCCATGCTAGGTAAACCCTATGAAATATTTCATTTGTTCAGTTTCAAACATAAAGCAAAACAACAGCACAGGTAATTTGTTCTGAATATATTTTCACGTGTATTTTTCGTATCTTGATGAATTCTGAGATGAGTCACAAGTCATTTGATTACAATTTTGGCATATTCCAAAAGTGTGTGACAATACAGAATCACACAACGGGTAAGGTTGGAAGGGACCACAGTGGGTGGGTGACACTGGGTCATGGTCCAACCTCCCTGCTCAGGCAGGGTCATCCCAGAGCATATTGCACAGGATTGCATCCAGACAGTTCTTGAATACCTTGGAGACTTCACAACCTCTCTGGACAATCTGCTCCCRCTTCATGATTTCTAAGTATAAAAAGCCTATGCTCTTAAATTATTTCACAGGATTTACACTGAAGTAGGAGGGAGAGGGGGAAAAAAGCTCAAAATTCTTAACTAGTTGGGTTTTTTTTTTTTTCATTTTCAATATAAATTGCAGGGGTTTTTTCAYCTTCTAATAAAAGCCTTATACCTGGAATCTGGGTATAAATTAGTTTTCAAATAGTAGGAAAAAGCTGAAGTACCATTACCTCCTTTTCTTCCTGTAATTCTATTACTGTGGGATGAAGAGGTCATATTTTTTCTTGCCTCATTTTTTCTTGCTGTTGACTTTTTCATAATGCAGTGTAGCTTCCCTTTAGAAAGTTAAAGGAAAGATTTATGGGTCTTCATTTTTAAATGCTTATCTAAATACATTTAGTGGAAGCCTATCCTATTTCAAACAGCTGCTGTTTGCAATAACTAATGAAAGCCAAGATTGTTCTCTAAGGGGAGGGGCCCCACAACATTGTACAATTATGCAGTAAACCTAAAGAAGCAACACAGGCCTTGTTCCAAAAATGGCAAAATCATGTAGTTATTATCACAGGATGATTCTAACAACCACTCAATGGAGAAAAATAAAGCTTAAAGAAAAGAAAGCATACAATTTTTCAGCTGTTACCCTAACACATGTCAAATAAAGCTTTAAATGAGTTATGGTTCTCTAACTCTAATTATGAGACTTAACACTGTAATTAGCTAAAACAGGTCTAGATACATCACAAATTTTTAAAACTGTCTTGGTAGAAGCAATTCTCTAGAGAGCCCTCCTATTACTAATTTTAGGAAAAAAAAATCTTCAAAGGAAATCACTTTAAATACTCAAGTAGTTTTTATGACCACTTCAAATGACATTCAAATAAATCTGGCYGAGACACTGGAAAAGATTTAAACCATGACAGATGCTTGCACAGCAAATTAAGACCAACCAGCCTACAGATAATGCAAACTGAAGTTTATTTTTAAAATTTCTCTTTCCAAATTCTAATGAATTTAGAGTTGCAGTCTGAAAACTTTGGCCAAATCAGCTGCTTGGTTAAATATACAGCTATAAGTAATCTGTATTTTTAATTTTATTCAAAAGTTCCATAGACCCAGGCCTCTGAAATACGTGTAGAAACTGCTCAGGCACAAACATCAACACTTAATTAACATTACATCTTTAAAGAGCACCTGCAGCAAGGAGTAAGACCCTATATGAGGAATAGACAATTTAGACATTGAAGGTCGGGATCACAAAGATGAAATCTGGCAAGGGTTGGGATTTATGCCAAAGTGCCATTTATAACAAACACAGGAGCACTGCTTACCTGCAAACACAACCAACATCAGGCACCATATTGATCATTTTGCTGCTTAAACCAATCAGCAGAGTCACTGAATGAGATTGTAAAATCTTGTTTGTACCAAACTTTTCACACACATTTTTCACTTTTAGTTTGAGAACAGGATGCACAGTCTGAAACTGAAAGGCTTTTTTTGTCATTGTTGCTTTTGAAAGAAATCTGAGCTGGTCGTTCATACTTGTAAGACACACAGAGGAGGAAGCAATGGTCATACACACATTTTCTAGTTTCTTAATGACCACTCATACAGYAGCAGAAATATATAGCCTGGAGTATCTTAATGAGCACTTCTACAGGAAGTTACAGACAAATGAGATGCCTTCCTCTTGACAYAAGGCTATAAGCTCAACTAGGAAAAATACTTCCTTACATCCTATTTAACAATGAACCATTTGGCAGTCAAGAGAAGGGGCTAAATTATGGATTAGTTAAATGAGGATTAATTTTACTATTTGCCTTCCCTGCTTTTCTCAGAATCTTAAATTCCACCATCGCTTTGACCTTCACATCCCTAAAGAATTTGTGCTTTTTCATCAGTAACAAGCCCAGCAGGGCATCRCTCCCAGCTCTGACTCACTTTGGGATCTGTTTGACTCTGTCCCRTAGAGCTGAATGGCCAAGAGGCTCAGGAGAGCTGAGCTGATTGATATTCAGGAACACTCTCCTCAGAGCACATTCTAATGTGCAAAAAGGCTATCAAGTGTGGCAGAAGACCAGCCTAGATGAGTCAAAAGCTCAACTAAGTTACTGAAAGTAGACCATATTTTTCACAAGCCATCAACTATAAAGTAAATTGGCTTTCAGTAAAAGAAASCTTTAAAAATGTGTTCACTGCTCTGAAACCACAGCAAAATTAATAACTGTGAGGATTAGATTTCCAGTGAAATAAGGAAAAATGTCTGCACATATGAAAAGAAAGTCTTCATGAAGTATAAGAGCTCAGAAACAGCAAATAAGCCTGACTGCTGCAAACTGAAAGGCTAAAAAGCAGAAGACAATCAACATATATTAGCACAATGCAAATAAAACCAAAAAAACCCAAATTAATTCTAAAGAATKAATACCATAATTTTTGAATAAACAGAAAACAATAAAATAACCTGGCTAATTGTTATTTACTAAGYTATGTCATATTGCCCAGACCTGGCCCATATCTTGAGGTTTAAATTCACACCTTTTTCCAGTTAACGCTTGAAATACATCCCTTATATTTCAGGGCAGAATAAGTTACACACAGAAACAGAAAGGAAAATATTAAYTTTTCAAAGAATTTTGCAGTTTCTTGGCCATATTTGTGCCCTATCTACAAAGCACAGTTAAAATACATAATAGCTGCCAGCCAAAATTATTGTSTGAACATCACTTAAATGCTTGTAGCAAATCTTATTCATAGGGCTGTTTGTAAGGGCATTTCTTCACTAGTTATACCATAATCACAATATTAACCATACAGCAGTTTAATTCTATTGCCCTCCAAAGGTCTTCAAGCAGGTTTTCCCCCAATTTTCTCACTCACACATCTCCACCCTCAACCCACCCTCAGTCTCATTGTTCTCTGCAAACAAGTAGCAATTCTTAAGCCAATAATTCTCTAATACTAACACGTTTATTTCACTAACAGCATTGTGATGGGTAATGCTGAAACCACAGAGAACAGTAACTCCAGTTATTAGCTAAGAGAGCTTTGAGGATTTACAGCTACAGTGGCTCTCCAGCAGGGAAGCAGCTTRTGATTCCAGACAGCATATCTCACTTTAGAAACAAGACTTTTTAAAAAAATGTTTTCTTATTTATTCAAGTTAGATTTTTCATTTATTTCTTACTCAGAGCTGCTTTTCAAGTCGTACACTTGTGGTGATTATCATAGAAAACACAGTGCCGATTAACAATTTAATTTCAAACTATATAGATCAGAATGCATAAGGATGGTAAGAGTAACAAAATTCGGGTTACCGTTATCCACATCAAGCAGTCAGAACTCAGCACTGCAAACCTGCTCAATGGACCCCTCATCTGTCCAATTACACTTTCTGCACGCATCTGCATAGTGGTGTTTACRGGGGTCAAACACACACCCAGCTGTGGCCCATTCAACAAATGTCATGGAAGTTGGAGCAGTAGAAAAAATTCCTTTTAGTGTGAGATACAGAAAAAATTGACAAACTTTATGTTAATGTAGTGTCCTTTTGTTCTCTTATGTGCTTGTGTCATACTTTCCCCTCCCCAGGCTGGAGCCTAAATTGCTGGTTTCCAACACGAATACCTTTAATAGTAGTCATGGGTTGGAAATGGCTGAATAAAATGCACTAAGCTGGGTAGAACACATCTAACCTTGAACTCATCACAAAGATCTGTACAAATATTTCCCTTCCCTTCATTACTAGCTTTTCAGTTGTGTTCAACTCTACACATGGATATGAAATTCAGTGGCCTGTAGACAGAATGTGTCTTTTGATATCAGAAAACAACAGTTCAAGAAATACATTATGTATCTAAAATTTCCCTCACTAATTCTAAATCCATCAAAATGATTCACAGCAAGTYTGACATGATTTCTAACAAATCTGATGCACTGACTACAGAGAGAACATTCTCAGTTCCATGCTGGGAATAAGACTGGCTATCAAACAGTATCATCTTTCTAGTATTTCGGGGCGGGGGGAAAAAACCAAAACCACTTTGCTACCAGTAACAGAATGTGCAGCTAGGATCAGCATGCACATTTCTATAATTCAATAATTTTAGTATTGAAGTCAGTCCCATTTCAGAAAAACAACTCTGTCATATTTTTCCTTCATTATGCATAATTGACTTCAGGATTCTGAAAATAACAGTTAGCATCTTCCTCAGATAAGATTCATTTTTTATAGATATGTAGCATCTCTATTTCCAGTGTATGCATTCTCACAACCTCACAATAACAAAAAAAATCCCACAGGTTTATATATTTATCTCTTAACAAGTTACCTTTTCCTTGTAAGAAAGAAAAAAGAAAAAAAAAGAAAGAAAACAAAAAATAATTTCCTTGCTTGTACAATTTCTCCCCCTTCACCATTTAAAGAAATTTAAGATGATCATTATTATAAAGGAAGCAAGAGAGCTAAACTGAATTTTCAGAGTAAAAGGGTGACAGCACCATCAAGTGGTTCTGTAGGGCACTATTTATTACTGGTTTCATGGTAGAACAAAAAAATATTATTGTTCAGCTATGTACAAAATGTTCTTTTTAAAACTCGTTTTAATTGTGATAGATTAGATCCTGTAGAAATATAATTTATTTTGAAGTCTATAATAAGGATAAGCATATTGAATTTTTTATATGGTTAATTCTGTGGAATTACTTACATTTGATTACAATACTAATAAAGGAAGAGCACAATATTTTTATTAATGGAACAGAACCTTTCTCCTGGCARGAAAAGTCTTGTACATTCTAACTACACTGGTGGGGGTCTGAAAGAGTTGAATGGCCCTGATCTCCAGCACATCCTCTGTGACCAGGGAAAATGTTGGGCAGATAGCAGCCTCACATCACTTAGACCTCATTTCTCTGGCAGCTAAAAATGTGAACTGAACACCAACCTGAAACCCACCCAGARGGGCACCAGCTCTGAAAAAAAGGTAAGTAATTTGTGTGTCTAAAGGAATGAGATTAAATTACTAACAATAAACAGTAAAAATATACAGCCCTGCTATGGAGATTAAAACATGCAGATTGCCATTTTACCATGAGATTATTTGTCTATATACCCACTATATCTGTACTTTCTGCCTCTCTCTTCTGGAGGCAGCACTTGGAAAGTAAATGAACTTTACATAGAACAAGAGTAGTACACTTAGAAACATATCTTAAATACATTAAACGTTTCTAATACCATAGTATTTGTTCCCATAATAATGAAAAGTATACATTTTGCAAATCTAAATTTAAAAAAAATACGGAAAAAAAAGCAGTCATTCTCTCATTTTATGCATATGCTGCTTTTTTGCGTATGCACCCTATTACAGAGCAGTAAACCTTACATGACTGAAAAAATAATTTGAAATTAGGAGCAATTTCAAATATCACAACTGACTGTACTGAAGAATGAGGATTTTTCTGATTAAAAACTGAAGTGCTGGACATTAGAAGTCATGTCTGCTTTTTAAACACTAGTCACACTGTGTATTCTTAAGGAAAAATGTTTATTTGAATCTCTTGCTAATTCAAATGAGCATATGTTTCCAAATAAAAATACTGTGAAAGAAAACCTCACCATATGAATGTCATCCAATCAGATGATGGGCCTTGCTAGCCATATTCTAACATCTACAGGAGAATGCTCAGCACATTCTTGCTCTGCATTTACTCTACTTGCTGTATAATTGAAAAAAATATTTTAAAGGGCATTTTTAACAGAAAGAGATAATAATCATCTGGATACTTGAGTTTATGTATGTAATTGAGTGACTTAGACTGAAATCTGTGCTTGCTACTCCCTAGGAAGCCATATATACATATATATACACACATACATATACACATATACATACATATATATATATGTACACACTATTATTTAACACTTAAACATTCAAAAGATCCTAGACATCTCACAATCTCTAGATTGAACAGTCCAAAGCCTGTATGATATTTTATTAGGCATGATGCAGAAACCAAGAGCAGTTTCAGAGTTAAGAAAGAAACAGGTTACAGCAATTAGATCACGTGGTTTCTCAGTTTCAGTTTTGCACATAATGATAACTCCATTAAAGTAAAATTTTATGGCATAGTAACTTAATTCTTGAAAGTRAAACAAAAGGAGTATGTTCTTAAAAGACCTGCTTGAGGAAAGATGGCAGTTTGATCACTTTTTTTAAATAGTACACAGTAAATCATATTTTTGCATAGGAAATAATGCTCTTAACAAGTAAAACATCATACAATTTAAATGCATTCAATTAGAACATTAAATTTATGATAGAGTATTTTTTTTAAGTAATGACATCAACTTCTTTCTAAAGTCATTAAGGTTCTTCCTCCCCCTCCCCTTGAAGACAGGTATGATGTAATATGAAAACATGAAGAACAAGAACTAATGATAGTTCCCCACAAATAACGTGCATGAATTGGTATTGTGCTTATGTATGCACCTGGATTAAGAGAACATGAAACATCAGCTTCCAAAAGGACAAACAGGACAAAAATCAGGAAATTGGTAAATTCAGTGATTCTTTTAGTGACAAAAGTTAATTAGTGCACTCATTTGTACAAAATTCTCTGATCTAAAATGTTCAAACTAATCCACCGTAAATCACATCTAAAGCATGTACATTAMTTAATTATAATTATGAGGTTCTAAGCATTTCTAAACTATATCAATGTAATTTTACTATTCCCCTTCATTTTAAATTGCCAAGAAGCATTCATAAAGAATTAATATCTTATTCAGTTCAATGATGCTAGCAGTGAAATACTAGTGATGATACTACAGTGACAGAGTACTAGTGATGCTATGAGCAGTACAGTGATACCACAGTGAAATAAATTTAACCATGATAAAGTGTAACTTCTGAAACAGCGAAATTCAGTAGCTAAATATTTATAAATTTATTTGTGTAAGTGACTTACGGCCAACAGAAATGTGACAGTAACCAACTGCATTTCTAGTTATTAAAGCTACTCAATTCTAAAGATGGTTCAGTTCAGTACACTTGCAAACTCAAAACCAATAGAAGTGTTGTTTTATAAATACACATCTTTAAAATCTTCAGTAAAAACAATATAAATTGACTGTTACTTAACTTGCTAACCTGTACATTATTCAGGTAGAGTATCTGTAATGGAATTAAAAATCTTTTTTTAAAAATACTGACAAAGACCAAAGAATATATTGATGCACTCTTAATAACTCTAAATCATCCAGCTCTTTATGCCAAGAAGTGTTGACAATACCAACTTCAAGGTCATTGTCAACTTGGTAAGTCATTAGCAAATAAAATATGGTTTAATTGGAGCAAACTCAGCAAGGAGCTGCATTATTTTAAGTGAACACCGCAATATAACTTGAAGAAKAATTACTAATCGCCACTCCCGTTGACAATGAAATGGATGAAGAAGGTGCTTTGTAACTTTTTTCTCTGACTTTCCCGTAATTAAATATGGAAATAGATTCTGTGAAGAATTAAAAGTCCCYGAGTGCATTAATTCAGGCACTAATGGACTGCCTTCCAGTGTTACAGCACACAGGTAGTTCCCAGCATGTTGCCAGCATTAGCCAATGTATCAGTGTCAGACTCCAGCAGTACCTTTTAGTTTCCATACCCAACCTTGTAAAGTAGATTTAGGCTGATTACACATGCTGTTTTAAAAGCATGTATTTTCCACGTTCTCAAATACTACCTGAAACTTTGAGTTTATTGATGAAACAGCTGGAGTAAGACCTGAGATACCATTGCCTGAAGATGTGTACAGCGATTATGTAGCCTTTACAGCCACCTCAATAACCTCTAGCACAACAATTGTCACTGGTTTGGGTTTTAATACTTCTTTTAACAAAATACCAGTCAAAATAACCTCATCTGCATGTTGTTTATCTTTCCCAGCACAATATATCATGAACTCCCTAACACAATCATGCCATCGAGGGTTATAACACTGCAACTAAAACAGTGCCTCTCAGCACAGACCTTTCAATGCTGCTGCTTTGTTCACACACTCTGTTTTCTCACATTATGCCACAGAATTATTCACTCTCTCCAGCTCTCCTTCCAAACCATATTTTATGGGCAAGCAGCCCTAGATCTGCAGAGCTCCCTGGTCTCAACCTGATACACAGCCCCTACACATTTTCAAAGCAACTGCCAATCTTATCAATGCACAGTAATATTCCCACAAGAGCAAGTCAAAATGAACAGCTGTTTTGCTGGGGTTTTTTAAAACTAATTCTGTGATATTTATAGAGTGCGTATGTTATGATGTAAATATTTTAGCTATTTAAAAACAGGATTTTAATTATGTTTTTTTTCTAAGTGAATGCTTTGCAGATATTTCTCTGTACCAGAGGGCCTAGCTCAGTAACATAATGCAGATTTTTTGCTCTACCTTGGCATTGCATGCGGGCACCAATCCACTAAAGCACTTCTGTATGTCCATAGCTTAAAATAYGTAAGCAGTCCTAGTGCAGTCCAGTGCAACAGCTAACTGTGTATTTAACTCTTAACATCTAAGTGCTTTGCTGGACTTAGGCCTACATTTGTTTGACAGTAAAAATGTGCTTTGGGAATTCATGGCTTATCAAAAAAAAATGTACTCACAGTAAGAAAAAAGCAGCAACTTTGGGAGGCTTAGACAGGTGGATTAGGCTTTGAAGGCACAATGAAGGAGYTCTGGCCTAAAAATACTGGTTGTGTAAAATAAAAGTAAGGATTCAACCGAACATCACATACTGTCACTTCTCCAGGGAGAAGATAAGGCCAAAAGAGCTGCTGCAAGTGCTATAAAAACACTCAAAATAGTTTATGATGCACTTACGAGCTTATTTATTGCATCAGCTTTTCATGTTGTTCCTTTTTGTCCTATTATATTTTAACTGTAAAAATTCCTTAAATTATTAAAGTTTACATACTGTCTTTATTTAAGCAAATTTAAAGTAAACAAATAAAAATACAAAATAGGGTATGTCTTGCTTACAAGAAAGCAATGTCAAAACCGCCAGAAAACAGAATTTGTTTCAGAGACTTTGAAAGCTCTTTCTCTCCTGAGGATCATAACACTTTTGTTCTGTGTGTTCTGATACACTTGATGGCTGCTAGTTCCCATAAGTATTTTCACAAAAAGTATTAACTGAGCCCATTGATTTTGTAATGATTTTAAAGAAAAACATGCATCTGCAGATGGTCTTCTGCTGAGAAGTATAACCTTGCAAACAAGTCCTTAGAAATAATGATAAATTGTCTAATTCTAAGAGAAACAGGAAGATGACAAGACTCAGGCATGATTATCTCTACCCACAGTAGAATCAGAAACATATCAAGAAAAATAAAATATTTTATTAAAACAAACAGATACAGAACAAAAGGTTCAACATATGAATAGACTCCAATGAATCATTTAAATGTTTTCCCTTCTACACTTAGTTATGCCGCTTTAAAGTAAAATCTTAAACTAGACTGGCATTTATATCTGAAATCTGACTAAAACAGGGCAATGAATCTGAAATGCCAAAAAAAATTATCAAAATATACAAACAGAAAAAAAAGAGGAACTGAGCAAGAAACACAGGCAAATCGAAACTATGCTGTAAGATTTCTATAACTTATTCATAAGAAAGAACAGTAGTTAGAGAAAGGGCAATGACTGCTGAGATAATCTACAGTAAGGACTTTACTAAGAAAAGTAGTGATCCACTTAACGACTTTGGTCTAATTATGAGTCAGTTCCATAAATAGAAACTAATAATTAGAGTCTTGAAAGATGACCATCTTTCCCCATGAAGGTGTTCATTATTTCCCTTGAGAGACAGAAACAGAACTCCTCTTTGTCCTCAAAAGTGTTACTCAAAAAAACCCAAAAAATTCAAGATATAAATATTGTAGGTAAATTAAAATCCATAAAAAGGTTTATTATTCTTTTATCCTTTCATGTAGGATAATTACCTCAGAAGTAGCCAAACTTCTTCAAATACCACCATTCTAAAAAATAAATCAACTGAAGGCTGTCATGGTAAAAGATCAAGATTGAAATACCTTACAGTCTCTAGGACCACAGATCCAACAAAAGTTTCCTGCTCTTTTTACAGTTTTAAGCTCCACTGTACCAGGGTTGAGCAACATTTCTTCTATAACAATAATAATATTTACAAAGCAACTTGCATTTATACAGAACTCTCGACCAAAGAGTTCTGCAATTATTGTGTACTTACATACATCAGAATATGGAAGAAAATACTCCAGTTCTTGGATTTTTAACAGTGATGGAATGGTCAACATTCCCGTTTTAATTTTCATTACAATCTGCCTTTCAACATCAGCAGTTAAATCTAGATTTCAAAAATTGTTTTTGAATAAAATATGCAAAAGAAACACAAATTTGCAGTAAAACATTCAGTTGCACATTCTGCAAGTTCCCTTTACACTTTGTATCTCCTTTCCTAAAAGATGAAGCATACAGGTAGCTAAAATACTACCTGAAATTGTCCTAATCTAGAGATGGAAAGCTTACTGCAAATTGAAATTCCCACATTCCCAACCACGTTTTCAGTATTCCATTGTTTTAACCCCAGGGTCAACTAGGTGCCACAGAGCCACTCACTGACTCCCCCACCAGCAGGATCGGGGAGAGACCAGGAAAAGTGAGAAAACTCGTGGGTTGGGAGGAAGACAGTTTAGTAGGGAAAGCAAAATCCACGCACAAGAGCAAAGCAGAACATGAAATTCATTCGCTGCTTCCAACGGGCAGGYAGGTGTTCCGCCATCCCATGTCACAGGGACTTGGGAAGACAAACACCACAGTGTAAATGTCCCCAAGCTGCACACACCGCGTATGATGGGATGGAATATCCCTTTGGGCAGTCGGGGTCAGCTGYCCCAGCTGTGTCCCTTCCTCGTGCCCCCCCAGCCTCCTCCCTAGCARGGCGATAAGAGAAGCAGGAAAGGCCTTGACACTCTGCAAGCTCTGCTCAGCAATAATATCCATGATTACACATTTGATTACTCAGAGACTATTCATTTTGCTTATTCAGTGTTGAGAAAACATGATGCCTTTTATTTGGGCAACAGTATCCGCAGAAAACACAATTCCCAACAAAAAAGCGGAATGCAGTTGTGACCTGGGACTCCACGTGGCTCTGCTGCCCCCTAACGCATTTCTTGGAAAAATAATTACAGGGGGAAAGGGTAACGAAAAAGAAGGAATTCATTATTCTCTTCTATATTTTGTTTAATTATGAACTACAACTCTCTGTATGCAATTATTACTGCTCAAGCATCCCCTTAGCATTTATGACAATCTACAGCTGATGTTGCTACTTCAGAATCGTCTGCAATAAGGAACAGTGAACAGTAGCTGTTGAGGCCCTTCAAAGGGAAGACACCCTTAATCTGCAATTTGTTTGAGATGATGTGAAAGAAACACTAAAGAACACAGATTTTTACAATATTGTAAAGATCTTACAACAGAACTCAAGAGTTGTAACCCAGAGTTTACAGAATTGAATCTATGATGTCTCTGAATGGTTTTAAAGTAGAACTGCTAATCTGTAAAAGTTCTCTGAATTATGAGAACATCTTTTTTTCCAGTATAGTTTTGACAGCACATTTACAGCATATCAGCTCTAAAAGTGATTTACAATCTAAAAATTTTAAAACATAATAATAAACTTCGAGCAAGAAGTTGAGGCAGAACTAAGAAAATACAGACAGTACAAACCAACTTCAGAGTAAAAATAATGTGACAGTCTACAGACTTTGAAAATTAGCCTTTCTTCCCACAGAGTGATATAGACCTGCCAACAGCTCTGTTAGCAGGAGTCACACAATCAAACCCCAATACCTTTTGAAAAAGACATTCATGTATCGCTATCCTGACCTACAATGATACACTTTAACTAAAGACGAAAATGTCAAGAATTATGTGGAGATAAAGGTTTTAAACAGGAAAGAAATCACTGGTAGGTTTTTGGTCGTGGTATTGACAACTCTGCAGGCAGATTTCTTTGCAAGATGCTTTAGATTTGGAACTTGTATTTTTAATATTAAAGTTTCCAAGCATGAGTGTAATATCTGACACTTTTGAGAACAATTGCAAATACTACAATATATTAAGATCCTGAAAGAACAACAGAACAATCAAAGCTCATTACTTTATAAGTCATTACTTTCCTACAATAACAAAATTACRAAAAATTTTATTTAAATAATTTAAGAATGTCTATGATTCAACAGGTCTCACATACTGAAATCTTACATGAAATGCTAGAACTTCAAGAGTTTTCTGTAACAGCTCTCCYGTAGCTTAGAAAGCAGTATCAAAAGTCAAAGTACTGCATGACTTTATTACGGACATGAAATGCCAAAATGTGAAATCTTTTTCACATACATATTTTTTTATCTATTATTCCTTTTCTCATGAAGGGATTAAAGGGAGGGAAAAACATCATTAATTAATGAGCTATTTGTTCTTTTTCCATTGTAATTTAAGGTTGAGGAAGATTCAAGAAAAAAAGATAAAATACCTTCATTGCTTATCATTGTTTATGATACTTTATGACTGATTCTGTCATTCTAGTACAAAATTTAATGCAAACAGCTTTATCACCTTTTCCCACTTGGGAATGTGTACAGCAGTCAGCTTGTCTTAAATGATTGTACAGTAAGAAAATACATGACATACACAACTACAACATGGATTTTTTCATTGCCACTTAGCTCCATGCTTTAGACCGTCTAATTCTTTCTGTAGTTGCATTGTTTTATGTATTTTGTAGCTGTGGGCACTGATATTACTTCAGAGTCATGCTATGCTCTTGTTCTGTAGCATTTACCCTACATATTAAAGTTCCAAAAGCTGAATTTACAGTTTTCTTCTTGTCAGAAGGGCTTAATTATACATCTAAAATGGGTTCCATTTCAAGTTACAATCAGCACTCCTCTTTGAGAGTAATAAGAAGTACTGCCTGAGGCAAACAGCATCCCTGCTCAGCTCTCAGTAGTAAGAGACACTGTTCCCATACACTTATCTTTGCTAGCAGCTAGAGGGGGGGAAAAAAAGAGTCAAAAAATCTCCATACAATGCTTAGAAGTACTCAAGACAGCATGAGGAAGATCAGACTTCTGTACCATCCCTGGARGTACTTAAAAGACATGTAGGTGTGGCACTTAAGGACATGGTTTAGTGGTGGACTTGGCAGTGGGGGGTTAGRGGTTGGACTCAGTGACCTTAAAGGTCTTTTCCAACAAAAAAGGTCCTGTTTTTCCAAGAAAAGGGCTGCAATTGCAGCACTTTGTGGTGCAAGGATGCTGGAGGGAGAAGAACTTAAGATGCATCTCTTTGCACAGATTACACAAGAGTGACATCCAGTTCTGATTTTTTCACCTGATCCCCACTTCACACTTCCCAACCAAAACACCCCCAGTCCATGTKCCACCAGCCTGGAACCACCCTTCAGCCATGAGACCTCACAAAATTGCCATGGGCAGGTCAGGCTCCGAGGCAGGAGAGGGGAAAACACCGTGCAGCAGCCAGAATTTCTGCTTTCACCAATTTGTCTGATCTTTGAGCACATAACAGTGCATTTTTTTGTTCTGACATTTCACTGGATAATTCCACATGATAGCCCTCATTTTTTTGTGTGGAGAAGAAAAAATAAATCATGAACAGTGACTTCCATTCATCTGTTCTATGGAACTCAACACTACGTAGACTTCCATCTCGGTCATAACGTTTCCAAGATGAGTAAACTTAATCTATCTAATGAATCCTTAAAAAAAATGTCCTGTCAGATCTGTGATCATCCTTGTTGTCCTTTCTTCATACATATTTAAGTTTTAAAATACACTTTCAGGATACAAGTACCCAGAACTTCAGGTAACAATGATTCTACAGGCAAATTAGGGAATTTATGCAAGGGCATAAGGTTTTATGGTTTGTTTTCCCTCTGTTTTCTAATACTTCTTCATATTCTAGTTGCCCTTTTTTTTTTTTTTTTGACTGCTACTGTGCTTTGAGCTACCATTTATTTAGAACAAAGGGTTAAAATTTTAAGTTCTCTCTCGAGCAAAATATAATTCAGTGTCACTGGTTTTAATACAGAAAATTAAGATTGGTTCCCAAGTGCAAATGCATTTATCTGCACTGAATCTCATATGCCATTTTATCACTCCATCATGCATTATCATGAAGTCTTTCTACAGCTCTTTGCAACTAAATTTCATTTTTGCTACTTTCAATAAAACAGTGGCGGGCCCAAACTTTACAATCTTGCTTATCCCCTTTTTCCAGACCACTTATGGGGATATTAGACATCAGTGAACCTAGAATAAATTCCTTGAGACTCTCTTACATAGAAAAGTCAGGAATAGTTCCTCATATTGTTTTCTATTTTGTTGACAATTACTAAAACCTTGATACGTAGATCTTCAATTTCTTTAAACTCATTTGGYGACACCAAAGTCTTTCTCAAAATGTTAATAGAATAGATGAATTAAATCAAAATTACTTCTTGATTCTCTTAGAAAAATCTTCAAAAATTTGTGTCATGCACATCACCTCTTCTCCTGGTACTAACCAAATTATAATAATTTGCATACCATAGTGACTCAAATCAGTAGTTTCATAAGTGATTTTCATTAAGACAATTATAAGTTCTTTTTTATATTGTTAATATTATTTTTAAGATATTTAATGTTAATATTATTTTTTAAAATAAAGCGGTAAAAATCTGTGTACCTTGGGAAGGTCTCCCAGCATCACCTGAACTCACTTTTCTCTTTCAGAGACAAGTATTTAACAAAACTAATGCACAATTTCCCCTTTAGAAATTGTYCTCTTGTTAGTTCATTGGGCTACAAGGACATTTTTAGCTACACCAAAATCTGTAACTTCATACAAGTAGCAAAAATAAAACCATTTAGAAAATATGACAGCCATCAAAAAAGAYAAATGCAAAACTGATTTTTAAACATCAGATAATATTCCCTTTCAGGGGCTACATTATAAGAATCTTACTACAGAAAACTAAAAGAAGAAACTAGRGGAAACATGATACATGAGATCAAATAATAATTGTAACAAATGGTTTCTTCCTGCATTTTTTCCATTGTTGGCCAACTTACTTGAAAGAAGATACTTTAATCAAATCTGTTGTAAGAATATTGCTGACTGTTGCCACCCTAAGTACAAGGTTTCAAACTGTAGATCTCCAACTCCCCACTATTGTTTACCCCTGAAATTCAAATGGAACTTAAACAAGTTAAACTGGGATCACTGATCACATACAGTATGGTAAGTAGAAAGTGTTGGATCAATAAAAGAACATTGAAAATAATTTTAAGATTGAATCTGTTTCTCTGTGAATAAAGCAATGCCTAACGGCAAATTCATTTTCAGCTGAGATTTTGTTGTGCCCATGTTACTGTCTGGGCTAAGAGTGAGAACTACTGCAGTAGTTTCAATTTACTTGTTACTTTATTTCTAAACAGTAGTAAAAGTGGAAGAGATCAAGAAAAGAACATCATTATAATTATCATTATATCATTATAATAATTGTCACTATCCAACAAGGCTCAAAAGAGGCTAAATTATCCCCTGGAGTGATTATTGCTAATGGTTATAAATTATTACTACACGTGCTGTTTCTATCTTTGTTTCCCAAAAAGCCTGAAGTGCCAAATGCTGACCACACAGCATTTTTTGCTCCCACACCACAGTGACTGAGCTRCATGGACAATTCTAGCCCTGCACAGCACTGATTTCCAGGCTGCTGATCAYTGCCTCAGTGTTTGCTGTCAAAATGCAGGGCTCTATTCAAACATGCCCTCTTTCTGCTGGGACACCAGGGGCAGCTAAAGGAGCTGTTTCTTTGCACAAGGTCTGCCTTTAAAGAGTACGGATTATTTCCTAAAGATGCCTTATACCACATCCTGGGAGATCTTTTCAAACCATGGAGAAATATGGGAAGACAAACAAAGGAGCACATTTTCTCCTTTGACATTAAATTTAAAGTCAGAAGGATTTAATACTCCATCGAATTATTTTTCCTTACCATTAGGCTGGCATTTCTTTGTAAAAAAAAAAAAAAAAAAGGCAAAATACAAAGGTTTAAAAAATATTCACTCCCCTTCATTGGCACTMAGAATTTCTTGCCAAAGTTTTCAACAACAGATTTGTAGAAAAGACTGAAAAAGCAGCACACAACCGCAGGAAAAGAAGTACTACAGAGGTGGCTATAGATGGCGTATTTCCCCAATTTTTCTCAGGCTGCGTGGGTAAACTGAACTCTGCCCACTTCACCATTGCAAACATGATGCAGCAGAAAGCTTTGCCCTTTCCAGTGCTTTCATGAAAAAAAAAAAACAAGAAAAAAGGATTTATAAACAGTATCTTCAGGCTACTGCAGCTCCAAGAATAAACACATCCATACTGTACTGTGCACTCACATGAAGAAATCCTGCTCTAGCAACACCCATTCCAGAATTACACACAGTAAAGATCMCTTTTAAAAGCTGCTACAAGTGGAAATCAGTAATGAACCTCTTCTATCATAAGTGATATTCTTCCCGTTTAGGTGAAGCATTAACGATTTTTATTTGGGTTACATATGTGAAATGCTGAAAATTGTCTCAAATGTGGATCAGAGTTCACCCAGCACAGGCCTCTGATCCAGGACAGCCAGTGGCCCCTGTGAACTGCATTCAGGGTATGGAAGCCTCTGCTTCTCCAGTCATTTCTGGAGAAGGCTTTGTGCAACAAAAACTGCAGACTTCTGCTCCTCTCTTTTTCTGGTATCGTCCTTCTTTGAATTGGATGTAGTCATATCTGCATATGTACCTGAGCCTGGAAAGAAACTGCTGCGATATAAAAATCTCATAAGGAGAGTAAGCCAATAAAAACAGAAGCATTTCTTGTCTCCAGTGAGAATTTAGAAGATTCACACAGACATCCCCATAGAAAACCRATTTCACAGCATGAAACTAACAGATGTAAAGTTTGCCAAAACACCAGAATAAAGAAATAAAAAGTAGTTGTATTTTGGCTGGTTTACACAAGAAGTCCCAGGCTACAAATTCAGTATCAGAGACAGAGCTATTAGACATGAAGGAAAGTTTCCCAGTTAAGAGTGTTTTATGAAACTTGTAGAAATAAAAGCATGTAAATAGATATTYTTATAATAAAAATTTAAAATAAAAAGCACTAAATATATTTAAAAGAGGTGCCCAAGCAGTGTGAAAAGGTGCTTTAATAATGCTGTATTACTATTTCTGATGCACCTAGGATCATATAGACTCTGAATTTAATCTACTCTGAATTGCACTACACAAAGATGCTGGTTGAAGACAACGTAGCAGTGAGAGATAAGTACATTTAAAATAAWAAATAAATAAATAAATAAAGCAGGGGAGGAGGGAGACAGGAAAAATGGCTTATTACAAAAGAAATAGTGATCAGGGAAGCTGAAGATCATCAAATCACCAAGAGAATAAATTATAAATGTTTTAAGATAATGCAGATGAAATAGTCTAGATTTCTGATCCTGGGCCAGATGTTTTTTTGTTGGGAGTATTCCCAAGAGATGACTCTCCTTACCCTAGCATTTCTTTCTAGATCCTCCTGCAAATTCAGCATCTGTTTCATTTTTCAAGCCTGTCATGTGAAAATATCTAGCCATAGCTTTCCACCAGAATTCTTTCTGCAGCTCAGACCTCACTCTGCTCACATTATCTTCTTCCAATCTGCTGTGAGATTTTTTGATTAATTTTCTTTTYCCATTGCAGCTGAAACTAATGTTACCAATTAGGTTACTGAATGGATAAATTGCATGTATAATGGTAGTCTGGAGAAAAGGAGGTGCTGGTCTGGTTGAGGACAGGTCTGGTRTAAAGACATACTTGTTCTAATTGTTTTCCCTAGTTCCAATACTTTCCTCTAATTTTTCATGCATGTTTTCTATTTATCATTATTTCTATATATTTCAGTTGCATCCAAATCATCAAACTCAGGATTAAATTCRCCGTGCTGTTAAGTACAGTTCATACACATGAAAAATACAAAGACTTCTGCAGGTGGAAAAATGCCAATGCCATCACCAGAATAATTTTTAAAATAAGCAAGTTGTTTTGATGAGTGTGGTCCCAGATTTGCACTTCATGCTGCCACAATATGCTAATAACAATGGCATAACATTTAAGATATGCTGTGGAGGTTGTGAAAGGTAGCATGTTATGTTACTTACTGAAACTGAATATTAAATTTCTAGAGTGGAGAAAAACGTTAAAGAAGTGGGGTTTGAGTTTTCATTGTTTACTTGTTTTAAAGGTTGTTTTCTCAATCAATGATTCTATGAAAGAAAAAAGATGTTATAAACAAAAAGCATTATATTACAGCTGTGGTTCAGGAGATGTTCTCAGCTTTCACACCATGTAATATAAACACATTACATATTGTAATTCTCTCCAAAGGGGTGATTACCACATATAAAATGCTTTGGAGGTTGCCTTTGACCGTGTAGTATTTTCTATTAACACATGTAGAGTGCGCATCTATGTACCTTTGCTCTCAGCTGAAACCTCCCTCAAGGGCAGCTGGTTAAAAGGTGGCTTTGTGAAGAAGAGCCATCTTCTGCTACAGAACATCATTACAGCAGGCTTGTCCTTTGGAAACAAATTCCAACAGCCATCTCAAGAAGCAGAACATTAAACACTATCAGCCACGGATACATTTTTATTAGTTCAAAGTTCCTAATTATGCCCTTTGTGTTCAACCATGCATGTGAAAAAGAATTGCAGGGGCTTTTGCTATTCTCTTATCACATGACCATTACTAAAAATAACAATCTGYGACTGTAAACCATGGAGTCTCTCATAAGTAGTACTGAAAATGGATTCATATTTAATAAGAAAAAAATATGCTTATTAGCATCCAAGACTGTCACAAGCCCATCCTTCTCAAATGAAGCTGCCAAAACAGCATAATCTACACAGCTAGCTGAGTTTAGTACATTCTATCTGTTGTTTTCATTAGGAACCAGAAAAGCAAACACTGACAATACTGACTATATAAAAGTGTCACCAGAGTAATCTCATCTCACCTGTAAACTTTCCTTCGTTAATAAACTGGTGACACTTTTTTCACCTGACAGCTGAGAAACTTCTCTTTCAAGTTAAGTTCTACAGTCTTACAAAACATATAAAATATATTAAAATGGTGGGGTTTAATAATCACTGTATTCAGGATGCTGGAATTTTTCTTTAGTATGTTAAAACCATAGTAATTCCAAAAGAAAAATACATCTATTCTGGAAAGTACAACTACTACTGAGTTTTATTAGGYTGAATAAGACCCACTGAAGCATGCCATGGAGGCTACACAAGTATAATATTGAAGACTTTAGTAAGGTTGAATAGTATAGGGAGGATGGGGAAGTCAGCCTTGTCTCATTCATAATGCCATGAGACGAAAAGCAAGCGTGATAAAATCAATGCACAATTCCATATTCATAACTGTGAATGAGATCAGGATCTAGCACCAGCAGTTACAAAGAACAGGTAATGGGATCCAAAGCCATTTCGGACTCAARTGCAGTCAAAAGTCTTAATAGAAGTCAGCTTCCCCTTGACAACTGTTCAGCAGACTGTGGGAACTGAGAGCACAGTGTTCTTACTCCAGTTGCCAGTGAACAGCTGCCTGGCTTGRAAAAAAAAGCAGCATCACACACTGTCAGCGAGACAAATCAGCAGACTCAGCAGTTCTATCCCTATTTTGCAGTGGCCAAAGCCATGTGGCTGCAGTAAGCCTCACAACAGCCCTGAAATAACAAGCCCTCCTGAAGTTCCAGCATCRGCCTTAGCTCAGGCCCATAGTGGTACAGTCACGTAACTTTTGGTTGGCTTTAAGAGCAATTGTGCTTGCCTGTGTCTGTCTGTGACACCCCTTGTGGGTGTATATGGTGCCTGGGCCATGCTTGCCCTTTACCACCTTCCAYCAAGAAATCAGTGAAGGAAGTAGAGCATTTTTCTCATTAAACCTTCTGCTAAATGGGCATCCACAAAATCCTTGACTAAATAAATTAAATAACTGAATAACTAAATCTGTCTCCTGCTAAATCTTGAGGTTACCAAACTGAGCCTTTAGTAAATCCAAAGCAGGCCTTTYACTAGTAACTTCTTACCACTGAAGGAACACAAACCCAAGAGCAAGACAAGAGACAGAAGGAAAATGACTCAAGCTTCCAGCTCCTCAGTGTTCTGGGCACACAGAGGTATCGCTTCAGTGCCACCCAAGATSCCACCCACGGTCAGCACAGATTGCTGAGCCTGAGCTTGGATGTCTGAGTTGCTGTTACATTCACCAGCTGCAGGTTTGCCAGGCTGCAGCTTTCTTCAGCCTGTATCTTCAACTCACAGGTTATGTGATCATTCACGCCACCTCTATAAATTGCCACCAGCACAGAATRCCTGTGCTCAACATTCACATCACTCAGCTGAAAACAATCACCCACACTCTAAAGCTGCAGGGGACTTAGGATCACCTGCTTTCAAAGGAAAAATTGGATTTTTTTTCTCAGAACTGAAGCAAGCTGAATTCAATCCTGTTCACCAAGCCAAAAGAAACCCTTGCACAAGCCTGCACAAATGCAAGAGAGACCAGGACTTTCCCCTATTAAAATACCATCACACTCTATAGCACCACCAGAATTCATACTTGGCTCTGCGTGTGTCCTGGACAATTAGAGTGAGATTTGTTCTCAGTCCTACACTTACTATTCTATTTTAGGAACGAAAAGGCTTATCCCTTCTTCCTTGTCTCATCAGTGGCTTCATGCAGCCMGTGGCCGGTTTCCATGGTAACCATAAAGCCAGGTGGAATGTACAGATGCCATGTGGAACTGCACTTCCAGCAGCAAGCAGCAAGGGGYCAAGGTGAAAGGACTTCACAGACATATATTTCTCAAAGCTTTTAGAAGTTGGATCACCATGTCAGGGGCGAAGGCAAAAGGGACGATCCAAAACCAAGCAAAAAGTGATTACAAGAGGAAAAAGAACACAAAAAAATTTGGAAACTAAGACTACAAAAGTGAAAAACTAATTGGAGTATAAGGTGGAAAGCTGTGACCCATCTCTAGAAGCAACATTTGCAACAGCAAAACCCAGTATTTTTTCTTTGTTCTGCAAAGACACGTACATAACTGAAATAGGACTTGCACAATTGGGGCTTTGTTAGGTTCTTCCCCTCCACTTAGCATTGGACACATTTTTATTTTTTAAAAAGCACTAGTTATTATATAGAGAGGCTTTTACTAAATTCCCACTGCTAATCCCCTTTGGGATATTTGATAGCATGCCAGCTGTATTGTGAGCTCAGAGGCAAGCAATGTAGGCATTTTACACTGCAGGCTCTATAGGCTCTACAGCTGCATTCCATAACTTCCCCCTCTCTCCCCCCTAATACACGAACAGCACTTCAGGAGACTCCTTTTCACGTGCAGGAGCCCCCCCTCCACCTCATTTGTAAATGAGCTTCTCATTCCCACTCGTGAATGTATAGCACCATTTGGTAATGCAGCCCTTAAGTACAGGCAAAAGTCACATCAGACATTACTGAAAAAGTAACAGGACAGAAACAGCAAGTCAGCACAACTTGCCTGATCCCTGTGGACAAGGGCTTGTGAGGCTCAAAAGTCTTTCAGTGTGTTCCAGCTAGCAGTCACATGCACATCTAATGGCAAAAGAGCCTGTTAGAGCTGGCAGGAAAGTGGAAAGAGCATTAGGGTGAATCCAGTGGAAKGGCAAAAGGCATTGCCAAAACAATGACCAAAAAAAATGGCATTGTCCTTCTGAGCTCCTAGGTTTTGCCCTGCCCACATTTATTTRCTTCCATCCCTTTCCTTCCTCTGGAAAATAAAGTGTAAATCCTCCTTTTGTCTTTCAGTTTAAGTCAGATCTCCTCCAAGCAAATCTCACTTCAACATTAATAAATATAGAAATAAAAYTGTAATGCACTGYGGATGTAACAGAACACTTGCCAAATATTACACGCTGATATTCCACTAATAYATGTACAAAGAATATGTGGAAAGGAGGACACACCATATTAACACCTCTAGAAATGTAAATTCCTCAGGGAATGAAAGACCTTAGCTAAGCTCTATATATACTGCTAAAATACCTGCTTTGCAAACAAGCATAAAGACACAGAATTTAAGATATAGCCCACATGCCTAAAGGTTACTGATGAGATGGGAAAGGAATATTTCTTTTGTTTTAAACACTCTTATAAAGACAGCTCAAGTGTAAAATCAGAGTAGTGACTGATAAGTCCAATCAGCACTTCACAGAAGTAAAGATTGTTCCCAAAATGCTAAGCAACACCGCGCACTTCTACTGTTATGCTTGGAAAAATACATTGTGTAAATATTTCCTGTAACATGAGATCAAACTTTTACAAATATTTTCTGAATTATTGATGTTTTTTACAAAATACAAATGTTTTGCCAGGTGGCTGACTTCATATGATAAAAGCTTTTCTGGATACTTTAGATTTTGATCTCAAATCATACTCTCAGCTGCTGGATTTGTTTCAGTTATTTAGTTTTCAGCAAGTTGTATGGATTTCTCAGACATCTTCAGAAAGATATCCAACTTAGTTCCACTTCATTTTATAAATATAAAAAGCCAAAYCTACAAAACCTTTTCAAATTCAAGCATAAAAAGAAAGCAATTTTAAACTTGGGAAGTTGGTGAGTGCCCCAGTGATTAAATATGCATTGATGTTCAGTTCTTCTCTACTTCTTGTTTAGTTTTTCTGATTTTTGGTTACCTTCTGTGCCTAACTTACCATGGACAACAGCTGCAACCAGCCTGTCCTGGAGTCTGTTTTCTTCTTCTCAAACTAAGTTTCCATTCCTCCCACATAAGCATTCATGAGAGAGGATTCCAGGCAAAGACTTTTGAGTTTTCAGCCATCTTATTCAGTAATGTAATCTGACTGTCTCTTCCATTTAGCTTTTAGGAAGGATGTCCATGCACTTGAATTCATCTTGAATGAAGTCCACAATTGCTTCCTAGTGCCTGCTCCCACATAATGCAGTTTTGCCCCCTGCTTTGCAATTCTAGCTCACAACTAACTCAGTTAGCAAAGTACATACTGCTTAGATTCACTGGCCTTTTGCAAGGCCTCTGGAAATGGAAAGGTTAGAGTATGAACCATGCATATTGTGTCACAATTCATCAGATGTTACTTACTGCTTGCCCTAAAGCCCCAGAAGCTGACAGGCATCCTATCAGCAGTGTACAATGACTGTGTTAATGATCTCAACCCAGAACTTGCATGGGCAGTTTTAGCTGCTGAATTTTCTCAAGTACCCAAAGGCTATTTTGGCTTTGACATMACACACAATGAATCAGGGAGCCCTCATACTCTGTAACACCTTCAAACTTCCTCCCCCACACGGCTCCTTCCTTCTCCAAATCACCAGAACAGACCAAGCTTCCAGCACCTCCTTGTGCAAGCTAACACTACCATCTCATCAGAGAACTGAAAGCAGTCTTCAGCCTGCTCCCAAATGGAAACTGAACTCTAGGGAGGGTGTTTTGCTGGGTTGGCATGCATTCAGCAGAACAATCATGGAATGAAAGTTCGTATGTCTGTCTCTTTCCAAGCTAATTCCTTACCATGTGCCTAAGTGGCACGTTCCTTGGGGCTCTATGCTGTATCAAAGGCTTTACACATCAGGTGCAGTGCAAAAGCCTGCAGTCACCTTAGACCCATCACTGCAACCAAGCTAATCAGGTCTTTATAAAAATCTGGTTAATAGGGAAGTCATACTCATGCACCTCAGTTGCCTGGTGAGAGACCAGAGGAAACCTGGGCAAGGTTTCAGGCTTTGGCCCTTGGCCAAATCTGCAACATTCTTTGGTCTCTAGGTTTCAACATTTAATACCTGAATTAGCCAGGGCTTTTTTTTATTTGCAAAGTTACACTATTTCTTTGCTACTCTCAGAAGCTGAGAGCAGACTGTGTAAGAGATTATAGTCTGGCACACTGTTGACAGGTGAGCATGTCAACAAYAGAAACAGTAGCTAACAGATTCACATCCTTTTATTTCTCTGCTGACTTGAGGAAAGAGCCAGAATGGCTGATATTTTAATCTTTTTTTTACCTACTTAGAATTAAATATTTGTAAATCAGAATCCCAAGTGCAATGAAGAATTCAAACAACAGAACACCTTAGGTACTGTTACAATATTTTTGACTCCTTATGGCAGAATTTCTAACTATTTTGTAAAATAGCCTASTAGCCCAGGTATTAGAGAACACTGACTTTCAGACTCTCTCAAGCAAGGCCATATCACATCAGTATTCATACAGACAAAACATTCTTCTTTAGTATTCTCACTAGCAGTTGCTTTGTCTTATGCTGGGGCTTTTCATCTTCAGCCTTAAATTCCAATGAACAAGAAATTGGCATGCTACCAATTTACTCTAGAATGCCTCACRGGGTTTTGGCTAGGTAAGGAACAAATATCATCTCATACCTTTAACAGTCCAAATGAAATTGCTTTTTTCTTTCTTTCTAGTTCTCAAGTGTCTCTTGGCCAACTGAGATGAATGAGTAGTTCTAAGATGCCTATTACAGACTTGTTTGAGCTTTGGATGATGAGATTTCTTTTCCTGCAGGTAAACTCTGCAGCATTCTCAGAGGTGGGTCACTTAAGCTGTCTACCCAAATTCCTCTTTTCGTCCATTACAGTAAAACAATCATCACAAGGAGTTCTCTCTTCAAAGATAATGTCATTTAAACTGAGGCAATCCAATTTCTTGGCTCTGCCTTCTGCACATAGGATATTTTCCCAGCCTGCTCTTATTTTACACCCTTACCTAGACACTTACCTAAGCCCTTTGGATGTTCAGCACATCTTATGCAGAAGGCAGTGCGAAATCTTTTTCTTTGTTTGCAAGCTAATTATTTAGTTCCTGCACTACTTACAGCATCTTATCTCAGCATTTTTCAAGCTGATCAGCAGCTTCCATGTCTCCTTCATTTCCTGGAAAACTTTCTGGATCATGACAGCCAGGTCACTGAGCACCTCATCAATCTGTCTTGCTCTTACAGACAGAGAGCTCTGTGATTTGGCTTCCACATCCACTCAGACGCTTTAAATTGTGAGGTCAACAGAGTTTTTATCTCCCCTGACAAAGCATTGGAGGTCTCCCAGAAGAGACTGGTAAAGAATATTTTAATTCATTTTTCAAAATCTCTAATTTTCTGTCTCATTTCTTGGACTTCTTTCAGCTTTTTTTTTTTTCTGCCTTTCAGTCCTCTCAGCATCTCTGCAACAGTTCTGTTTGGGCTTACTGGGAATATCACCTCAGTAACTTTCTTCCTGGAAACTCTTTTACTTTGACACCAACACACCAAAATTTAGCCTTCATCTAATGCAGAAAATCATGGGGTGTCTGTGTAGGTTGAGTGCCTTGGGTAGCAYTTTCATTGTTTCATATGTTATGGCCCTTAGAGGTTACTGAAGAACAGGGATGGGGTTAGCAAGGTCCACTATTGTCCAAGTGGACACCTACCTGTCCAAATACCCACCTGCCTGTCACTAACGTAGCACCCAAGCAGCAGGCTGGCTGTGGAGGGCATCAGCACACAAAGCCACAGCCCAAAGTTACCAGGACACATCCACACCTTTACCTGCCAGCTCCCTCTCTGCTGGTAGCTGGAGAATGTAGAAGTCATTCCATAAACTCTGCATCACGCCTAGGCTGCGATGCTGCTGCTAAGGCATCTGTAAGGCTGCCTCCTGTCTGGCACAAGGCAGAGGCTGCTCACCTGCAGGGCAGCCTTTCTGTTTGGTGTCAGATAAATCTTCAAACAAACAATAACAAAACCTCACACACCAGAACCACACAGCACCAAACTAAGCATTCCCAAACAGACAGAAATATTGCACTAGTCTAAGGACCAGCTCTTGTCTGGATCAGTGCCACAAGGTATTAGACATTGGAAGGAACTAATTGAATTCTAATGGCTTATGATTCCTATAACACCACAAACTCCAAAGCACTCAAAAACTGAGTACCTCACCATTCTGATATTGATAAATTAAGAGATGTGTTGGCCAATTGCCATCTATTTGCAACAGCACAGGTTATACTCCACTTTTAATATAGAGACCCCATTTTCCTGTAAAGCAAATCTCAATTTGCCTTTCCTGAACATGGGTAATCATAGTTATGTAGAGATCCTAAATAAGATCTAACCACTAAGAGACATCTTACAGCTTGAATTTTCATGCTGGAAACAGATCAAGACATCAGTGAGATGCTAAAGAGGAGGTATTATCAAGGATCTGTATATTTGACAACCTAAGAGGAGATAAAGCCCTGGATTAATGCACATGTCCCGCTTAACTGAAGTCTCTTAAGCCCCATTTTATCCATTGCAAAAGAAAAAAGCAGATCCTCGATTAGAGGCTAGACTGAAAGAAGTGGAAAACTCAGCCCATATTTATTCCCTTGTTTCACTAAAGTAGAAAGACTGAAAAGACAAAAATGTTTGGGTTTTTGTCTCTTTCTGCTTGTTTAGCCCTTTGCTGCTTATGGATCAGGTTAATGTAAGTAGGTTCAGGAAGAACACCAAGGTGCATTTTGAAATAATTCTTTTGTTTATGTTTATTTATACTTATTTTTCATTTCCGTCTTGTCCACACAGATTTTTGTGCTGCTTTAACTAAGGACTAGATGCAGCAAGAGACATAAAAACATACATACAGGAGGATTCTATCTATGCCAGGGCAACACCCAGTTCTAATGCCTGTAATCAAAATTAATGTTGGCAGAAAATTTACACTCAACTAGCAAATATCAAACTGTACTTAGTACTAACACAACAGAACTGTTACACAACTCTTTAGCTTACAACCATTTTTTCTACCAAAACACTCAATTTCAGCAATTACTGTCTAAGTATTATGAAAATTGTCTCCATTATCATCAGTACCAGAGTGCTTGATATCTTCTAGACCCCTTTCCTTCTCAGTCCTAGACGCAGTAGTCAAAACATTACCTCAGTGCTGTCTGAGGGCCGTAATTATGCTCTGCCTGTGCCTAAAATCTCATGCCCAGTCCATTTAATTTCCCTGACAATCTCTCATGAGGCACAAGTCTGTTTCCCTCACCAAGCTCATTAGGATCTATTCCCGCTCCAGCAGGTAGATCTCAGACTTCCAGGGTCTTTTACTTGAAAGACTATTTTATTGGCAACTGKATGTAAAGAAAAGGATTATTATGAATAAAAGATTAAAGGAAATCAGTGGCTATTGACCATTCAATAAAAGTAACAACAGCTATGCCAGCAAAACTTTGCAGCACAAATCTGACCCAAATGACTACTTGAACCAAATTTGAGAAAGAAAAGTGGGTTTTACATACTAACATGCAATTGATATAGTTAAACAATACCCATTTTACTGACACACTGATGTCTGCATAAAGGTGACAGCTACTGCAAGTTATATATGTTTAAAGTACCTCTTCCTTATAAAATTCCTTCCACACTCAGGATTTTATCAGTATGCCAGTTTTATCTTTAAAGAAAAAAAAAAATCATATCTTCATTTACTAAACTCATAGCACCACACAATATTAGGATCTGCTCTTTAAGGGTTTGGGTAAGATCTAACATAAATGAAGCAATTAGAAAGACCAGGATAAATACCCTTTCCCTCAGCTACAGAACACAACATTTTCCAAGGTTTAGTCATGCTTTGACAGGTATTCTGTCTCTGCCYAGAAAAATAACAGAATTTCTTCCAATAGATATATTTGCATCTCAATATATGTCCTTGGTAACACTTGCTAAGACTTTAGTGGGTTTTTCTAAATGAAAACATTCTCTGTATGTCTCAAAAGTATGGCATTTAAGTGTTTGTTAGGTAGTATAATATATATAGCTCTGTCTCTGAATTGTAAATCATTAAAAAAAACCATCTCACAGAGGAATTGTAAATCCAGATGCTGGAAGAGGTATTAATTCATATAGGAAGAGGAATGACTCATCTTTTGTGAAAAATTATCTCAATGTATTCAGCCAACACCAGCCTCATATCTGTCAGGCTTAGAGAATTTCTGGGAATCTAAAGAGCCTGACATTCCTGTCAGCTCCAACAACGTGTACCCTTAATCAAGATAYGCACACACACATTGATGAGACATCATTCCTGTCAACTGATCTGAGGGCTTGCCTGCAAAGAGGAGCYATTCCAGAACTCAACAAGGGTGTGAATGTAACCTGTCCACACCAGGAGCTTGCATTGAACTGGTATCCTGTGGTAGCTCTTTTATCCTTTTTCCCCTTTAACCAAGGACAAATATGAAAGCAATTGGTATTTTGCTGGTTTTTATCAACGTGAAGTCATATTTGATGTCTTACTTATGTCCAGTTCTAGATTTTAATAGGATACTTTATGTGGTACATTGGGGGAAAATACAGCACTTACATAAAAAGAAAAAAAAATTAAATAATATGTTCAGATTAATTAAGACTCAATAGATTTAGAACAATAATAGAAGAAGTGAGAACATGAACAGATATATTTAATTGAAACATATTACCTACGGTGTTAAAGACACTTGCAGCAGTACAGAAATCACTTATTGAAATAAAAGACTGAGAAGTTTTACTGGGGATTACATGCAAAAAGTTTGCTGAATCTGTGTCTGGATATATAGGATAGCTCACAAGCTGCAAGCATTTGCGAGGAGGCCATCCTTAGAACAGCTTGAAGACTAACCTCCTGTATATCTTTTGCAACCATTTCTTTTAGATGGTTCCAAATATAAATCATGTGCAGAAAAACCAGCAAAATCACAACAATTCTTGTGTTTGTTTTCAGGAGTATTTCTTATTCAATAAACTCTGAGAACTAGAACATGAAAGATGGTAATTTGATARCCTGAATCTATAGGCCTGGATTTTCTTCCTCCAAAGAAAATTAAAAGGAGACAGGGTGTTGCATACATCCCTCCCAGTCTGGATACTTCTATCTATGGTGCACATTCACCCTAAAATAGAGGCAGACAGCATAAAATGCCTGGAATGCAGTCTGTCTGCTCTTTTTCCTTCGTAATTATTTTCTTGCACTATCTGTGATGAGATGCAAGTGACAGTCTCGGTTTCAATCTGGAATTTCACTTTAGAAAGCCCAAGCGTGACAAGTTAATTCTGCTATAGAGAACGTCTGCTGAACGCTGTGCAAACACCTCAAAAATAACATCTTTGATGTGTGCCTTGGCAGGGCAGCCAGGCAGCAAGGCAAGGGGAACACAGTCAAGACCACCAAGAGCCTYACAACTGACCAAATATATAAACTTTGATGAGTTTTAGAAGGCAAAAATTAGAATAATAAACATTGGCCATCCCTCTTATCTTAATTTAGCTCTACACTACACAGTGAAATAGCGTAAGTTCCCTACATATTTCAGGAGTTAAGAATAAGTTTTTTCCTCAGACTTGTTCATCACGATTTTGCTCATTGAACATGCCTTACAGAAATTTAAACCCACATGATGAAAAATTATCACAGCTCTTACCCAACAGAACAAAACTACTATAACTCAGCAACTGCACTGAAGAGTAGGAACTAAGATTAACTACTATTTTCAACAACAAAACACAACCTCAAAGGTATAGYAGTCACAAAAAACCAAGACAGCAGGTGTGCCATAATGCACGTAGCCACCTGTGTCATTACAAAGTCCCTCTCACAAGTTTCAACCTGCAGTAACTCAGTTTAAACAATTGCTACAACRAGATCCAACAGCAAATCTATGCATTCAGTCTTCCCAGAGCACATTGGTTAAACCACTCAGGATCATACAGACCAGCTATACCTGAAGATTATTTTTAAAAAAATAAAATATATATAACCAAGTTTATTTCTCGTACATGGTTTAAGTTAGGAGTGGAGAAAGAGTGGGAAGAAAGAAAAGCAGGAGCTAATGATTCTGAACAGCATGGAAGCCAAGTAAATTGCCATCTTTTCCTCATAATCTCAAGATAACACCCTCCCACCTACAAGGCAGAGACAAGTTCCTCTCAAATAGGACTAAAAGGACACGTGCAACCTCTGGTTGCAGCACTTGGCAATTGTGAACAGAGTAAAATGTCACAGGCAAGGATTCTGCAGTGGGGCAAGACAGAGATGGTAGGAAACCTACAAGTGTTGATAAATTTGATAGAAGAAACAGCCTATAATTCAATGTATTTAAAATTTCAGTATAAAATGTCAAGTTTAATTTATACACTTCTAGTTTCCTCCTAACATTCTAAATATCAACAAGCAATTCTAAGATGTCATGAATGCTGATAAAAATATCGTAATAAAGCATCTTCTTTTTTAAGACCAGTCATGAAGGTTTCATACACTTCACGTTAGACTCTTGAATTCAGGCTTTACAAAGAATAAAAAGGTATTTTTTATTTCTTGTCCAAAAGCACCCCTTAATTATAGCCTCAGTGTAAATAAAAGGTAACCTCTCCAAAATTACAATATAAATCAGCATGAAAGCAAACGTAAAAAGCAAACATCATTTTATTCTTAGGCACATCATATCTACTCAGATTATCTCCTTTGATTTAATTAGAATTGTATCTTTTTTGCTGAAATAAGAACACTGGAAAGTGTGGCTAATTATCTTTTGATTTTTCTATATTTTTATGGTGATGTCTTGTAAACCCAAAAATCATGGCAGCAAACATGGAAAAGATTAGAAGAGCTCATTCTCCTTCCAGACAAGATAAATCTGAGTCAGTAAAAATGCATGCAAAGTTACAGTAGGTTATAAGGACTCCATGGAGGGGTTATTTGAGCTCATTTTCCATATAGAAAACGATCATTTTTCACATCACTGGCCAATTAAATGAGTTCAAACAAACCTCTCATATCCCGGGGCAATGCAAATTCACAAGTAAAAAAATAGYGCTCAGTGTTAGAAATCCAAAGTAGGAGATCAAAGGAAAACACATAACAATACCATAATGCAAATCAGTTTTTGCCTGGGAAATAAAAAGCTCTGCAAAAAAGTCCACGACAGCAGAATTCCTAGAGCTCAGAGTTCTGTAAAGCCAGTTAGCAGGGTTTGACTCATCTTCTTTGAGAACAAAAGCCTGACCTTGAGGAAAAGAGCTGTGCTGTTGGAGAGGCAGCTTCAGCTCCCCAAASTCTGAAGCTTTGGAAATGCTCAACTTCCGCTAAAATATTATCTAAGATTTTTTTTTTGTTCATTTTGAAGTGATTATATCCTATCTGCCCTGCACAAGAACAACAACAAAAAAAAATCCAGTAAAATAAGCAACCTAAGGAACAGGAGAATTTTTCAGTCAGAATAAAGACCTAGGGGTCCAAAAGCCTATAAGGAGCCACAGTACATTATTCCCTTATTTTAGTCACTCTGACAACCATCTTAATAAATGATGCTTCTACTTTGGTAGAGTAGGGTATCAAGGGAAAATGGATGAAATATCCCATTGAAACGCTGAGGCAGAAGTTACAGTTATTGAAGGCTCCAGTTATTTATGTTTGTTCCCTCCTGTAAAATCACCCAAGGACTTTTCACTTGCAAGCCTTCCAATTTGTCAGGGTAATAAGCTATCACTATGCCATTCACTGGTTTGCTCTCACTTCCAGATACTTTATGTAGATAAGCTGTTTGTGATGCTGAATTTTGATGGCCTTGGATCCCACAGGAGCCTGTGTATGAGCCCATATGGGCTCTAGGAAGCTCAGCTTAGACTTGGGTGAGCATTGATGTTGTCAGAACACACAGCTGCTTCGATTAAGGCTCAGGTCTCATTGTTAGTCCTAGAGGAGACACAGAGGTCACCTGGAGTCAGACAAGCACAAAGAAGAGAAGAGGCTTCCCCGCAAAACACACAGCCCTATGGTCTCTGCAGAGGAGGTGAACTGGGAAAACTACAACGTGCACAAGACAGTACAAGGGGCCAGGCAGGCAGGGACAGAAGAAAAGGGAACAAAGAGGTGAGGTTGTCTCTCTACACGACGAGGTAAGCACAGCTCTCCAACTACGAAATTTTAAGCGAGTGTTTTGCAACAGAGGAGTTCTCAGTTTTTTCAGACCKACATCTCCGTGTAATTTGCAGGTGAGATTTGCAGATTTTATTTGCACATACTTCACTTGAATGTACTTGTGAATTACACTTCCAAGTCCACTCTTTTCACAATGTTAGCATAACACACGTGTACCCACAGGCCCAGCTCCAGCTAATCCCTGAACTATTCCTGGCACATCACCAAGCAGCAGTGACTATAACGAACAATAACAGCAAAGACACGATAGCCTTATCTTTCTGGCAAGAGCTCTGAAAGCTCCAGAAACTCATCATCACTAATGCAAACCCGAGAAAGGAGGGAAGTATGCTTTCACTAAGCAGCAGTCTCACTGGGGCCTCCACTTACGATAACATTCACARGAGCTTAGAAAACTTCCTCTAATAAAACGGTCAGTAAAGACTCATACAGGACAAACGCATCAAAGCAAACAGAGAAGCAAACAGCCATTTTACTTACACTGGTTCATGACTTTTTATTATTTTTAAATTTTTTTCCTGCTGATTTTTGATTTATTAATTAGGTTTGTGAAAAAAAAATTGGCTTGGGGGCTGTTAATTAAGAGATCTTAAGCTGATTTAAAATTTAAAGCTTGGGGAGTTAGCAGTTTCATATACAAAGAAAAAGGACATAACCTGAAATGTAGCATCAAAAAATTCAAAATTCAGCAATACAAAGCAGCAGTAAGATTACTTGAAACCCTTTCTTTCACTTAAACATTCCTGCAGTTCTTGCCATCAAGAAGTGCAGCTGTAGTCAGCCCTGCAGCAAGAAGTTTAAGACTCCAAAGCTGATTTTTCAAAGGCCTCTCAGTTTGTTGTTGACAACAGTATTTTTGTTTCAACTCCAGAGGTCCTTATAACTAAAAATACTAAGATATGGGTACATATACAGGTATCCCTGAATTCAGACTAACATCAAATAAGAGACTGTTTTATACAGTAACTATCAACAGGCAAACCACAGTATCATTTGAGGTGATGGGGAGCTCAGGGCTCTAACACAAAGGCAATAGTAGATAGTACAGGAAAACTGCCATTTAAATAAAAATTGTCTTTGTAAGGCTAAAATGTAACACACCTCTTATAAAACTTTCCTTTTAAAATCTTCTGTATTTGCTCTCCCTCCCATCACCTCCCCTCCAGCTTCAGGGTGTCCCCCTTCATTGCTGATGGGCTGTATTTCCTCTTACCGATTGCAGGTCCTGTGCTGCTGCAGCTCTCCTCGCCATGCCAAAAACCATTCAGAGTGCACCGAGTCAGCACTGCTGACTCCTACCTCCCACTTCTCCCCCAAGGGAAATCACTCCTAACCACAATCTCCATTGCCTGAAGATCAAGATACGTGGTAATTACCTTTGTTGTGACTTCCACCCCCACTTGCAGGGTCTGGGATAAAGTTTACTGACACGACAAGTACCCGCACAGTCTTGCRGTGTGTCACAATGCCTGACAGGCTAAATTAACAGTGGTGGAGGGAAAAATATGCTATTAGAGACACACAGCACTAAAATAGGGCAGCTTCAAATTAGCTCTTAAAATTAGAAAGCCTGATGAGTAAAACCAGTACATTAATACCTGTTATTAGAAAAAGCATCTATCTAGCAGTTTTTAGAAATAAAGCTGTGACTGTAAAGACAAGTGCACCTGTACAACACAGTCTACATCTACATGTTAAATGGTCATGCTCAGCATGCCCAGGAGTTGTCCCAAATATTGGGAGCACACCTGTACAGTTCTTGGAAAACAAGGGCCAAGTTCCTTCACATGGGAGTCAGAATGCAAATCTGTCACAGTCTCCCATCTGTCCCACAATATTCTACTCAGTAAGGACAAGAACAACGAAACTTTCTGTTCTTGAACCTACTATGTTATACCAATTTTGAGGCTTTCATACAAGGAGTAACCCAGACTTTGGCCTACAGTACGGATGAAAATAATCTTTAAATGATTCAACAGTATGGATTTGAATTATTTTAATTTACTTATTTTTTCTATTTTGTTTTGGTAGCTTGTTCAGGAGATAACGAAGGCATGGAAATATTAAAGGGTCTCTGAATTTCTAATTGCACTGGCATTCAGTTCTGCCTATGATGTGATCCTCTCTTAATACTGCTATAGCCTGGATATCTSCTAGGTTAGCAGCTTTCCCTACATGTCAGAACACTACTGCTGACCACAAATCCTTTTCTATCATGCTTTGTAAATGTGAGATTTTTTTAGTCTCTCTATTGCATTCTTTTCTCCTGACGTACCAGATCAGCTTTCTCCCACAACTTGGAATATAATCGATAATAATCATTTTTCTTGATCTCAAGTGTAATTTTGCACTACAATTGTAAACTCTTCATAGTCTGTCTTACTCCTTAGTTCCTTCCTAGTCCAACTGCTGCATCAGCTATCGAGCCACTGCTATATCTTGGAACCATCATCCACCAAGCCCAATCATCCTCACAGCCCTTTCAAGTATCATCTTAAAGATTCCAGACTAAGCAACACCTCTTTCACATTCATCAGCAATCTTGATGCCCTGTATTATTCTTCAGCTTGTTGTACTGAAATTTCCATCTTTCCCAAGGAAAACAAGACAAAATATACAAGCCTTATGTACAACCCAAAGGCAACTGAACATGTTCCCGTAGGCATGACTTTTAACAATACTATTTTTGTATTTCTAGTCCCACTGGGGAAAGTAAAAATATTTTTTGAGCCTGGAATATCCTTATGTTTAGTTTTTAACACTGACCAAACCTTAGGAAGGCAAACAATACGAAGTGATAAACCTGGCTCAGTGAAGTTCGTTTAGCACATCTGACAACTTTTGAGATGTCCTACTACTGTATAGGTAGATTAATGCCCTTTTTGAGGAAAAGCAAAGGTCATTAAGGAAGGAGAATCTGATACCAACATTTTGAGATATAAAGCCCTCCATGGATGCAAATCCCAAGAAATGTGGAGAATCAAACATCTAGATTTAACTTTTMAAGCAGTGCCAGACAGTGAAATGCTTCAACATCTTGAAAGTAGCTCTTGTGGGCATTTGACTGTCTCAGAATTGCCTTTCTGAAATTCTCAGCCTCAGTGAACAGGCAAGCTTGCTAAGCACTTCCTAAAATATTCAGAGGAGATAATGGCCTCACTGCTGGTGCCTAGGTGCAGATATTCCCTAATTCTAGTTTTGGAAGACAATGTCTTTCTACAGAACTGCTGCAGTTTATTCTTAATGCTATAATGGTCATGGGTTTTACTGGTAATATCTTTGTTGGTACTTAGATTTCAACATTCAAAAATAAATTCAAAATTCACAATCTGAGACACTTACTCATCCCGTCATGAAGACCAGCATCTTCACTGCCTAAAGCAGCACTTACAGTTATAGCTCCATCCTGCACGTTCTACACACACAGAGACATCCCCTGCCTTTGCTGGTACACATTAATCACTTTCACAGCATAAGGTGCTTTCCCACCCCACCTTCTTCAGCTGTAGGGTCTAAGGAAATTTAAAAAAAAAAAAAGAAACTTGAGAGCAAGCAGCTCAGACCAGAACTCAACATCTGTCTGAAAATTCAGTCTTCTCAGATTTGCCCAACTGCATGATTTCAGCTATAGAAATAACAGATGTTATTGCAGGCTAAGTTTCTTGCACTATCTCAAATACATTATGAATTTTGAGAACTTGTCTTGGAAAAATGACAACTCAAAAAGTTACTTCAATCACCAGGTTGTACCCAGAGTTGCCTGGTTRTAGAGGGGGCTCGACCTCCAAGACCCAGAACAAACAAGACGCAACTAATTATTTACATTTTGGAATTCAGTCAGAGAAATATGACTTGCAGTAGCTCAAGGCATAGAATGAAAAAAAAAAATCCCACAAAAAAATCAGAAAGGAGGAAAGCAAGCAGCTGCAGCAAAATGCTGTCTTCAACAGGAATATGAAGACTGTAACTTATTTGGGAAAATGACTGATTCTATAGCATAGAAAAATGCAACCCTAAGGATTTTGTCTGTGGTATTCAAAGTTACTATTTCAGGCTCCCACAAATGCAAAAAAACCCCTTTTTTACAGTTCATATGCAATCATACTTTTAAGGTATCGCAGAAATAGCTATGTATGTATGCATAGCTTTGTGCATGCATATAGACATATACATTAAATATATGTGAGGATAGATAGATAGATGATATATTGAGTAGAAGTTATTTCTACGAAATTCAATGAAAACTATAGCCAGTTTAACAGTTAAGGACTCACAAAACATACAGGGTCCTTCACATATAAGCACACTAATTTTTCCTACCTTAAGATATAACCTGAATCCCTATACTAAGAAACCAGAAATGAAATAACTACAGAGTTCATATTTTATCTGCCTCAACTGAAGACAGGCTTTAAAAGAACACAGTCCAGGTAGTTGGATATTCCTTTATCCAGATTAACACTAGCATGTTGTGGGCAATAATGAGGCAAGTCACTGCCTCAGAGTTGCCAATTCCTCTGAAGAGAGTCATCTGGCAAATACATTATTCATTTCCTAACTTCAATCAGAATTAGTTCAGTCATCACATGTGGCAAAATTATTTCCTGACAGGGACAAAGCAAATGGAGTCAAAATAAAGAAAGAGCACCAGGGAAGCCCAAGCTCACTGAATTGCAGTGCTGAAAAACGGCAGAAGGATTTAAATAAGAAAGGCTGGCATATAAATCGCTGTAATGTCTTATATAAATTCTGAAAGCTTACTGATGTTATTAAAGCACTGCAGTATTTTGTCTAGCACTGAGGGATAGTAGGATTTTTCTTGGACTTTTAGGGTTTTTGGCTATTTGATTCTGGCAAAATACAGGCAGGAAACAACAGATCACTTGTTACGCATGAATTGTTGAATGGGCATGCTCAAAACCATACAATCCACAGACCAAAGTAACTTGCCTATACCACCTAGGAAGTATAAAGGTRATATTTCAAACCAGATCTTTTTTTGTAACTCTACCTTAAAATGTTCTTTTCCTTGTATTGTAATCTTGTGGTTGAGGCATCACTAATGGTAGAACACAGTAGTATTACTCAGCTACAGCTTCGCTATTGCAATTATTATTGCTCAGGTAGAATTCAAATTATTTCCATTGGTATCATCACGTCTAAAGTAGTTTTCACAATTCAGACATTACTTACAGAACTTACTTTTAATTGCCTTAGAGAAATTAATGGAAGCAGAGAAATAAATAGGGCATAATTATCCTAATGGAGGAACATTATTTATGCAGTACTAAATAATATTTAAATATAAAACACTTCATACTACTAAAATAAAACTCACCATAGCAAACTCTGCTGCAGATATGTTCCCTTCACTAGGTTAAGTCCAAAAACATGTGATTTACACAAATGAAGAAGTACTAAAGGTATACAATTAAAAACAAAGAGCATTGTATAATTGCTTTGTACATCTAACAACCCCCAAATAAGCCTTTACACAAGAACATGATTGGGTACTAGCACTTACTCAGAAACAGCAATGTGAATCAATAAAAGGGGTTTTTTTCCAATTTATCTTGCACACCTCTGATTTAAGTAGGAATATTATTAAAATCAGGAGACAGCCAGTTAATATGGGGAAGAACATACCTAGAGATAAGCTGGAGATGTCTGCAGACAAACCCCCTTTTTGTTGAACATTTTAACTCCTCTCATTTTATGGTACTTAAATTTGCTGAGGAAAGTTRAGTTCTCACCCACCTTGAGGGGGAATATAAACCAGAAACCCTGTTGATCCTTTTCAACTTTTCGTCTCACAGCTGCCTTGAATTACTTCCTTAAGCACAATGGCAGCAGAGACCATTAGGCCAACAATTTAACCTAGCTGTTTCATAATTAGTCTGACTTTACTCACCTGAACCCTACTGGGATTTAGTCAAATTCAGCTGTGTGCCATCACCGAGGAACAGCAACCACCAAGTTCTCCTACCCAAGACAGCTGCATGACTGGATGCAGGTTAGGTGAGATTTACAGACAGGAGTCCAGCTGGCAAACCACCTCCATAGTAAAGGGAAAGGCAAATATTGGCAAGGCCCCTACCAATCTCACCTAGAAGCAAAGTCCTTCTCAAGTCCAGATCCTATGACTAGGTTATGCAGATTTCAAACAGACAAAATAATCTTAGAAAAATTTTTCCCTCCAGTTGCTCTCCTACCTCTTCTTGAGGTTTGTAGAAAAAACTGTAACAAATACAAAACCCTAGCAAGCAAACAAAAAATAATACAACTGTCCACTTGAATTTGAGGGCAAGGAGGAAGAAATTCGTTCTTGACTATACAGGAAATCTCTCTGTGAAGTGTGAATCAAGCCTACAACTATTGTAACTTCATGTGTTATAAATGTACCAAACATTATATGCCATTTTTACTGTCCCCAATACACACGGAGACTGCTCATTGAAAAAGTCCCAAATTTTTAGGCCAGAAAGGGTTGCTGCAGTCTTGCAGCATGACACACAATGCATACAAACTCAGATGCAGGCTTTTTTTTTCTTCAGACAGATTAAAGCTTTGTTTTTTGAAAGTTTGCGATTAAAACATGAGTTAGTTTCTCAGATTTCACTTTSCCAGGTCAGCCATTCTTGTATTTAAATCGCACTCACAGATAGAAAGGGTACCTTAGGTTGGCTTTTTCTAATTTCAACTTACAAGAAAGGCTTTATCATGAATACTTACACAGCAGATAAGGGAGCATGAACGAGTTATCATAGAAGAAGGTAAGGTGCTCACTTCTGAAACAATAACTGTTCTTATACCATGGAACACGTGAGGCACCTTACCTTCAGAGAGAAGGCTGCCAGCCAGTTGCCACTCATCCCTTGGCAACACTCTTCCCTCTGCACACTTTTATCGTCTCCCCATTCACATACCACAGGAAGGTCGCAAGAAGTAGCTTGTCCTATTTTCCATGTGCAAGCTCACAGATAGCCCTGCACTACTTCCACCTCTAGTTTTACAAGAACTGAGATTCAAAAGGTTGTCTGTGCCTCTAACAGGGGTGAAGTGCTACGCACACTTTTGCTTTCTTTGCCCTTCATTACTGATAGAACAAGTTCTGACAGCCCATTCCCATCAGATGGTGCGAATTCCACTAAATTACAGTAACATATCATATTTCCTTATGTATTTGAGTATATCAGCATGCTCCTGTTGCCTTCTAGTATCAGTACAGAGGCAATTTAAACTATATTCCTTACATGCACCTTTGTGCCAAATTAAATGATATAACGTATGCGAGATTTTCAAGGAGATGTGCTGAGAATTTGAAATTGGTGCAAGATCTGAGAAAGAAAACTCATGAAGTAGTAAGCACTGGAAGGTCACTTGGTCGAAGAAAATTTCCCATTTCCTTGCAGGACACCAGACACAGTCAATGTTTGGGAGTGCAGAGAAAACACTTATTAATAACTTGCTAATTTCTGTAATCTACAACTCAATTTTCACAGCTGCATTAGAAATGCAGAAAAAAAACAGTGATAAGCTGTTCTAAAGGATATTTTTATGAACGAATCTTTCAGTCTTTCCCCCACTGTCAAAATTAAACATCTTCTGAAATCCACAGAATACACTTGTAGAGGTTTCTTCCCAATTTCTACTGCAAACCTCACCAGTAACTCAATACATTACTTCTAGTTGCCAGTTTTTCTCAAAAAATTGGGTTTTAATTATTTTTTCCTTCATGAATACATCAGGAACATCCTAATTTCATTGTTTTTAATGAGATATTCTCCCAGGAATCACTGGACCACGCTTCACAGGTGCTGGTCACTTTAAAAAAAAAACAGCACACTGATTTTGTGTATTACCTTCTACACACGTTATCTAAGCCTAAGGGCCCAAAACTCTTCTATATAGTCTCTTGGAGATGGACATTCCTCTCATGAAGATACCACTCCCTTTTGAACTATTCCATGTGTAGCCATACATACAGGACCTTGCATTCAACCGTAAGAATGGCAGGACTTGATTTGGATTTTTCTAACGACACCCCTTTGTTCTGTTGTAAACTTGTACCTAATTAAGGGATTGACAAAAATCAAGTCCTCCGCTTCTTTGGAGCTTTCTCTTTCTGTTCTAGAATTAATAAGTATTCAGTCAAAAGAAAAAAAGGTTCTTTTCGATCCACTGAAACGAACTATAATCAAAGACATTCTGTAGTCTCTTTCTGGCCATGTTTTTGAAAGCAGAACTCTTTAGAAGTGACTGTCCTCCAAATCCTTTCTTGGAGCAGGTAATGGTCCTGCCTTTCTGGGTCTTGCAAAGGTATACATGTGCATTTCAGTTAGGAGATGTAAGTAAAATAGAGAAACCTCAGCATCTTACAGGTTTCTCCAACTTATCCTAGGTGGGATTTATCCCACATGAAATAATATGGGGAATATCTCTTCCATGATCCCTCGAAGACAGATGAGTAAGGAGAGAATTTAATTGACTTTTTCCCCAGACAATTAGAGGAAACATTTGGGACACAGTTATAAAGCCAAAGCAAAATTTATTGTTGAGTGAAAGAAATAAGGAGGTAAAAACATAGGACAAAGATGAATTTCAGATAAGATTTGAAGATAGATGAAAGCAGAAAAAAATACACCTTATCACCCCTTAGACTCATTTAAGAAACCCTGTGTTTTTAAAAGTACTGAATTAGATAAACCCTGCAGTTAAAAACCCAACACGTTCTGGTTTGAATTTTCTGCAGTCTCAGTGCAATGAAAACAGTAACAAGACTGGTGGAGTTGTCTAGCCATTATAAAAACATACTAATTTGCAGTATCAGTTGATCATAAAATTACATATCTTCAGTGTCAAGTTCTGCATACTGAGACAGTGGTTAACCCTGCTGAAGTCAACTACAAAATTCTGCTATGTCCTAAGAAAAGAGGTGGTGAATCATACGGCTACACCAAAGTAAATGGATAAACCCCAACATGTTCAGTCTGTACTCTGCAGAACGACTGATGAATTATTCTTTGCTTGTCACATCACACTGCCCTTTTACAGGCATGAAAGCTCCTGGGACCTGTTCCAGAGAGGAAATCCCTGGCAGCTGCTGACTGCTGGTGAGAGGGACTACTGGTGTCACTTGTGAAGCCACTGTGGGGGATGATTCAACTGAAACTTCTTTTTGCATCACTCATCAGAATTGTCCCTGGCCTATCCATTTCTATACAGCAAGCAAACCCCTCTTATAACGCTCTGTGGTCCTACTCTACGTAACCGTACTTTAGGATTTTTTCAGGTAAAACCATGAATACATGACCATGGGAAGATTTGGAAAATGCCACAAAAGCTACTCAATTCAACATCTCCTTTCCCCTCAAATGTTTCCCAGTGAAAGTGCTATGAGAACTGTAACAGCAAACAGTTCCACATTGTTCCTTACTTTACAGATACTGAATACTCGAGGGCAGAAAGGAATCGAGAGCGCTGAACACAGACATTCGTTTTCTTGTTAAAAATGCCTTCCACACAGAACTACCTTGTGCCTTTCAGTTTCGGGTGTAAAACCTGTCATGTTGGCTCAGCAAACCGTGCAGCACTTGGACATCACCTGCCGCTTCCTCCACTGATCCTTTTCCTCACACAGACCACGTAAAAAACCCCCCTTATCCATCCAGCATAATCCCCTCCTTCTTGCAAAACGCTCCTCCTTTGAGTCCATATAATTAAATACGAACTTAAACGCGGCGCTCGCCGTGTTTAAACCACCCCACGTTCCTCGCGGACCGAGGAACGGCGCACAGCGACGGTGGTGCGGGGATGTGCCGGGATATGCGAGGAGCACACCACGCCGCACCCGCTCTCCCTCCGTCCCCGGCAGCCACCCCCAGGGCCGAGCGGGCGGCCCCACCCCAGCCCCTGTAACAAAGGAGGCCCGAGGGGCGGCAGCCGCCGCTGCGAGCGGGACCCGCCCCGCCGCCGCCTCCTCCCCAGCCGGGGGCGCTGCCGCCGGCCCCGCGCCGCCTCCTTCCTCCCTGCGCGGCTCCCGCCCTTGCCCGGCGGCGGCGGCGGCGGCGGCTCGGTGCTGCCGGGCGGGCGGGCTGTCGGGCGGGGTGTCTCCCGGCCGTGCCCGGATGTGCTGCCCTGACTCATAGCCCGCCGCACGCAGGCTCCGCGCCGCGCCCCGCTCCGCGCACACGCCTCCCGCGCCTCCCTCCGCGCCGGCGGAGAGGCGGCGGCTGCAGGAGCAGCAGCAGCAGCAGGAGGAGGAGGAGGAGGAGGCCGCGGCGGCACCATGGGTAAGCCGCCCCATCCCCGCGCTGTGCAGCCCCTGCCGCCGCCCCTCTGCCCCCGGAGGCCGCTGCCCGCTCGTCTCCGGCGGGGCGGGAAGAGGTGGCTGGTGCAACTTTCCCATCGGCCGCCTCCCTCCCAGCGCCGGGGAGGAGGCTCGGGGCTCTGCCGAGCCCCCCCCGGTTCCCCCGGCGCTGCCGCGGCCCCTGCGGCGCAAAGTTTCCGCGGCTGCCGCTGCGCTGCCGCCGCCCGCCGGCTGCGCTCAGCCCGGGGAGCTCCTGCACGGCACTCGCGGAGCCGGGGCTGCGTTTGGGGTTAGGGGGAAGATCAACTCCCCGGGTGCCAAGGGGGAATCAGAGCAAGGAGTTATGTAAGGCACCCCCAGGACGCTTTCCCAGTTACTGTTTGTATAATGGAGACAGGTTGGGGTAGTACGTTTAGATTGTTTTATAATCTCTGCTCATTGTTTGAGGAAGACAAGGGTCCTCATATTTTTTCCGTCTTTCAGAGCATTAATCGTGCCTAGAAATGCAGCCATGTTATCTCTGCCTTTTTTGTCTTAAGATCATAAATTAAGTAGTTTTACGCCGATTGACAGTTGTATGGAGTGCCCAACGAATGCCACACGAGACCAGGAAGCATGGTATTTGGGTTTTCTTAACAGAGCTGCTGTTGAATTTCTCTTGCCTTCTCCACCTCATCCTCTTGCACAAAGCTACAGCTCTCCCGGTATGAAACAGCCACCATAAAACAGATTTTCCAGAAATCTGGCTGTAACGTAGATCCTAGGGATGGGTAGGAGGTGCCCACGTTAAGCTGCCAAAGACCCAGCCAGTCTGCCAAACGTGATGGTGGGATCAAGGTTGCGGGTCCAGAGGGTGAGAAGCCGTGGTTTACAACCAGACTAAGGAGGTGGCAGCTCCTGAATTCGGCTCGGGGATTTGACATCAGCACTTCCTGTGGCCTTAGGTATATCAGTAGTTTCTTTGCAGATCACATGCATCTTTCACTTTTAACTAGAAGTTTCTATGGAAGGAAGCAGTTGCCATACCTCAGTTTTTCTGGTTGCGAAATGAGGTTAAATGCTTATTTAACTCCTTTACAGCACTGGAAAACCTTTAGAGAATGGTTCAAGCTAGAAGCTGCCAGGGTCAGACATGAGGAATAACTGTCAGATTTCACCGGAATTAGTTAAAAGTCTAACGATGTAGTGAAGATCTCGTTTTAATGAGGGTTGAAAAGGCAGAATAACAAAATATAGTTTGCCTATGCTTCCTGTCTCCATTCACAGAGTGAGACTATTAATCTCATCATTCTGGTCAAAGTCTAGTTGTAGCTATTTGGGCTTCCAAAAATAATAACTTCAGGGCATCAGCTGAAACCTGCTTAGAAAAGCTGGTGCATCACTCCTTTTAGAGGAAACTACACTTCAGTTCGAGGCAAGTTTGTAAATAGCTTGGGAATCTGCTACATCTTGCTGCAAAAGTGAGAGTAGTTATATTTTCAGGGAGACTGAAATAATTTTCCTTTAGAATCTGTCAGCACCTGTCCATAATTGCCCAGAGAGATTACTTGTGAAAATACCAAGGAAGGGTGTTTTTGGGCTTTTTCTGTTCTTCACGTATCAGGGTCTGATTCCAGTGTCTCTAAAATCAGAGCAAACTCTAAGTAGTCTCTGCAGCAGCTCTTGTGAGTGGCAAGGATTGAAATCAGTTTCACCTTGGCTGACAACTGTAATGACTTTTCGTGTCTAAGATCTGTGTTTAAGCTTATACAGTTAATGCAGTAGATTCCCTCATTCAGGTTTTAGCTTTCTTTTTGGTAACACGTAGCATAAAAGCTGAAAATCCTTAGAATTAAATCAAGGATGAATTTGTTCTTCCAGTGGCTTTTATATCTTTCCAGAAATCATGCTCAACAAACAAGCGTTTGTGGCAGAGAGTGCAGTGATATCTTACGGTTAAACATATGGTCTGTTCTGTATTTATGAAGGTTGGCGTAGTATTAACTGGTTTGTATACTAAAGATATAACATGGAAGCCCAAGCAGATATATTCTAAGTTCAATCAAAAGATTTCTGTAGTTAAAAATACTTATGTACGCGTGGATCTGCATTATCTTTATAGTACAGAAATATCTCTTCTGCTGCACTGTTTCCATGTGTGTGTTTCTCTGAAGACATTATCATGGCAGGTGTCTCCTCCTGAAGGATAGCTGTTTCCTCTCACCGATACAGGTTCTTTCCAAAACTGTAACTTCTGTTGCTTGCATTTATAGTTTGTAAAGCTGTATCTGAGTAGAGTTTGAACACTATTCAACTTCTGGCTTTGAGAGGTAGGTTGCCTTAAGTAGTGCTGGCGGTAGAGAACTTTCAATACTTTAGTTGGCACGTGCACCACTGCTACTTTATTTCTGTTGTTATAAAAACACTTACAGGCTTCCACTTTTCAGTTACTAATGTAATGTTTCAGTTTCACAATGAATGGTCCCTTTCCTCAGTCGATTCTTGTTTTTAACCTCAAAAAATGCAACTGGTAAACTCGTGCAATCACACTGTATCCAAGAAAATCTTTCAGTTTTAGAGCAGTGGCCTGTGGAGGTTATTGTAAGCAGGCTGCAGTTTTTCCTCAGATGTAAATTAATAAAATAAAAATGAGGAGCTCTGTAACAATTTAAGCACTCAGCAGTAATCCATTGAGCCCAAAAGATGGAAAAACACCATGTATGAGAGTTTCTATGCAGAATACAAATACAGGATACAATTGTTTTTACAGTACTTATCACTTTGTTTGAAATGTTGGTTACAGTCTGTAATAGTGAAAGCTCATAAAAATATTCTTCCATTTTGAGAGTCCTGGTTTTGTTAGCAGGAAATGGAAGGCAGCCTCTGCTCTAACTTAAGTGTTTAGTTGGGCAACAAACTGCAAAAGCAGCCTGCTAGGCTCTCTTTACAATACCTAGCATTAAAGGCTCAGTGACAAAATATGTAAGATTCCCAGTCTATAATGTAGATGGATTTGATTTTAGTACTGTCCGTTCACTTGTCAGAACAAAGATTTATATTACTGCTCTCCTCCCAGATATACTCAATTTTCTCTCCCACTTTTCCTGAATAATTAGCACATGCAACCAGCCTGGTGGTTGTGAAACACTGAATTCAAACTGAACCACAGAGCAGGGTGTAACAAACCAGTGCCTGTCTTCAGGATGGTGGTTCATGAAATAGAGAAGGCAGGAGGATGTAAAGCTTGCATGGCTGTGTCCGATATTGCTTTTGGGAAGATAGAGTAGACCAACGTGCTTTTGATCAAAAAAGTGTAATCAGTAGCTTCAGATGAGACAAATGAAAATTAATAGAGAAAAAGTCTTCCATCTTGACCTCTTTTGCTAGTTTTCTTACATGAAATCCAAGTCTGACAAACTGCTTGGAGAAGAGTTATGTCAATTGCACAAAAAGATAATTTGTAATTCTTTTAACGTTTTTTCTAAAACAATGAGACTTTTAACACCAGCAGCATATTAGTTCTAGCCAGTCAGAATACACCAGTTTAAGCCAGTATAAAGGGTTGTGTTAGCATTTTTGAAAAAATGAGGCTGCTTTTGATAAAAGTCTTCTCTTATAAACAGAGAGGAAACTGCTTTTAGACTGCATCTCTTGCTTCGGTAATGTTCCTTGAAGTGTGCTTCTAAAGCAGCCAGAAAGGTTAGGTTGCTTCTGACTGACCTTCCTCAATGAATAACTGTTCCTGTGATCGGGCTAGTATTTGTGATCTTCTGTTACTGTGTGAGACTGAAACCAACCAATTTTGTCTTTAGCTTTAGGTTAAAGGCTTCATTCACAAGTATGTTTCCTGAGAATAGAAGATTCAGAGTTAGTTCCAGAAGTCTGTGAGGAACATCTGGCTTTCTGTGGCATCAAACTAAAAGTGGAAAGAGGAAAGGGCAGAAGAACAGCTGAAACCTGAAGGAAACAAAAGCAGTAATAATGGAAATGAGAAAGCTACCAAGACAAGAATAGAAGGGAACAAAAATCCCTTAAGGGAAATGCATGAAGGGAGAGAAATACTAGAACTAAAGATGGATGGATAGAACAACAGAGGACAGAAACAGGAGGAAGAAAGAAGGAGTTCTGCTTCATGTCCTTCCCCAAAATATAAAGAAAATAGCTGGGGTATTGTAAATAAAATCAGATAATTATAATTTTCTTTTTTTTTTTTAATAGTACCAGTTGTATGCTGCTGACAGTCCTTGAGAAGACTCATTATAGTTTTCCATCTTTCTCAAGTAAAGCTGAATTATTTCTGGAAGTTCTCAGAATTTAATTATATACAAATAAGTAAAACAAAAATAAGAGATTAGCATAAATAAGTATTTGTTCAACAGAAGGGACAATAATGTCATTTCTGTTTGACAGGACAGAAGGCTATGGAGATTCTTCTGTGGCTTCTGTCAAGGAGGTTGGTTGTTATCCCTTCTTAACTCTGTCACAGGATGAAGTTCATGTTTCAGGATAACAAAGGGACATTAGACAGTGACCTAGTTACTTACGTAAGAGAAAACCCACTTTTCACTGTTGACTAGTCCACCTGGGTCTGTTCACATGCTGTGCTCGAGAAAATGAGCATTCCTGCTGTCTTGATACTGTTGAAGGCATTAAGTTTCAGATTCTAACTTGTTGCCAGATTAAAATAGATTAGGAACTACATCTAAGCTTCTGGAAATTAGGTGTCTTAAAATGTTAATATGTGTTCTCCAGCTAATGGAGAATTTTTTTAATGGCGGTTTGAATTTTAATTAGACAAGGAGCTTTTCCTACTAAGGGATTTTATAAGTAGCAACTTGCACTGCAAGGACAATCTCCCAGGGCCTCTTTTTGTTGAATATGGTATAAAAAATTGTTTCTATTTACAGATTTTATTATAATGGCAACCAAATGAAATTTGTTTTGGTAGAGTAAAATGGTAGTTAAAAGCCATGTATTTCTGAATGTTGAAGCTCCTTTTAGTGCAAAAACWTAGCTGATGTGGATTAGAATTTATGTGTGCTCCAGATATGCCTAATAGAATTTGTAAACCCTCTGGAACAAGTGGCTGTGGTTCAAGGAGCCTCAAAGCTGTGCACAGAGCCTGGCGACGTTTATTCAGCCTGAGAACTGCACGGCTCTGGCTTAGGGAGCTTTGAAGTTGTGCAGAAACCCTGGTGATCTCATGTGGTTCTTAAGCTATAGTTCAAGTAGATTACAAAGTTGGCAGATGCCCAGAAGAGTTTGTCACATCTATAAACCAGATAACTGCTGCTCATTTTATCTCCAGGTAGAGGACAGAATTTAGTACATGATGCTTTGGGACTTGCAAATAAATACAGCATGCCTTAACTGTATGAGTGTAAGTGGGCATGGGCAAGGCATGTGTCTTAGAAATATCCCTGACATGAAGCACTTTCAGATACATCTTCACAAATTATGATAAGAAATGTCAGTGAATAAATGTGTGTATGTCTGAAGTAGTTGAAATTAACAATATGCATAAATTGACAGCGTGGATGCATGTATAAAGTTGTATTAAACTTTGCAGTTTAAAATAAATGAAATGCTTTCGTGATTTCTATTTCTAGGTCAGACAGAAACCTATTATAAAAATCATGTTTACACATTCAAAAAATCAGGGAAAATAAAATTAAAAATCACACTCTTGTAAAGGAATTTTTTTTAGTGATCCATTTCAACAGTAGGTCCCATTTCCTTCATACTTAACAGCTCTTACAAGCTTATCGCCTCCTAGTTGTGTATGATAGGAACATCTGAGGCATTTGTCAATTCTGAGTTTTTATCAAAACACTGAGCTGTCCATTGTGTTAGTGGTAACTCAGAGAGGTTCATGAAAGTTAATTAGTGTTTGAATTCATTAGTTGGTTCCATCCACTGATACTTACCAGCCAGCCAGACACAGTGATTTTGAAGACATATGCAAAACTTGTGCATAATTTAAATTTTGTATTGACCCTTCCTATCAGTTGTCTCAGGTTTGACAAGTCTTTTCAGTATCTGATTAAATCCAGTTAATCAGGTACCTTAAACTCACCTGGTGAACAGCAGCATTTCTTTCAGGCTTCCTGCCTATGCTCTGCAAATGTGTTTGGGAGTAAGACTGGACAGAGAGATGGAGACTGAGAAGACTGGGATTAATGGAGGAGAGCAGCTAAGCATTATAGGATGGATGATGTGATGAGCATTGAACAAAACCTTTTAGAAATTTGTCAGGGCTGCCAATGAGCCTGTGGGGAACAGGGCTGTGCTTGGGAGACCTGGGGAGGTGACAGTTCAGCATCTCATGGTAGTCTTGAGTTCTCGTTTCCACTGTTGGCTGCCTGTACATTTATGGCCTTCATGATTTACTAGCATGGAGCATCAGGGCACAAAGCCTGCAGTTAAAAAACCTGTCCTTATTGCCTTCTTTACCTTTCAGTAATTACCTTTACCTCTAAAATAAAAGAACACCATGTACAACGGAGTACTCCTCTTTCTCTCGTCCTGTCTTCTATACATTAGAGGTCCACACTTGGAAGAGAGCTCTTATACTCAGCACTTTACAAACTTTGTTCTACCACTTTTGCCCTTAATTATACGCAGCCTGGGAACTAAAATTGTACCATATGAATTAATTCTGTGAATGGAAGCTGAAAATGCTGCTAGCCTAGATCTTTTACATATCAAAATCAGACAACATGAACATCTGCAAGCCTTTATAATCTCTACAGTGAGTGAAGTGTGGCTGGGGAGCTCTGCCTGTTGCTGAGGGTGCCTTGCTCTCTAGCAGCTGGGAACTCCTTCCTCTAGGGAGCATACTGAGAAATGCTTCCTGTCTTTGATGTTGAGTATGACAGTCCAGTGACTTTAATGAGASTATTTTAACTTTTCTACCCTTAAATGCAACCTTACAAGTACATGCCACTATTTACAGGACCAGTAGCATACCTTCTCCTTCCTTTAGCCTTGCTAAGTTCATTCCCGGATCCCTTTTCTGTGGAGAAATCCCATCGTGTTCACTGTCAACAGCACCCAGTACCCTGCAGGCAAAGCTTGAGTTCAGTACTGCCAAATAGCTACTTTTTCTACATGAAGGCTTTGGAACGATTCCTTAAATCAAAATGCTGTTTTATCTTGACAGCAGGAACAAAGCATGGGAAGAGAAAAGGGTTTTTAAACCAAAGCAGGATTGTACACATCTTTCTTACCTAAATCTTCCCTGTCCACAGAACGTTTAACTTACCCCTCCTGGGCCTTTGGTGGAACTGACTGAAGTCAGTGTTCTGAGTCTGCTGTACTTGGTGATAACGTCTTCTACATCTGACCACTTCCTTCAGCAGTCCTTCAGTCTGCACAGTGGACATCACTGGATCGCTGGTCATGGTAGAACCCTGTTGTTTAAGTACCTAAGACACCCTGCCTTGAACTTCAGTGAGCAAGTTAAGAGGAAATGCAGTGAGTGAACCTGACCATCAAGAGGAGTGGTAGTAGCAGTGTAACAGTTATGAGGCGTTTTCATACTTACTGTTCTCTCTTTTTCTCCTTCTCCCTTAAGTGACTGGGAGCCACAATTTTTCCTCCTTCCTCTTCCTTGCTTATGTGTTGAACTGATTTTAGGATCAGGGTGTTGTTCTGTGAGAGGAAAAAAAAAGGACAATGAGAACAGAAAACCAGTCTGTGAACACATTTGTTGTAAAAATGTCTGGTACAATCAAATTAATTTAAAAATCCATTAATACACTTTATAAATACAAATTTGCTTTCATCCTGCAAAGCCTGTCAGGCTTTCTTATCCATTTCTCTGCGAAGCTCAGAGAGAATATATCGACATCCTGGCTCCTGCCATATGGAATTACAGGAAAAGCAGGGAAGCATTGGTGATTGGGAGAAAGAGGAGGAACATGTATGTAAGGAGTTGCTGGCAAGAGCCAAGCAGGTTTGGGGGGCAGGAGGGTTGGCTCTTTTTTTTTTTTTTAAGCTTTTGCAATGAAAATCCCATTTCCCATTTACAGCAAGACAATGCTTCAGTTGAATCAAAGATAGTAATCAGTACATTTATGTGCAGTAGTGCCCAAAATACAGTGTACACTTTCCAGGCAAAGCCCACATACCTCTATCTTACGTTACATGTATTTATTAAATTCTTTTCTATTCTGCCTAATACTCTTTTTTACTCTTTGTACTCTCTTTTCACAGCTTTCCTGTTCCTTCAGACTTCTTTATTTCATTGCCCAGTTTTCTACATCATCTTCTTCCAGTTACCTACTCTTTTCCATCTTCCCTCATATCTCACATTCTCTCCTCATCGGGTTCTGTCTTTATTAGTTAAATACATGACAGCTTCTTTTACCATATACCCTTTTCACCATCTTTGTTAAGGAAAGAATTGAAAAACTGGTGCTCAGCTTTGTAATTTCAAGAGCTGCAGTGTTTTGGGGTTTTTTTTTAATGTTCTTCTCTTCAGTTAAATATCAAGCTATTTACAACCAGCTTAAAATCATGCTTCACTTTTGCCTAATGTACAAAAAGTGAGAATATATGAAAGAATGTATCTTGTAGGAAAGAAACTGTACGGAATTGAGCCCTGTTTGTGTAAATGCTATTTATACAGCATTCTTGTACCCCCACAAAGCCCACACTGAGTACCACTGAAGTCATTGGGCTCCTGCTTTTTTGACTTGGCTGTAGTACAGCTTAAACTGTCCTATTTTGGTGAAAGCATGTAAAATGGCATGTGTCACTCCATCCTTTCATGGCATAGTAATACTGGCTCCCCAATTTAACAGTTGGGGAGGAATGCAGACATTGGACTGATTTTGACCATCAGAAGCACTTTTAACATGTCTTTTATTCCCAGATACGGTGCTATACTAATCCATAGCCTCTGAAGGAACTTGCTAAATGAAGAAAGAGCTGTATTTGATGATAGAGAAAATGATTTGGTAAACTTGATTTTTCTTTCAAATTGATGGAATTATGTAGTATACATAATTTGTTATATCCAAGAAGAAAACAATTTAACGTGGAGATCATCATGTTAGAACATCCTCCTGTAAAAGGAACAGTAAGCACAGTGCCATAAGCTATTAATTTACATACAGTGACCTTTGTTCTATCTTATAGCAGCATCGAGAAAAAGAAAATACTGCATTTACTGCATTTTCAGAATAAAACTCACTTTGTAGACATTAGGTGATGGCTTTTGATGCTTCCTGATAGTCCCAAAAAATGTTAGGAATTTCTCTTTGCAAGACTTTTACACATTATGCTTCTAATCACACATATATTAGTGTGGACGCTTCTCCAAAGGCAGGAATGGTGGAAATCAGCAAAAAGCAATTCAATAGATTTCTTCGGAATGCAGCTTCATCCCAGACATGATCTGAAGTGCTTGCTTATCTTTATGAAGGCCATAACTTCTCCCTTTACAAGGTATCATGGTTCTTTTTTTCTGCTGTTGAGAACAAGGTAGAATTTAAGTCTTCTCGTGCAGTCTCAGGAGGAAAGTGGTAGAGTTCTCTTGTRAACATAAAATTTGAGTTCAGTGCATGCTCCGAGCTCAAAACAGATGGCTGGAGAGAGAAATGCCCTAGATAATGCAGCACTTCAGTTTAGCAAGGGGTGGCCTGTTTTACATTTTCTTTTTTTTCTTTAAATTGATATCAGATAGGCTTTCTGATAAAAAGCAACAGCTGTGGACTACTGGATTGTTTTTAGCCCACTTTTAGCGCTGCCACTTCTGAACAGTTTTCTGTACTTCAGTGATCACAGCAGTGAGGTATCTCTTGGAAGTGAGCATACTTAGCAACTATTTAAACTGCTTTATTTCTAAAATCAGAAGTTATCAACAAAACAGCATCTTTGGCTGTACATAAAGAACTTGCTGGATTTTTGAAAGCTGGTCAATAGGCACATTTAAAAAATGACTTAGTTTTGGCAGGTTTTTTGAAACACAAGGGTTTTCTGCTTGAGCCTTTTTATTTCTTAAAAAAATATATAGATGAGCGTATTTTTTTTTTTTCCCATCACCAGAAGTTTATTTCTTACAGTCAGAAATATGCTGAGGAGCTTGCTTCCAGATTAAGATTAGATGCTCTTTGGGCAGAGATGTAAATCTGAGATCAAGGGGTGGATATCAAACTTGAAAACTCAGAAATTCTTGCAAGCCCCTGATTTTTTAATTTCTTTTAAGTCCCTGACTTCTTGCAAAAGCAGCTTTATAACAAAAAGGCCTCTTCTGAGTTTGGTCACAATTTGGAATGAAAATATTTATGTTCTAACAATATTTGTTTTAACACTCACTTGTCAGCATCTCAAAGAACAACCAGAATGGGCCTTTGATGTCCACTCTGGTGCCGTGTTTATGTGACAGATTCTGTACCACTCAAGCTTTGATCATGTAGCACATGTTGTTGTTGGACTTTGGTGTTATGTTCTAACTTTCCAAGGCTCCATTCATGTTTAGAAGCCCAGTTCTGCTTGTTTAGGTGAGCATACTATTCTGCTCTGTATTTGAGGAACTAATTTGTTCCCAGAATTCAGCATATCATCTGAATTTTTTCATTCTAGATGTTTCTGCTGTTCATCTAATGTAATCCAAGGGTAATGTAAAACCATCAGACAAAGAAGTGTGGTTGCATTGACATGAAAGATCTGCATGCTAAACAGAGCTTATAAAGAGGCATTGAGGCATTAATTTAATGAAAGTAAAACTTATATTCAGTGCTGAGACACGACTTCTTTAAATTGAATACAGCAAACTCTATCAAATGACAGGTTTACGTGTGTCTAGTAGACTTAAATGATGCTGTATTGCAATGCCTTAAATGACCTGGTTGCAGAGCATTTAGAAAAGGTAATCTGTTGAAACCAGCTTTGCTGCTGAAACGTCAATGTAGTCAGATTATAGCCTCAGTTCCCCACTGCCCTGTATTATGCATAAAGAGACTGCAGATTTGATTTAAGGTGGTATTTGGGCCAAATTGTAGCTTTTATATTCTGCCTGAGCATATACGACCATAGGATAATGGATAATAAAGTGATGCATAATAAAATGGCCCGTGGTGCCTTCATATTTGAAATGACTTGACAAAGTTTCATGTTGAAATACTCATCATGGTTTAGTAGAATTAATGGCTTTATGATCTACGGACAGAGGGGTTTTTTTTGTGGTGACTCACATCTGTGGGAGTCAGAAAAAGTTGCAGATGTTTAGTACACTGGAGAATTTGTGGCACAGGGGAATTGCTTGTATTCTCAAATGACAAGTCAGTTCAGTGTATCATGTTGTCAGATAAAGATGAGAAAATCTGACTTCTCGTGTATTAGAGAGAAAATGTAGACATGCCAGCAATGGGTGACAAACAGCTGCTGAAAAGATAAGAGCACTCAGCTCTGTTGTAAAAAAAAAATGCCCTCTGAAGAGGTATCTATAAACATAAATTAATCTAAATAACCTTTTAATTGCAAAAGTGAAGATAGTGTTTAATTCCATAAAAAGTGAAGCAGGTAAATAAAACCAAGCTTAAATTTAGCCGCCTCCCATCTGTTTATTTAAAAAAGGGAAAATAAGAACAAGACTGTGGATTATAAAAAGTTGTCTTCCTTTCTACTCCCATTCTCGTGCAGAATTTAAAGCTAGCACATTGCAAAAGGTCGTGATTGACCCAGATGACGAAATAGAAATTAAGTGAAAACTAGATTTTTACCTTGAACTCTGAAATGTGAAAGTAAACAAGTAACATAACAAATGAAAGGCAGGCCGTGCAAAAGAAATACTGGTTTGATACGTGTGAAAATATTTTCTCCTAAAATGTGGTTTTCTAGTGTGACATTGCGTCATTAAAAGAGTATCAAGGTGCAAAATGTGTCATAACAACAGCTAGAGTTTAATTCAGCATTTTCAAAGGCCTGTGTTCACACCAAAACTCCTTATTCACTTCAAAATATAAAGTTTCTAGGTATTATTTCATTATATATGCATCACCTCCTAACAATTAATAAACTGTGAAGTTCCTAACTGCTTGCTTTAATAGGAATGTGGAGAGTTAATATACTTTTGCAGCTCTACTAGTAAACAGTTCACAGAATAGCCTCTGTGGTACTTATGTTCCATTTGTGTCATGAATACTGTCATCTCACAAATTCTGAGGAGTTTTTTTGAAACTTGAATTTGCATTTTTAATGCATTCTTTTTCTCTTCAAATATATAAATAATTAATAATCTTTCTTCAGTATTAAAATATTGTAACAGAAATCAAGCCTCATTCAAGCTCCTTTTATTTTACCTTAACAGCTGAAGACCACAGTGAAAGGGAGTCCATCTTCCCTTTTCTTCAAAGTTGTGCTCAGGTCCTTCTGGAGTAATATGAAGGACTTACCAAGTCAAGATAATTTTACATCATAGTCACCAGGTTGCTTTTTCCCAGTAGTAAGACTTAGCTTGCATGGTACTTGACAATCACAGTCCATCTTTGTATACATGGGAGTTCAGGCAGTACCAAAACTGCATACACTGTTGAGTAAATGCCATAGAGGAATCTCATAATAAAAATTAACAGTCTGTTAGCAAGTGAAGTGAAATAATTTTAGATGTAAAAGGAGTAATTTTTACTTGTGTTTGAGACCTTTTCTTCATGAGCTCCAAACTGCTACCTGTTTTGTAGGGCAAAAGGGTACTTAACCCGTTTGGAAAGAAAAGGAAAAGATTTGTTAAGTGAAAGTTAGATAGCAGGAATAGTCAGATGAGGAATTTTCCAGTCTGTGCTCTGCTAATTTTTAGAAGGACCAAGCAGTTACATTTGTGACACAGCAAGACTTAGACATACCTGCACATCCTACTTGGAGACACTGTGGTAGAAACAGTGAAAACATTTTGAGCTGAAATTTGAAACAGGTTCATGGAATCGTAGAAGAAATACAGAACCATCATTTGGAAGGATTTTGAGGCAGTTGAACCAGGTCAGCTATGACTTAGTCTAGCTACTACTTGAAGCCTCTGTAGTTTCTGTAACATCCCTTCAGGTAGTTTCAGGCTTCCCCCTTAGCCTCCTCTTTGCCAGACTAAAGAGGCCCCCGACCTCTGACACATCACGAGTTGTGAGAACATGACCATCTTGATACCTCTGCCCGGTTTTTCAGTGTCCTTGACCTGGTATGCACACAGAACCAGACATGGAATTGTGGGAGACACAATTCCTTGCAGGCATCAAGCAGAGCCTCGATCTGCTGGTCACGCTCCTAATGTAACCAAAGTATAGTTTGCTTTATTTGCTTTGGGAACATTCTGCTGCCTCATGTTTTACTTGGCATGCCCTGTAGCCCCTGGATCTTTACAGCAGTCTGTTCCCAGCCTGCACTGGTGCTTGGGGTTATTCTGCCGTAGCTGCAGAACTTGACACTTACCTCTGTTGAACTTCAGGAGACTTTTGTTGATCCAGTCCCCAGGTTTCTGGACAGTGCCTCTGGACTCCTCTTCGGTATGCCAGCTGTTCCTCCAGATTCAGTGTTGTCTGCAAAGGTTACAAATGCATATCTGCCTTCAGGCTTCAAGCACAAACTGCATACTCAAAATCTGCTGTTTGGCCAGTCTGAATAGGGCTGGTAGATTTATGTTTTACTTCTTGATAATATGTAAAGCAATGATGAATCCTTCATAACTCCAGGAAAGATAAAGTTTATTTATTTATCATATATAAAATACAAAAACTATTTATTTGTAAACAAAAATTAAAGTCTGTATACTTGAAAAATTGCGTAGGAGTGTTGCTTAGTTACTACTAGTACCCTATAGTGACCACAGTTACAAGTAAACACAAGTTACTACAAATTAATGCAAGTGGATAGAGGATGGCAAACCTTTGTACACACCCGACAGACTTAATTCTGCAGAATCACACTGGGGATGAAAGATGGATTATCAGGTGTAGCCTAAATAGGATTTCAGCTCTTCCTGTGCTACATTACTTATTTAGCGGATGAGAAATGCATTGAGATTGACTTGCAGCAGCAATTAATGGGAAAGCAATGGGTCCAGATCTCCCAGTTATTCTCATGAAAGCCCTACTGAGCTCCCACTCTGTCTACATGTTGTTGATGTAATCTTTTTGGATTTTAGTACAGCTTTCAGTGCTGTTTCTATGATTCTATGACATGACCATATTCCTTTCCAGCTAAGCAGGGGAGAGTGCATACCTTGAGCCTCCTCTGACATGAAATACAATGAGCCAGAACATGTACTTACAAGCTCTCCTGAGTCCCATAGTTTAGTCATGTCTGTAGTCTGTCTGTCATGAGCCACATCTCTATAAAGTAGAGAGGTAAAAGCCTCTACCTAAATTAGGTTCATTTATCCCAACACATTGTGGTTTTACTTGTGTATTATTACTAATTTATTTTTTTAGCTTAAGCAATAAATTTTTATCAACCTGGAGCAAAAGGAAGCTTTTCCAAGACAGATGAATCTATCCTTGCAAAGTTACTTGGTAGCATCTTCCAGTTTTTATCCTTCTAGAGCACCTATGGTGTAGACCTGTAGGACAATCAAAAGTTCTGCTCAACTAGATCCGAGAATAATTCCTTTTGGCAGAGGCATTTAATACTTCACATAACTGCACTRTTGTTCAAGAGATTATCACAGTGGATGCTATTCACAGGGAAGACAAACTTCAGTAGAAAAGGGTGGTGGTGACCAGATGTGTTTCCTGGGATATTTTAGATTTTTCAGCTCTAGTAGTTTTTATTTCCCTCTCTCTGGGCTTTCCTGTACCCTTTTCTATAGAGGAGTCTGGCTCTGGTTACACATGAAAGTGCTGATTTAGAGTGGGGGAGTGCTTAGTCTGAGAAGCTCTGATACCTAGATGAGATATAGAAGGAGCTAAGCGTGTGCTTTCTGCTGGATTTATAGCAGATTTGAAATTATCAACAGTAACCAAACTACTATTCATTGTGCCTAGCTGCTTGGTTCAAAGGGACATGAGGAAGAAGAAAGACTTCTTTTTTTTATCTTGTTCATATTGCTGAATTGTCAATTTTCCTAATAAATATTGCTTTAAGGATTAATTAATATTACCTCAGTAACATTTCATATGATGCTTTTATGTGTTAATAAAATGGAAAGGAAGAATATTGATAATGATCTTGATAATGATCTTTTAAATTTTTATTCTTATATTCTTATATGCAGCTTCTGGGAGTAAATAGGACATGGTCGGCAACAAAGCTGCTTTGCTCTATGCCTGCTGATACAGAAACATCCTTTTCTTTTATTAATTTCATTAAAATATCAGCATATCTGCAGTAGTTAAAACTGACAACAGCTTTTGGCTTGTGCATAATGTACACATTTACTCCATGAAATGTCTCAAAGTTTTTACCCCTTGTGTAAAAGAGGTGTGACGACTTCTGAACTATTGTTTTCTCTTCTTCCCCTTTGTTCCACTTTCAAAGGACCAATTATAATGGTGAACATAAAGTTTCAGGAAAAAGAAAACAACCACAAAACTTACTAGGAGAGAGATTCTTTCCTCCACTGTGGTCTCTTTGTGGCTGGCATCTGTGGGAGTTTTATATGCTGAACGAGACAAATTTCCTTGGTGTAAACACTATAAACATAGGATATAGAAAGGATTGTGCTGTTCCTTAAAGTTTGGTGCAAGATGCCAAGTGGAGGATGGGCTAGGGCACATGGTTGAAGTTTTTCAGACTATTGACAGACCATTGCAAAGATTCTTAGTGCCTCTTGACTATTTAGCAGTCCATAAATAACTCCTGAGTGCACTCAGTTATGCCAAAGGCTGCAACATCCTCCTTACGTGCAGGAGCTGGTCAGGAACTGCCTCAAAAAAATCATGCTGGGTTTTGACTTCTGTTCTCTGTCTTCCTTCTGAAGTATCACTGCTTCTTTCATTCCTATTGGCAAAAGGACTGGCAGCTGATCAGTAGCTCAGTCCTCCTAAGAGTCTGTATAAAATAAATACCATGAATATCCTGAAATGCTGCAGTGGCAGTTTCTCTATAGATGCCTGGTTAGGGGCAGACTGCATTATGCATATGCTCTGGGTTTTAGGTGCTGGTTTCTAGTGTGGCATTCAGAAACTTGAGCCAGGAGTTCTGGCTGTGTAAATAAAAAGTGCTTGGAGAATTCAGAATAGGATGAACTACCAAGCGCAGCGGGAAATCACCCATAATTAATATGCATGCCATTTTCTGATCAGCATGATTTCTGCCTTAAGCCCAGGGTTTGAAATTATCTCTTAGAGCTGGATGCCTGCATGTTTTCTAAGAAAGTTTGAAACTTTTTTTCTTTTCAAATGAGAATGGAGGAAGAGGCACAACTGGGTTACCACCTTTGCCTTCCTTGGGACAGGCACATGTTTATGCAGGAAAGAGCTCCAAAAGTCCGAGCTTTTCCTCTGCCTGAAATTGAAGCTGTACCCTCAAACCGACCAGGATATAAGACCTAATAGTGGTATGTGTTCATAGCCTGTTAGTTAAGGGATATTTTTTAAAAGGTGAAGGGTTTTAGTTCCAGCACTTTTTCCTGTGACTACTCATTTGTTTTATGCAATGACTGTTTAATATAGAATTACAGAATTGGCTGGGTTGGAAGGGACACCAAAGGTTGCCTCGTTCCAAGCCCTCTGCCATGGGCAGGGACACTTTGCACTAGAACAGGTTGCTCAAGCCCCATCCAATATGAAATATATCTCAACAGAAGAAGTTAGAAGTGTTTCAGTCCTCACATGAAAAATACARAAATCTGATTTGAGTATGTTTTGGAGAAATTTTGTTTAAATCCTTTCAGGTAGAGGATAGCATTTGGTTTGTTTTCATGTTCACACTAATGTGCAAAAGGCTCTTTCACATTTTTGCCATGTGCTTTGTGTTAGGTTTTTTCTCCCAAATATTCATTTGTTGCCTGTGTGTGCAGGGCACATTTGAAGCAGAGCCTAGAAGAGCCATACCCTCAGAGATACCAATAAGACTAATATATGAATTTGGTTACTAAGCTGCCTGAGAGAACTAAGACTTCTGGATTTGGGCTTAAGCTAAATGCATGTGGTACTTAAAAGGAAAAAAGTTTATATTTCTCCAGAATSTGGTGTCTGGTGAATGAGTCCATGGAAGGTAGGCTTCCTACAGTCATCTCTGCATATAAAGCTGATTTGTTTCCTCCCCTGTGATTTAAGGATCAGTCAAGATGTTCATGGTCATCAGAGGGATAAATGTCTCTGAGAGTACAGTGGGCATTCTTGATTTGGGGACATAGCATGTGCAGCTGTATCAAGTTGACACAGATCCTTGCATCCCTTGTGAAATGTATCCCAAGGACTTGTTTGTACTTCCCATCTGCCCTTCATCCTTCAGACCTGCACATTGTGTGCAGAACCTGAGCCCTTTCAGTTTCTGTCRGTGTGACTCTTTACCTCGTCTGAGAGATGGTTATTAAGCGGTGAAAGCAAAGCACTCCTCCACTTTGCACACAGTCAGATCCTGCTTGTGGGGGAAGCAAATGACTTGCAATTTAATGTAGCAAGTGGCATTTTGCAGAAATCTTTTGTCTTTAAAAGATACAGTTCTTTTTGAAAAGAAAAAAAGTCTTACTTGCCTTTTTTATTGAGCTTCCTGTAAACATGTGTCTCTTGGGAGCATTTCACTTGTTTTTGGGATGTTGCCCAAACAGTTGATTGAATGGGGGATTAATAGTTTAATTAAGAGTTCTGAGATTTAAGACATGGAAAGTAGCCTTTTCTTTTGGAGATTTTTCCCCCTGATTTGYGCTGTCAGATTTTCTCTCTTCAAAACCATATTTTCAGTGGATACCTATTGCATCATCTCACTCATTCAAATGTTCATCATAGCGATTTGAGTAATACTTGAGGACTGTAACATTCAGATTGTGATTTACCCAGCTGTGCCCATGTACTGTAATGTGCTGCCTCAGAACGTCAGTATCACGTTTACTGCATTGTCACTCTTCTATGAATTTTACTAAATAAAGCTCTTAAAGGCTGTGCAGAGGTTAATGATCACTTGTAACTACAGCAGTCATGCAGAATACTCGTGGGTTTTGTGGAAATCTTTATTTAAAACAGGGTTATATTGGGCAGTTTGTGCACCATTTTAATTTTGCTATCTGATTCTGCACTTTTATGTCAGTCTTACATGAAGACTCAGTTGAATCCTTTTCCTTTAGAGAGGATCTGAGCTGATCCTATCACTGCAGTGTTTTTATCGATGCTCTACACCCTATGCATTCCTAGGTGAAAATAAATAACTGCATTAATAGGCAACTATTTATCTCTAGAAGGATTAACCACAGATGTCTGTTAATCTTAGTAATACCAGGTTTAAAGCCATACGTGATACCTATAAAAGCAAACTAAAATCTCTAGAGTACATTTTAGCCCTAAAAGCTTAGAGACAAATGATGCTGACAATGTAGCCTTCAATTTGTGATATGTGGACACCACAATCTGCCTATGAAGTGCATATTGTTGATTTGGTGCCATTTTAGTAATTTTTGCTAAACTGCTAAATTGCAGGATTAGTGGCATTTCACCAGCCAAGAAGCAGGGCTTTCCAAAACTGACTTAATTTCCTTTGTATCCTTCATCGACATTAGAGAATATTAAAAGCCTTTTTCTCCAAGGCGTGAGGAGACTGACACACGTCTGTTGGCTCTTCTGTGGTCAAAGGGAATTTTTCAGTTACAGGTTTTAGCAGTTGTGTGTTCAGGTGGAAAAGTGCATTTTTATTTGATAGTCTTTCCCTCTCTTGCCTCCTTGGGACAAAAAGGCTTTGACAAAAGTAACATTAGGCAGGATAATGCAGGCAAACAAGTACTKACAACCATATGAGTGTTTAATTGTAAGGCATTTGTAAATAAAAGGGTTTAGAGGCACTTACTAAATTTGCAGGCAACCTGTTTCTAAGAAACTTTCACTGAAAACCTAACAATAACACAAATGGCAGGTCACTTCCATTAGGAACTTATTTGTACACACTTATCAAATTCAGTGTATTTTCAGGGCTAAAAGTTTTCATGCATGTTTGTAATTAAAAGTAGGTTTGTAATTATCATGCAGGTTGTAATTAAAAGTAGGAACTTTTTGGGTAATTTGGGGGAAAAATAAATAAAACCAAATTAAACACAAATTTTGAAGTCCTCTGAGACCAACATAAACAACTGTTAAGACTTCATATCTAAGGCATATGTACCCTTTGGAACACCATTGTGAAGTCCTCCAGTCTGACAAGATGCAGAGGCTGCAATTCAGCCTTCTGCTGGGATAGAGAACTGGGGGAAAACTGTATGTTTCCATAAAAAGATAGCTGCGGGGATGAGTGTAGTAGATCAGCTGGTTTAGGATATGTATCTTGTCAAGAAGGAAAATGGAACTTGCATGAATATTGTTGCATAACAGAATGCCTTATGTTTTTAGTTAGGAACCACTAAGCTAATTTAATTGCTACCTTTTAAAATCTATTTATATTTCTATTTCTGTGTTAAACAAAATGACCTTTACAATTATATTAGGGTAAATACTTACTTTCTTTGCTGAGGTTTCATTGAACTGTGTTGTGTGAGCCCTCAAGCTTTTCAATATCTGATATCTGTTCTGTGTCGGACGTCAGAAAGGTTTCTCTCAGAGCTGACATGCAAAGGGGACTCTTTCAGCACCAGACACTGTAGTAGCAGCTGCCACAAAGAAAGAAACTCAAGTTGATACCTGGACTAGGAGAAAATGGGTTGCTGGAGTGTTCTGATCAACCTTGAATTTAAAATTAGCTGCTTGAAGATCCAAAAAACAAGACAGTTTCTTTGCCTGGAAAGGACCGGGAAATTCAAGTTATTAACTGATAAAAATGTAAGATTTCAGACCAGGAGTACAAAGGAGATTCCATAAATAATGTATTTCAATTACATCTTCATTTAAGGTGCCAAGATACCTTTAAAAATATAGCATTAAACAAAACAAAAATATAACACAGAGAATATATGTAGAAACGTCATTATGTTCTTAGATCTATAATAGTCTTTCCTTTAATCTTCACAGCTTTTCCTAGATGAGTCTCTATTTTCCACTGCTCAGACCCATTTTGTATTCTGTAGTAGATTGCTCTTTGGGTTCTAATCATATATTTTATAGCATTGAAGATTGGAGTAGCTAGTTTTAATTAAGTCCAGGGTAAAGAATTGAAAGAGAATGTCAAAGCCAAGATCTTTCTACTCAGATCCTTTCCAAAACTTCATTTGATTGAATTGCCCACAAATTAATTAAAACAACAGTAAAAATACTCTATATTTTTACAGATTTATTCCCTTTATTATCTCATTGGATGTTTATTATCTCATTAGAGTTTATGCAGGTGTGTAAGACTACTCAGTTACCCATCATTAAATAGTGACAGAATTGGACCCTTACCTGTATACTGAGTGCTTATCCTACAGAGATTAAGATACAAATTGATTCCCTTAATTTACAGATTTTATATTTTATTCAGTTAAAAGATGCTGAGGGATAGGAATGAGGAGAGAGCGTTGCTAAACCACTTCTTGTAACTGAAATRGCATTCTTGTCTGACTGTGCATTTCTCACATCCCAGACGATTGATCCTTGAGCTGACAGTCTGGTGGACCATTCAGTGCTGTTTCACCTGTCCCTTTTGGGTCAGTATTATGCAGAAGTGAATGACCAATATTACCCCTGCAAGTCTTGCCACATTTTGGATYCTCCCTGATAATTTGGCTGTTACAATGATAGTTGAAGGCAGTAGACCAGGCCAAGCAAATTTAGTGTTACGTGTTTATGATTTACACAAGCTCATTACACAGACTAATAGCTTCACACAAAAAATGAAGTCACTGGGGACATCACCTAATAGAGCCTCCTGTGACAAGCTGGGTAACTTTGAAGCTAGATCAGGTCACTCAGAAGGTCTTTTTTTAAACGGGAGGGGTGGGGGGGTTTTGGCAAACCAATTTTGGTTTTCCAATATGAATTTGAATATAAATTACAGTGTGAAATTTATTTTTCTGTATTAAATACACATCTTTTATCACAACGTCAAGAGAATAAATCTAGAACTGATTTTGGCACTAAAAGATACACTGAGAATAGTCTCCATCTGCTGCTGAAGTCTCTCTCATTGCCCACAGTGGTTCTTGGGATTTCTTTCCCTGTAAAGATTTTTGTCAGTGAACATTTCTTTAACTTGCTGTCTACTGAGACTTCAGCTCTCTGTCCCCTACTCCCATTCTGTTGGCTCTGAGCAGGCTGAGCAGATTCTTACTATTTTTGCAGTTTTAGAAAAACCAGGCACCAAGTTTTCACTTTCGCTTTATATTTGCCTAATAAGGAACTTGGAGCAGCAGTAGACTGAACAATCCTAAATGTTAGAAAAAAACGTATAACCCAAGCAACACCCCAAAGCAAAACCTCAGCAGTTTACTTTCAAGGTTAGTTTCAAGATTGCATACAAGTAAACTTGTTAGAACCTAGCCATCTGTATACTATTAGGTGCATATTTGACAAAAAAAAAAGGTAAATAAAAAAGCTGTTAAATGACTCTTGAACATTCAAACAGCTTAAAAGCTCTTTGTGTGGTAATGTTGGCACAGCTCCTAAGTGACCAGATGGAATTTTATTAACAGCCAGCAGGACAAGGGCTGAGATTTTGTTTCTTAACTTACTATTTTTGAAACGCTTGTAGAGGATGTGTCAGAAAGCTTGATGTACTTTCCTACTACGCAAAATTACACATTTACCTTCCCTTAATGCAAAGATGAAGACTGCTTCAGAGGTTGTCATTTCTGTAAGGTAGATAAGAAAAAGAGCTATGAGATGTATGGTAATTTAGGTATCACAACTTTGTAGTGAATTTCAGAAAGGTGTTTTTATATACACAGTTTGTGGTCATATTAAAAGCAGAACTTAGAAACAGGCTTTCTAATAAATAAAGAATGTATTTTATAAAAAAGAACAAAAAATAACAAAGTATTAAAAGAGGCTTGATTTCTGATATCAGTAACCACTGATAGTAGTGATGTCAGATTTCCATTTAAGGACTCTGGTAAATGTATTAAGACCATGTGAATTTATGTGACTCCTCCTTTTCTGGCGTCATCATGGATTTATTTATTGTCAGTAAGAAATACCTGAAAACTGAGAATCTCAATTGTCTCCAGTAAATCCCAGGATGACAGTTAGTCCTACAGGGAGCAGCTGAGGGACTTGAGGTTGTTCAGTCTGGAGAAAAGAATGGTAAGAGGAGACCATACCACTCTCTACAACTCCCTGAAAGGAGGTTGTAGCAAGGTGGGGGTTGGCCTCTTCTCCTAGGTAACTGGGACAAGAGGAAATGGCCTCAAGTGGTGCTGAGGAAGCTCAGGTTGGATATTAGGAAAAATCTCTTCATTGAAAGCAAGAAAAGGCTCCCCAGAGAAGTGGTAAAGTCACCATCCCTGGAAGAAAATGAGTGGATGTGGCACTTTTCAATACGTTTTAGTGGGCATGGTGGTGTTCAGTCAAAGGGTGGAGTCGATGATCTTGGAGGTCTTCTTCAGCCKTAATGAGCCCGTGATTCTACAACCTTCAAACCAGACAGCTTACAAGAAAAGAAATAAAATCTGTAACATTCTGTGGGCTCATGGTTCACCCTATTCCTTTCAGGTGCTTTGTTTCCATATTTAAGGTTTTCAGGGAACTCATGATAGCTAGAAGAGTGCTGTGTAGTCAGACATTAGTATTTCATAACATCTGACAGAAGAACACTGATGTGACATACAATTAGAGCCAGCGGTACCAATTTTGAGCCTGGGCATCTTACCCAGACAAAATTCTCACTGTTGCTGGTGAAAGATGTCCCTGAGGGCTTTATACAGAATCAAATCCTGTATTTGTTCAGTAACTCAAGCTGGTATCATAGGTATAGTTATGACAGATATTGCACTGTGTACTCATATTGTACAGTTGATATGCACTTTCTTGCAGAGGGTAGGCCAAAGACCAGAACCAGAGCTTGTTGAAGTCAAAGAGAATTTTTCTCAATCCTGGAACTTTGTATCCTCACCTTTGTATTGCCTCATTTTAATTTATTTATTTATGTATTTGTTTTTATTTTTAGGCTCAGTATGAAGAAAAAGTAATTTTAACTTGTTTATCAAAAAAGCTAACAGCAGAGTAAGCTCGTTAGATTGATTAGGAATGTATACTTTAAGTGTAAATTGTTGTCCCACATTATAACATCCTACAAATGTCCGCTCAGACTAACTTCTAGCATTACATATGTGTTATTTTGTTGCTTAATAAGCCATATTTTGTATAGAACTTGGAAAAAGTACAGACAATTGGCAGCCTCATTAAATTATGCAAGAAAAGAAATCARTGTTCTAATATAGTAAGGGAAATAATTTTTAAAATAATGAAAAAGCTGTTTAGGAAAATGTTTTCCTCTTATTTGTTTGTGTAATGTCTAGATTGGCATTTGTAGTCAGCTAACTTGAGTCACATTAGGATCAAGACTTTTAGAGTAGGTGCAGTCAGAAAAGGTTAGACAGTAGTGTAGGCAAAGATCATCTCAAAGAAAAGATAAAGCTGAAAAAGCTCGATGCATTTAGTTTTAAATGTGTTGTTTCTAGACTGTACTGTTTCTGTAGTTTGATTTTCTTCWGTTTGTTTTCTAGCACCTGTTCTCTGTTCTTGCTGTCTTGACTTGACAAAGTGATTCTGCCTGCTAGATTAAAAGTGCTTCAGGCAGAAATCATCTGGAAGAGCAGAAAAGGAAAAGAAGACAAAAGACCATAATAAACCACCTAAAATGAATCAAAAAAGAGCCAGTAGAGAGATGCAAGTCCTGCTAGCTCTCTGTGTGTGTATGTTTGCATAGACACGTGCAGACATGCAGCTTGTCTCTTCTGTACTGCTTCATATGTTTATATGTAATAGAGTATTGTAGCAAATGATAGATTTGATTTGTATTAAGGTTACTCCTTTTTTTTCCAAGATCCTGTTTCAGTCATTTACTGACTCTTCAGGAAGAGCTATAGTCTATTCCAAGTGTCTGCTTTAGGCTGTCCATTTTAATTTGCTTGATGAGTTTTTGTTTTAGCATGAGCAAAAAACAGGTTTGAACTATTGTCTGAAGTAACAGTAGTCATTTTGGTCCTGTTGYTTTTCCCCCCACTAAATTTTTTTCATTCTGTCCATAGGGCGGGCAGTAATCCAGAATAATCTGGTGGAGGAGACCTTCTCTTGCCTTTTATGTTGCAGTACTTTGAAGCCATGTCATAAACTAAGCAGGGTGGGCATGTATAGAGAAGCATTCACAGTTGAATGTTCCCACAAAGAACTGGATTCCCTTCTGCCCCATGTGACACCTGACACTTTCTTGATACCTGCCCGTGATGTGTTGTGGTCTGCTTTATAGAAGTGCTGAGTGTAATCTCTACCTGCATCGGAAGACTCCTAAAGAATCCAGAGTGTGCAGTAATTCTGGAACCTGAAAATCTCATGTTGGAAACCCCACTTCCCACACAGATACTTTTAACCCTATATTTTCAGTTCTCCCATTCACTTCCACAGTGCATTGCTTCCCTTGTATTTTATAAATACCTTCTGAAAGCAAGCACATTCATATCTTTGAAGCATGATGACATCGTGTAATGATAGTAACTTTATAATTGCCAGTGAGAAAGGAAGCCATCCTGCATTTTTTCGTAGTATCTGGTAAATAAAAGGAGAGCCACTTGCCAAGAAGGAGGCTATGAGAAGACATTCAGCTGTTCTTTGACAGAGCATTTGTCCTGAAAGAGAGAGGTGTCCCTTGGATAAAACAGTATTCTTCATGTGTACATCCTGGCATGCACTGTATTGTATGGTAAATATTTTACATGGTGAAATATATGTGGGTTGATTTAATTCTGGAACTCTGTGTGTTGTTTAAAGCCATTTTGGTAATATGACTCAGTGAAGATCAGGCACCTGGAGAAAAAAAGCTATACAAAAATCCAATGTGCAAATACAAATGCAGTCTTGTCAGTTAAATTGTAATTCTTTACAAATTGGTAGCCATCTTGATGGTTTTTTCAACTACTGCTAGTAATAGAGTACCAGAAAAGGGCTTTCCATAAACTGAGAACCAAATTATATGAAATTATTCCTTTTTCTATCATTAGCTGATTTTTAAATGAAATTTATCCACTACAGATTTGCTTTATCAAGCAATTTTCTGTTAAATGAAAAAAATCTATTTCATTCTTCTTCTAGGACTGGTTTTAAGCAAAATCTTTTAGGACTTTTTGTAAAGCAGTAAAGTTATGTTGATTTCACTGAATTTTGATTGGTTTCTTTAGACCTTAAGATAATTCCAGATCTGCAGTGTTTAATTATGAAATATAAAGATACCTAAATGTACCATGTTTTCCTAGGAAAGAGAAAAAAAATATTCCAAGTTTCTGCAAAATCTTCTGAAATGTCATTCTTACGGTCTAGCCTTTGCAAGTCACGATTTAAGTAACAGAGGATCATTAATGTGCAAAAACCAATTACAGCAGCTACAGATCCATATACCTTGCCATAGTGTAAATGTTTTTATATTAGAATCTATTGCTTATCTGTGACTACAGTAAAAATAATACATCAAATTAGTTTCAAAGATATCAAATGTCCTCCAAGTGGCGGGGGGGGGGGGAGTAAAAAAGCAAACAAAATTCTGCATTGGCAAGAGATTCCAAGTGTACCAACTGCTGGCTGRTGCCACTTTGTTTAGGTTTCTATCTTGATTTTGAATACAGATTGACTAAGTAGCTGTTCGTGTGTATAGGCTGACCTGATAATTACCAAAACTAATTAGGTAGCTTAGTGCTCAGGTGGCAGTGAGTCATTGTGTGTCAGTATTTTCAGGTAATAAAAATGAAGCCTCATGTCAGAAGAACAGATGCAGAAGCAAGTGGATAAATGAAAGAGTAACAAGTCTCTAAGACCAGATGGCCTATATCTAAGATTCAGAAAGTGTTTAAGAATGAAGCAGCTGAGCTGCTGTCAAAAATAGACACTCTCATTAAAATTAGTTACTATGCTAGAAAAGTAGAGCAAATGTACCTACGTAAAAAACAGGTTGCAGAAGGAGCCCTGCAGTTAATGATCCATCATTACATCCCTGGAACTAGAAAATTTGTTGGGAAAAAAGCATTAACCCAGCTCAGTGAACATGGTAGGACTGAAATAGGCCTCTGTTTTTTAAAAAAAGTTCTTTCCTGATTAAGATGTCGATCTTGTCTGTCTGTACCAGGTCTTCTGGCATTACTAATCAAAAACTAATTCTTCACTGCTGCCCTCTGACAGCATATAGGTACCTCCTGATTAGATGCCAGGTTTAAAAATTTCCTGGATGGGCTAGGAGCAAAGAGTTATCTCTAATGATGGGTTTGGGTGGTTTGGCAGAAAACATTGTACACTTGGGAGCACTTGAGGGCAGCTGCCACGAAGACAGGAGGGGATGGAGTACTTTTTGGCAATGGGCTAAACGTGAGAACAAGATTCTTCTGTCCTCAATAAACTCTGTATTTGGAGTATTTTGCATGTCAATGTGAACATGTGTATGGGAGTAGGTATCTTCTGAAAAATTATCCAAGAGGAAGTGTCTCAGTTTATATGGATTCAAAAGGGACCTGTACATTTCTGCCAGCTTATTCAATGTCCTGGGAGCTAAAGGGCTCTCATAATTTTGCCCCAGTCTTCTGTTTTCTTTAGAGAAGCAGCATCTGGGGTCATTAAAGACCAAAGCTGTGCTACAGATCTCACCAGCTGCTGGGCTTTCTGCTGCAAAAAGTAATTCAGGCCAAATATATAAATCTCACCCAAATGGATTGTCTGATCTTTGTGTCAGGTTCTCAAATAATATCACCTCAGAATACACTTTTCATCAAAAACAACTGTGGTGAGCCTGGGGTGGATTGCCCCTGTGGGTTAGTTTGGTCTGAAATTCTAGTAAGTTCAAGTCTGTACAAGAAAAGTAGTTTCTGCAGTCTAGCCCATGTGATGTATGCACCTACATTTTTAAGACATTTGTGCTATTATAACACAAGGAGACCCATAAAATGGCAGCATTCCTTCTGCTCCGTTTGACGTCTCATTGTTTCCTGAGAGGCAGTGGAACAGACTCAAAAGGCTCGGATGTTAATACAGCCACCATCTCTGCAATAGCAGAACTGCTCAAACTTCTTTTTTTATCTGATCAGCATGTTTCAGTATGTCTCATTTCAATATCTATTAATTTTGAATTCCTTATCTGTTAAGTTGCATGTATAATGCAATGGTCTCTTTAATAACAACAGTCTACGAAGTGTCAATCAAAAGATACAGTCAATGTTAATGATATGTTCAAAGTCTTAATTTTGTAGAGAAAATATCTATACTGGAAAARATATTATATGAAAAACAAACAGTCCAGACAAAAGCTGACCATCTAAGTACTCAGCTAAGACATTCTAAATATTTTATAAACATCAGTCCTGGAATAGGGCTTTTCCTGTGGTTTGGGTGAAGATGCTGTGGACTCAGAGCAAAACTGGCGAGTTGGTTCTTACCCTCAGAAGCTGCATTACTGGAAAGACTATTGGGTACCTTGTCAAACTTTTTTGAGTCTAACCACCACTCCCGTGGCCCTGACCCTAAACAAAGCTGATCAACTACCGAATTTTTACTAGATGAAAGAACAGTTCTTCTGTATAAAACAAATCAGTGACTGCAAATAGGAATGAGTCACAGAAAAGCTCTCAGAAAAAAAGAGTACAGTGAAATGAAATTGAGTATTAAAACATTCACTAATGTTCGTTTTTGACTAATTTTCTCCATAAAAATGCCCGCACAAGAGACAGCAAAAAGTTGCAAGAGATAGCAGTAATACYGTGCTACCAAAAAGCAATGTGGGCAATCAAAGTATTTAAACTGCCTTATTTTTTATGAGTGTTTGTGCAGGAGTAGTTATTGGTGAAAACAAAATGCAACCGTAGGTGGAATGGGCCAGACAGGTGTGACAGCTCTTGGCAGACTCTACTTCCTAACTTACCAGTTTGTAACATTAGGATATATAGGATTAAGGTCTGTAGGATTCAGAGTTTTTGTCCGGATAAAATAACTAATTTTTCTGAAAGCAATACAGTAAGCCAGATGTAAGTATGAGAGACTCCCTGTGCTTAGGGTCATCAACARAATAGTTGATACTTTTGTTGAACTTCAGACTTGATGCCTCACAAATATGCAACATGATACCACATTGTTGACCAGCTGTACCATAGGGACATTACTAGCCAATTTTTACCTTTACCATCATAATCTTGCCCCCTTAGATCTTCCTAACTGATGTRAGCTTTCACATGACTTGCATGTTGACAAAACGTACCTGTTCACGTTTCTCTGATACTCAGCCAAAAAAATTACTTATATTGCTTTTATTCGATGGGGTTTTATTGCTGAGAATCTGATCAGCCTGTGCAGCAACAAGCCTACTGGAAACAGCTCCTATAGATGGAGAGGAAGAGACACAAAAGTAAGCAGGAGATGATCACAAGAAAACAACAGGGGTTTTGTACTTGGAAGAGAAGCRTTTGCAGCTTCTTCCCTAGATGATGGGTTTAGGGCAACTGTGAAACAGCAGGAGTCGAGAAGCCTTGTGTGATTATATGGTGAGAGTGCTCTGAAACACCACAGCACTTCTCTCTGAATATCCCTGTCAGTGTCATCCCAGACTATAAGGGTTTGTTCTTTTCAGGACAACAAAAGAAAAAAAGGTTAAAAAGATAACCAAACCTCTGAATCTGCTGAAGATGTATTTGCACACGTCCAAGATTTTTTGGTTTCAAAAGTAACGGTCTCTTTCACGGTATCAACTCAGTTTAGAAAGGAGACCAAAGTGAGCAAATAAGTTCTTTCTTGAAGGATGGTTTCTTCCCTCTGTGCTCTTGGCCTTCTGACATTGTGTCAAGAGATCTGTTGTTTCTACAGTATTCCTATTATGTTTTCTTCTTTAGCACAGAGTGATTAAGTATCAAGCTGCAAGAAGTTTAGAGTTGTAGGCTTATTAGAAAATCAAGGATTACTGTAATTTATTTTAGAAGCATGTTTTATGCATATGGTTTCTAAATTAATCTCTGCTGTTATGTTACTTTAAAAATACTCACAGCATCCAAGTGTACCTAGTGGAATGGCAATTTGGCACACAGGGCAACATAGTTTCATAAGATATTTTAAAAGTAGTATGGCCACATGTGTACCATTGCCACAAGTGCCCATTGATAGTTGAAGTGCGTCTAAAGTTGCAGTTAAATGTCCATGTACGTCAGTGGGATGTGCACGTGCTTGGTACCATGAAAAATGGAGTTGTTTGTCCTAGGGAATGAAATATTTGGATAGTCACGTTTGAACAATTTTGCCAAAATGCATAATTTTGCATATCATCTGTAATTGTGTAGTATTAGAATAGTGGAGTTTCCCAAGAAAAACTTCACATGGCACTGAGCAGAAAGAGGAGGTAGGAAAATAGACTGCAGAGACTTTCCTAACTCTATTGCAGGTTCTGATGTGGCAGGGAGTGAAAGAAATAACAAGTATTTGATATAAAGCACTCACCTCTGCACAGAAAAATGAAATTATAAGTGGGATCTTGTGATTTATTGAGCACAAGTGAAGTAGGAGAGGCTGTAAGAGAGAAATAAAGTCTGGGTGTGCTCTCTGACAATAGCCTCTGTTCACAGTCTGCAAAATCTGGTGTGACAGTGAATTTCTTACCTTTGCATTTTCTTCTTCACCAGATTATAGGAATCCTTGCTTTTTATATATATAGTAGATTGAGTCTTCTTACTGTAAATGTTGCTGTAGCTTCAAAGTTAAGTTTGTGAATATAGAAGGACATGAGATGCCTGTAAGGAGGGAAGAGAATTAGTGCTGTATTAGCAGAAAACTGCAGAGAAGAATATGAGAAGGAGGCAGGTGAAGAATAAGAGAAGGTGGAATGCACAATGTTGATTGTAGTACTGAGGCTTGGTCACTGAGTACCCTACACCTGTGTCTTTTGACAAATTCCAGTGGTAACTCCTGAATAATGTATTTAAACAATGAGACGTTGCAGTGCATGTTCAGCTTTGTGTTGGCTAAATGTGATTCAAGAAAAGTGCTGCAGTAAGCCTGCTAGAGAGTAATGTATGAGGGGGAATAAAATTTAGGGTTTTTTTCCCTAATAGCTTGTTCCAGAAGGTGGCAGTTCAGCATAGTGAGGAGGTAGTAGGAAGGAAGCTTTTTAAGATCTCGAGGAGCCACAACCAAGTGTGGTTGCCCAAAAGGCTTTTGCAGAGTTGCCAGCACGCTGCTGGCTGTCTGCATTTAGGACTACTGACACTCATGGCTATAGTTTTGCTAAGAACATGTTCATTACTGAATAGACAAAATAACTGCCTGATCACAGAAACATACAAGCAATTTCATGTATAAATACTGAACACTTCAAAAATTAAGTATCTTACCTTTATCTGTATGGGATATTGAACTACAAAAGCATATGCTAATARAAACTGGAGGTGGAACAAAAGCCACAGCTTTGGCTGAGAAGCAAAGCAGCTCCAGGAGTGAGATTCTGCCCTCTTCATGGGATGCCTGTTGTGTCTCCACTCCTTTCCTTTGCACCATCCCGTATGTAGGCAAGTGAGCAGGAGGCAAAGCACAGCAGGTGCYAGCTCACCTATGAAGGAGGCTTCCTGCGCTGGTGTGAAGCTCTAAGGCAGCACTGGCTGCCAGTCAGGCTCAGAAGATACCAGTGATGCATTGAAAAGAAACTCCACCTATCGCTGTGTTGGGCTTGGGTCAAGGCTCTTCGATCAGCCACTGGGAACAAAAGACAGTGAGACACTATTTAACATTATTTGTTTTGAGTAACACTTTCTGCTTCCTGTCAGAGTTGGCATGGAAACTGAATCAGCACTCATTTTTAGAAGAATACTCCATTCAGAAGGAGGTTAGTCATCAGTGGGCTTACCAGAGGCTCAGGCTGCAGCTGCCAGCACTTAAACCTTGCTCATGAGTAGATAGAATCCTCAAAATGGTAAYGATCATACTATCCCAGCCTTTCCTGGGAAAATAGGTGTCTTTTGAGAATGATGTCATGTCATTTGCATTTGGGTGGTGGTGGGTTTTTTTTAAAGCGGGAAGAGTTAATTACCTGAAATCCACCGCAGAACTTTCTTATTTCAAGAAGATGCCATCTGTTTTTATGGATCAGTTGAATTTAAAGAGTTAACACAATTCATATTAACAATGATGCGTGTAACATTGTGGTGGAAAATGGCATAATTCTTAAAAGGCTCTAAGCTTAGCACTAGGCATCTGTGAATAGTCAAGATGGAAGCCTACACAGCATGCAGAAATTGGCATTTTCAATTACTTTGCCTCTATTGATGAAGAAGATTAAGATACGCTTATTTCCATTCTATTTTATTCCCACGCGCAAGGGGAGAAGCAAAGAAACGGCTGCTGGTTTTCTGTACCAGCAAGGCTGAGAAAATACTGATGGATAAATTGCTGTTCAGTGGCATTTCATAAAGCACCTGCTGTGACATCCTGTTCTCAGATGCAAAATGATAAATGTATATATAAATTTGAAAAGTTTAATTTCATCTGTAGCCTCTGACTCCTGGCTTTTTGTATCCTCAGAACACAGACCATACATGTCTTCTGCATTGATACAGGAACTGTTTTTATACTATTTACATTCAAGACTATAGCGTCGTTACCCAATTGATGAGGACACTGATTTCTTTTTTTCTTTTTTGTTTATCAAGCAGATAATTTAACTGAAGCCCTGAAAAAGCTGAAGATAACATCCACTGACAGCACAGCAGATAGCTTGGAGGGATGCTTGGACTGTCTGCTTCAAGCTCTGGCACAAAACAGTAAGTTGTATGGACCTTTCAAATTCTAAATCATATGAGATCAGTGAATTAAAATGTGGCAGAAAGACTGACTCAAGCAGTAGGCTGCTAGATTGGCTCTCTTGAGTTTTGGGGGTTTTTAACCCATATGTCTGTAACATTCCAGTAGCAACAAACACAGTGACAGGTAAATACCTGAATATTTGCAACAGCTGTAGTCCGTTCCTTTTTCCAAGATGAAGTAGCACAATTACTTTTTTAATTGATCATTCAAGAAAAAAAGAACAGAGGTGGAGAAATAAGCCTGGTAAGATGGGGAGAACGATAAGGGAGCTGCTTGCTAATTCTGGTTGAAAGAGCATAGTTTCCCATTTGTAATGTRTTTCTCCTCACACTTCTGATCACAGATTTCTTAATTCCAGGAGTTTCAATTAGCAGAACTAGGCTGGATATCCAAAGATGGTCCAAGTTTGATATATAGTATGGTAAAAATAACATCAGAATGGAACAAGATGTCATTTTCACCACAAACTTTAGAATGCTTGTCCCCACTCCCAGTAGACAGAAAGATAAGGTAAATGAAGATGACAGTTTATAAGACTTTTCTGAGTTTAACTTTCCTAGTGCTTCAGATCGTGCCAGAAGAAAAATGTGTACAATTTCAGGTTGAAAAACTTCTCAGGATAGGTACAAGCCATGATTAAAAACTGTTTATTTAAAAGAGTTCGTTCTTTGGAAATATCAATACACTCAAAAGTACATACTATTACTAAGTCTTCGTTTTTTTCACATGATGGTATTCTACAAATCAAAGCCTTTTGGATTAGTTAGTGTAAAATACTTAATGAGTTTTTTCACAACTGAATATAAGCACCATCCAGATCAAGTCAAAAATGAATTATAACAGTGTCTACATTTAATAGTAGTCTGGTTTTAATTCTCATTATTTTAGAAGGCTATATCAGCCAGAAAGTAATAAAATCTTTGAGGTTCAGATCAACCATTTTTTGAAGATGCYGAATCATTTTTATTATGGATTTATTTATAAGGTATATCCAATACTTTAATCCAACCTCCAACTGGATTTATTTCCACTACTTTTAAGTCTAATACTTAAACAATAAGTACTAAAAAGATCATATAAAAAGTGACAACTTACTTGTGTAAATAAGAGAGTTTGCTGTTTTGCCTATGAAGGTGACATAGCTGTGTCACAGAAGAAGCCTGGCAGATGCAAAATAATTGTACTGATGTACATCAAACTTACTGGTGCTTCTGTGCAACCAGATGACTCTCTTCTGTCTCAGTCTAGGGCTTTGCTCTTCCTTCCAAAATCTTTTCTCTTTTAGATTTGTAGCTGCYAGATCAGATAAACAGGTTATTAGGATTTTGACCTCTGTCTTTGGGGCAGTTTTAGAAAATTTATTCTCTCCACAATTTCCCATGCTCTTTGTGTGTAAGTCAGTAACATGGATATAGCCCTGCTGAGCTGCGCTATGATACATATCTGCACATACTTACATTTGCCCAAGATTGAGGGCAACTAAAATAATGCACTGAAAATTAGATGGGTCAGATAGGACAGGTTTTTTAAACAGTTTGCTGGTAATTTAGGAGCTAGAATATCAATTCTGTCTCAAGGAAACTGGACACTTCCATACCTAAGCTTTGTCAAGTTTCTTTGGACAACAGGCTTTAGTTCTCAAGGTTGTCTGATGATTTGGGGAACAGACTTCTGGCTTGAGATAATTTTATGAGAACAGCAGTACATTCAAAAGACTTCAGAAACTGAGGTAAATTGCATATAATAGATTGATTCAACAAATAGATACAGAATCCACTTTCTAAGCATTTTCTCATAGCTCTCATCCATTCAGTTAACATCTTAATATGGATTTGACTGATTGATTTTTAGTTACAGGGTATATTATCATATTTATGATATCTAGTTATGAGATACACTGTACCTTTGTGTCTGTGTATAAACGATTATACAATAATAATTGGAAATGAAAAATTCTTTATATTAAAGTACCTGTTAATTGTAATGCAGAGATAATTTAAATAATATTTTGCAAATAATTTTTGTGCTCTCTTTTAGCATATTTCCATGTGTATGATTAAAATAATGAAGTATACATTTAGATTATAGCTCAGTAAATCATCATATTAATGTGAAAGAAAAAAAGCCATGCAAGGAGTAGTTTTTTTTAAGAGAATTTTATAGGACTATGATTTTGTTGGGAGTTCATGGTAGTATTGTAAATCACAGAAGTTAAAGTTTTATTCACTGCATTAGGACTTGGAGGTAAAAATATTATTTTATCTTATATAAAATTTAGTACATTACTAATACGCTAATGCAACCCACTCCCATCTACTGCCAGCCAAAATCAGTAGTTAAACCCAGTATTACTACAACAAACTGAGATTTTCAGCAAAGGACAGCTTCAGTTTTGCATACTGCATGTACAYATGAATGTTTCGGTGACCATTACAATGCTTTTAATTGCTGTCTGCATGCAGCATAGGCTTGTGGCTGCTGCAGAAATGTCAGTTAAATTCCCTGGTCTCTAAGAATACAGTGAAAATTATAGTTCCATTTACTCTGCATACAATCCTTTAAATCTTCATTATGTTAAAACATTACTTTCTTCTCGTATTTTCTACTGTATAGAAAGAGATGACAAAGTTATGATGAATATTGTAACTTTTCATTTCTTTCTATGTAATCTGCTGTGTTTTGTTTTGTTTTTTACTCTCTTTCTCAAAGCTAATCTGTTGATAATCCTAGACAGGTGTAATGCCCTGGAACATGATACCTCCTGCCTGACTTTAGGAGCTATTCTGCCATTTGTCACACCAGTCAAATTAAGGTGCATGCACACACACATATGCTATACCACAGGAGGTTAAGTCAAATACTCAGCTGAGTGTGATAACTGCTGGTAAATATTTGGCAAGCCAAATTCAAATTATTTTAACTACAGTTTGTCTAGGAGAAAGTTGCATAGCTCTTCACATCTGAGATCTGGGTCTGAAAATCCTGCACGGATGGTTTCCTTAGGAGACATTGTTTGGAAATATATATATATTCCTGTTTATGCAGATATTTTAGTTCTTGTCTGTCACTGGCACTTCTGTCTGAGGCCAGTCATATGTGGTCTAGCTTGTGGCACTAGAGAAAACTGAAGAGGTTAAGATGAAAGAGGCAACAATGACAGAAGAATAAGACATAAACATGCACTAGAAATGCTTTAGAATAATGACATACCTCATCTTGTGTGGAGTTCCTTCAGCATTCTCAGTGAAGTTGACTGGAATATCTGGGGACTTTGCAGCCGTAAGGTTGCAGTAACATTAGTTGAGATTCACAGGTAGCGTAACATCTCCTTTCACCTCTGTGGATCTACCTCATTCGCATAAGCTGAGATTCTATCCACCTTGCTTCTGAAAGAAAAACACAAATACTTGATCTCTCTCCACCTGCAAGCGCTTACCATCTGCTAAACTTTGCATCATTCAGATTTTTAAGGAAAGGCTGGGGTACGTGATCCATAAGCATTATTAGCAGCAAAAACCAGATTCAATGAAGAGGTGCAAGTCATGTATTACATGCGTTTTCTTTTAACAACTATGCATTAAAACAAGTTACTCCATTGTCTGCTCCATAGAATCTGGATTAATTCTATACAGACATGGATTGATGTGTTRTTGTCTAGAAAGAATTTTGCTGATCTGGAAGCAGGCTGTTTACAGCGACATGGAGTGTAGAATGATCATAACAGTCAGAAAAGGCACAAACCTGCTCAAAAGAATGAGTAAGACACGTACTGAAGAAAAGTAATTTGAAAGATCTTATGCTTACATTTCYGGAATGAAGCATATTCTGAAGTATAATTGCTTTATTTTGTATCTTGCACCCGAAGAAAAATATGGGTGTGTACTACTATTGGATATTGGGAATAATTGGTTAATTGTCTTGTATAAGGAATGACGAGAAAACAATATTGGCCGTCATTTTCAATCAATGTATACGAATTTATACGTGTTAAGAGCCATTTCATAAATACTATGCCTATCAAAAAAGTGCTTTTTTGGGGATCCTAAGATCCCCAACTAAAGGTCCACAAGAAAGGACTGCCAGAGAGAAAGAAAGCAAAAAGGAAATAGAGGTTTTCTTTTAAACAGCAGGCTCTCTGGGACATAATTATTGCACTAACAGCAACAAAAAAAGTTACTGCTAGTCCAGGTATGCTGTGTTTCAGATACAAGAAGTTATATCAGACATAAATAACCCAGTTTTGATAAATGAGAAATCTGAAAAATCTGCTGAGAATGGTATTTTTGGCTCTGCTGTACTCAGTGTAAGAGGCTGAAAATGCCCTCTAATCCCAGCTTTCAGCACCTGGCTCTGAAAATGTCTGACATGTAGTTGAAGTGCAAAGGCTGGCACATGCATTTGAAATGTTTTTTTAACATATACTTTTTAGGAAACTAAGAATATGAGTTTACATGTTTGTGTGTAAAAATGGTTAAGCAAAATCACAGCAATAAAGATAAGCTTAAGCGAGAGGGCAAGGCCCCAGTTTTGGAAATGATTTAGAAACATTGGAAAGATCTGAAATAATGCACCTTACCTTAAAGATGTGGATAAGATGCCCTATTTTCTACTTGTTGAGCTTTGCTGATACCTGGTAACTCAAGGTACCATCACATGACACATGAAAATCTTAAATTCATGCTTGAAACTGGAAATCTCAGCATTATTCAAAGGCTACTTTAGCATGTAATTTTTCTTCCCATAATGCACACAGGTTCTTAATAGTATTTTTCTTTGCCCCAGAAGGTATTTTGGCTGTATGCTGGGGCCATGCTTTGTTTAGMATATACTGGCCGTGTTGTATCAGAGAAAATAACATTGTTACAAATTCCCTGAGCAACTTGTAGTGAGCCTTTGCCATCACTTCCCGCTGTTCCAGCCTTGGGGTGTAGGGACCATGGGCTCATCCCTCCTACCTAAAGCTTCTTGTTCAGGTTTTCTCTTGGAAGTCACCAGTGGGTTTTCTGAAATGTATTTGATGGCAGCCCACAGGAGCATGTAATAGCATCTGGAGTGCTTAAGAAAATCTTGGATATCTGCAGAGACAGCAGATTTCTCACATTCCTTCCTCAGTGGTGCAACTTTTCATCGAATGCCCTGAATCTTTGGTAGGCACCTGCTTTCGCAGACATCTAGTTTCTCTCTTTAATTATTTTGGTGGGTTTCCAGTTCTCACAACCATATGTTTACACAGAGGTTATATTTGAGTTGGAAATTAATTTTATTCTGTTCCTCATAGCCATGGCTTCCATATGTTGTTGAATTTAGTTAGTACTCGTGCTTCCTATACTTGATGTTCCTTTTCCTGATCTTTACTGGCCATAGAAGATGGAACAATTCCTCTACTGGAGCAGAAAAATTATGTAGAATTTAGACTTTTATAATTCTTTAATTCAGAGCTCAATTAAAAAAAAAAGACCCTGAAATTTTAAAGTGTATTATTAATGCTATTAGTGCCTTTGATTTGTAAAAGAAAAATCGAGCTTTACCTATTTTTATCTRTTTATTTTTCGGACATTCTTGATAGTGTTCGTACTCTTTATTCTTTGAAGCATCAGGTAGGCAGCTATCTGCTTAACTGGTAACACTAAGTGCCATCTGATTTCAGTGAAGCCTTGTACCTCTTTAGTACACAGAGGATTAAGAAACATTCATTTYGTCTTTTGTTTCCGCAGCCCTCTCACATTTAGCGTGAAAATATCTGTCGTCCTGCCCCAAGCATAGAAAAAGTTAAGTTGTAGAACCTTTTGTCATAGCAGAGTTACTCTAAGGCACAAACAACTGAAATCACTTCATTTTTTCCCATTGGCTACACGTCTTAAGCTTTCTCCATTCCCTTTCATGGAATGGAGCATGGAGAAAAAGCTCCACATTTCAGAGCTTGCTCAAGCAAAAATATTCTTAAACATCAGCACACTAACCTTTCTCTGTTTTGGAGAAACTGAGCAGAATAAGAGTAAAATGATGTGACTGTCATTTCATGCAGATTGTGGCCAATGAACAATGCTTTCCTGAATGTGAATGCTTGCATAGTATTCAAGCTTAAAACAATAACTGTCTATTGGCCCTATTTTGACCCTCTAACTTCCAGCCACACTTGTTTCATATAAATAAAAAAAGAGCTTTCAGCATCCCTGCAGCTTTAACACACTTTACAAACACATAAGCTGTGACAACACAACACAGTGCATAAGCACATCAAGAGAGCTTAGCACAACCAAGGGCGTAGGCAATGGTACTAATTGGACTGGTGGCCTATTAAAACAACTGGTAACTAGTAGAATTAAGTTCACTGACAAATAGCATTTCCTTGCTTTCTTATTCCTCTTTGATCTTTAGCATCTCCCTTTCTTCTTAGCAGCAGTGTCTCTTCCAGGAGGATTTTTGATCCTCCTCGGGTGTGCCCTCCAGCGATCCCTGTTAGATGTCTCCCCACCTGTGATCTTGGAAGGAGAAGGAGGCCACCCATGGATGTATAGTCAGACCCAGCAGACATGGGCCTGCATGTTAGTCCTGACATGTAAGTGTCTCAGCCTGGACATTCAAACAAGCAACAGATATTTATGGCGTTATCCATGAAGAAGTAATATGCAGATGAAAGCTAGAACATCCTCCTCCAATAAGATAAAAACTAAACAGTATCATTGCTAACTGTCTACTGAAATTTATGGCTATCTGCTGAGATTAAAGTATTCTTTAGGAAGATGTTGTCCTTAGCCTATGACAAAGATTTTAGGACTTTGTTATTATTCCTGATTTGGCTTGGAAACTACAAAAATATTAAGAGTAGCGCTAAGCTACCCACAGTACCTTGTAGGACTTGTTTTCTTTACGTGTTGGAGACATGAACTAGTGTCTGTTTAGCTACTACTAAATCTTGATTCAGCATCTTTAGACTTCAGTGGAGTGGGCATAATGCATTTAATGTCTATTCGAACTGAGGGAGGGAGAGGGAGTAGAAATGAAAAACAAAGAAATGAAATTAAGTGGATGAGTAACAAGGAACACAGTGGAAAGTAAGATTTTTATTTTAGAGGAAGGAGAGAAATAGCGGAAAGGAGAAACAGATATAAAGATAAAATTTTTGACAGAAAAAAAACCAAGCTAAATGCAAGTACCTGAGTGGCTGCTAGGGAGCAGTCAAAGCAAAACCCCCCATCTCAGACCAGCAAGAATCTCTCTTGTAACAGAGCCAGGGGTTCAAATTGAATTGGGCCAGCTCAGTCAATCAAGCCCATCACGGGCCATTAAGCTTACCTGCAAAGATTTCTGGTCAACTGCCCTGCTAAACGTTGGGGGTCCTGATGAATATTTTTTAAGAGGGAGTTTTGGCTCAAATACTATGTTATAAAGTGTTCCTTCTTTTTGCTGGAGAAGGATGTTTGTTGCATCTTAGCTCATGGGCTGTTGCCTTGTCATGATATTGTACACACATAATCCAGAAATGTTTCCTCATTAAGTGCTGTATATAATATATTATTACAGTATAACTATACTAAATCAAGGTGACTGCTTTTTATTGGACTATGTCCCAGTAAACTGGCTTACCCTAATGATACTAAATGGTAATCACTGCTGCTTAGTGGGATTATATTTTACATAAATTCCCCTTAATAGTGATGTATTTAGTTAGTGCCAGATAGTTAAATGTTTATCCAAGTGTTAAATTCCAAGTGCTATTCACTGAATACACAATGTGCCAAATAAAGATTAACTATTACATTTTTTTTCTTTGCGAAAGGCATCAGTGAATAGCAGTTCCAGATAATAGAATTGACACATCTTTTTTTTTAGATTGCCTCTGTGTTGCATTTTCAAAAGGCAGGCCTTTTCTTTTGCTTCTGTGTTGCATTTCAAAAATGCAAAGGAAAACGCCTACTTTTTACCAAAAAAAATATATTTAGAGATCATGTAATTCACAATTTCGGGTCTGCAGTTTCATTCTTAGCTTTGCCCCGGCCCCTTATAACTTAAAAACGTGATCTTTTTTAGATCAGGTTTTCTTCAAGCTACTCTGATAGCACAGCTCACTAAAAATACCAGTAGATTAAAAAATTCCTTTATGTGTAGATTTACTCTTTCAAAAAGCAAAGGGTGGAATTTCACAGCAGGCATTTCAGCTCACTTAAGAACACTCGTAAGAGATTGCTTAAAAGGAACATGAAACATTTCCATTTCCTGCATATAAAATGATCAGCTTTCAAATTTGATTTGATGTTAATAAACTAAATCAAATTTGGAAAAAGGATTTTACTCCATAGGACTAGCATTTGTTATACATTTTGAAAAACTAAAGCATGAGAATACCATTTACCCTGGGACCTGAACTAAGTTGTCAGTAAAAGTAAGAGAGGAGGCAGGGGAAAATGTCCACACAGACTGAATACAAAACACAAAGATGTGAGTGTATGACATTTGTACTAAGATGCCAAACAACAAACCTGGCAGCTCAGGCACTGACATCAAACTCTTTCAGCAACCTTGCTACTGAAGTGGTTACATCCTGGAGAGGGTGAGTCAGAAAGGGGGAGCTGGGGAACAGCTCGGATAAATCCACCAGCTACGTGCCAGAGCTCTAAACTGGATCCAGTTCAGGAACTCAGGGGTTCCAAGCTGCCTAACTTTAATATTCTGCCTTGTGCGGTGACCTATTCGTGGAAGTATTGGTGTGCATTTTTCTTCATTGAAGGCAAAGATGTCACATATTTTTTACTTCTATTGGTACCTGCAACAGGCTATTCAACACGTAGAATCTCATCCTGAAATTCACTTTTATACTTTGGATGCAGCTTTTGGAGAATTTAATCATCAGGACTCATGCAGCTAGTTGATTGATAAATCTGTCTCTCCATCTGTCCTTCCTTCCTCGTTAGAGCTGAGATTTTAATTACAAACATCTGTGTACTGTCTCTTTCTTCATTAAAAATAGGAATTGAAGTTGCCCTGTAGCTGCTGACAGAGACAAAACAGAGCAAACACCATGATGGAAACATTTGTACAGCTAAGGAAGAATCCTCCCTCCTTGCCTCATAGGTGTCTAATTTGAAGGATAAGTGAGCAAACAGATTTTGGGGATTTCCTCATGTGAGGAGGAGCATGCCAAAAAGAAATCAAATGTATACAGTTATTTTTATCCATAAATTATTATTTTTAAAGGACTCTTTTTTCCCCTGTAAAAATAATTCTTGATAATTAGAACAGACTCTTTGGTTAAGGTTTGTTAAGCAAAACGTCCTTATCAGTGGCGCATTCTTTGTTTCGTGAGAACATCTAATTTGTTTTTGTGAGGTTTTTTACAACTCACTTTTTGTGCTTTTGTAGCCAGACTAAAATCTTCATTTTGTGGTTTGAAAAATACAGTAGGAGGCTGTGGAGAGAGGGACAATGTTTCATGAGGGAGGCTGTATATGGAGAGAGCATCAGTGCTTATGCTTGGTCACATGAACCTTCTTATTGTGGTGGTTAGGAGCATGTGCCAGTTCAAAAGATATCCCTTGTTCCCTTCATTCTCTTCCCTTCTGCCTCCTGAAAGAGCAGATGGAAGTTTCCTTTCATGATATATGTGGTTCATCATTATTTATTCATGTGTTCGTCTTTCTTTTTCTGATGAGAGTACATGTAGGAGGAACATTATCAAGCCAAGGTAATTTTCTGCAGTAGTTTCAGTAGGTTTATAAAACATCTTTGCAGCTAGAAAGACATGCATTTTTCAAAAGAGTACATGGCAAACATGGTTTGCTTAATAAAGGGGACCCTCACGAAGCTGTTTATTTATAATTCTGTGGTGTGAAGCTCCACCACACAGGAATTATTGCAGTGCTAGCCCCCGCTACTGTTGGGTTACTAATAATAGTGTAACTTAAGCTCATTGTTCATAGGGAGTAGGAATGGGGAGCCTATAGCTTTCTTCTGCTAGCAAGGCACTGCCGATAGATATGCCTTGCCTTTCCCTTCCCCCTTTCTGCCTTTTCTTTCACTTGAAGGTGTACAAAATAATGCAGAGAGGAGAAAAGAGTGAGTAGAGGGAAGTGAAATTTCAGAGGAAATAGAGCTGAGAGGGAAGAGAGTGTAGAATTTAATTCTAAACACATTAGATTTTTTTCCCTATGATTTCTGCTACTTAATTAACCAGTCTGATAGCCATGGTGCTCAGCTCTCCAGCTCTGATCTGCGGCATTAAAGATTTTCCTGCCCACACCCTTAACTATTCTGACTTCAGGCACTGCAAAAACCACAAAAAGCAAGCATATTGACATTTTAATCACTCAGCTATGACRTTAATAAGATTTTGACACTATGTGATCTAACATACCCTTTGACTTGATATCTAGTGATACAAGGAGACATCTAAAGCAGCAGGCTTAACCTTAGAGGGTTTTCCCCTCCAATTATGCTGTATTAGACTGTGTGCAAAAGGGCTGTTTTTAATGCAGCATTGTTACAGTACTACAGTTTCTTTGCTTTAAGACAGGGGACAGCTCTAGGGGTGGGCTGGTGTAAGCAGACTGAAAATCAGGCTTTAAAAGAAAGCATTTGAAATCACAGATACATCACAGATAGCAAAAGGATTATGGTGTGGCACCCTAATGTCAGGCTATCTAGATTGCTAGGTTTCTTTCAGACACAAATTTAATAGATTTTAAAGGGGATGCAATTCTGCTAAAGGAATGTTGGCTGTGATTTCCTTTTTGGCCAGTATAGAAGGCACAGGAGGAGAATATGTGGTAGAGATTTGCCAAGGTCTTTCTTGCTCCTGGAGAAATTTTTTTGGTTTACATGCTCCAACTACAATTGAAATAGCAATTTAAAAGATGACAACTGAAATAAGTTTTCAAAATAAGTTAGCCTCTAATAATTTACTAGGAAGTCCAGAATGAAACTAGCATGCAGAAGATTGATATCCTTAATAAATAATACCTCTTTAGTGAATACACACAGAGAGACAGGAAGCCAGGTGGGCTTTTTCCAGCCTCTGAAGAGAGCAAATAAAGGCAAGAGTTGGGGGTTGCCTATGCTAAAGCCACTAGCAGTTTCTAACTCTCAGCAAACCCTACATTATTTCTCCTGGAGCCAGGCAGTGGTAGGGGTACCAGCACTTTGGCAGCATTGGTGTGTGTGGTCTCCCAGTCTCAGGTTCTGCAGAATCAAAAACAACTGATGGTTTTTACAGTCATAGTGAAAATACTGCAACATAAACATGACCATCTATTGTCCACTCCAAAGAATAACACGACACACACTTCCCTTCATTTCTGTTCCTATGTCCCTGTGTATTTTATGTATTTATACAGGACATGTGTTGTATGAAGCTGAGCACAAAGGAGAGTCACACACTGGACTGTTTGCTCATGTTTTGCAAGTGAAGCAATCRTCCCATTTGGGCACTACAAGCAATGCTTATATACGTGTAGCTGTGCTGAAATCATCCTCAAGACCTCCACCTTGGTATTCTCTTCTACAGACATGCCTTTTAACACTTAGTACCTGAACTGAGCGTACAGTTGACTCTGCAGAAGGGTGAAGGGTGGTTGAACATCTTCRTCTGGACTTCGCAGGGCAGCCATGTGCATCATTTGCCTGTTAAGTCTTCTCCCTTTGAAAGAATATAAAAAATACTGAGCAAAAATGCTATATTTAACAATACCCTTCCTTGTTTAAGCATTTCAAAACTCCAGAAAGGTTGGTTTCCTATAACAAAAATACCTGCTAATTACATGACTTAAGAAATGAATTTGTATATTACAGCACATTCTTTTTTTCCCCACCTTCTTTATTAGAACTTCAATATGACGAACACAGAATCTCTAGAAAAAATGGATTTATTTTGCAGATACAAAACAGAGTAATGTGCATGAGGATGGAAGAGTAATTTTCCTGGCACATTCTCTTAGGATGCCTTATATGGAGGATCTACTATAAACTACTTGCAAAGATTTAGTGTCATGCTGTCATCTCTCTATTTTGAAACTGAATTAATTTGTATATTACACCAAGTGTAAATTGTATGTGTTCTGCACAGGAAGAGCAGTGCTTACTTAGACTTGGAGTAGACAAGCTGAAGCACCCTGTGGCATTTTTTACACCTAAGGCAATTCCTGGCAAAAATGCCTCAGAGAGCACTGTGGGCTGGTAGTAGTAATCCTTCTGCCTGATGCCAGAGTAATGTGCTTTTCCCCAAATAATGATGCTTGAGCGCTCACCCAGGGTAGAGGTAGGGGTGTTCTGCGCTCACTGCTGGTCAAATGAATTACTCTGCCCTCTTTTATGACTAGCAAAAGTTTGACATTGATACCCAGCTGGCTAACAAGAAACATTAGGATGTTGGTTTGAAAGGATGAATATGTGCAGGTGTACCTCCTCTGCTGCTTCAGGGTAAGAACAAGTCATTGGTCAGTTTTCATCTGTGTGATCCCAGCTGATTTCCCAATTTCTGAGAGGTCTGTTAGGGCTGTGCTTTTATTGGCGCTCACTTGCTTTTCTTAATAAAATAAATCAGGGTGTATCTGCTGCACACAACTTGCCCGGAGAAGCACTTAATTTTATTTTCCCACTTCTTGCAGGATATATTTGGTTGTACTTATGTAATTTATGCTTTGCACAGTAATGAGTCTGTCAAACTACAGACCAAAAAAATACGACTGGATACTGTATATCTCAGCAGCGTGACAGGAGAAAATGCATTTATGTCTCCTGCCTACTAATACAGGTTCACACATATCCATATTTTGCATTTTGAATTCTGTACTTTTGAGTTTTGAACTTAAAGGAGAGAGAGGCTCTTCCTTAATAGACATCTAAGATGTCTGGACCAGTCTTTAGTCCTGCTATAATTTTCTCTAAATACAAACTTCCATTTTGCATGTCTATATCCATTGGAAAATATTGCTACTAAGTACATGCTATATGTCAGAGTTTATAAAAGCTTCCAAATGAGCCATAAGCTCCTTTACATTATGTCTTTTGAGAGGTTTTTTCAGTGTATTTCAAAAATTGCAGTTGACTAGATTGCAAACAGTTAATAATAATTAGCATTTATATTATGCATGAGATGTTGGGATTAATCTTTATTGATGCCTAATCTGTTTGTAATCAGATGTCATCATGCTGTATTGCAGCTGAGTGGTCCTAGCCAAACACCAACATCCCAAATTGGAATTATATACAGAAATGGGAGGCATAACTGCAACCCAGACTTGAAGTTCTCACTTTTTAGTCTGTTTTCTGTCGTGTAGACATAACCAACTCTCAGACACTGAAGCATGTACATACTGTGTGTGAGCCACAAAACCCATGTGAGTCACCTCTGCCAGGCTTGTGCTGGCTTCTGTTCAGGGGCAGCTTGAGTGGATCTCTCTCACTCTCGGAGGCAGCTGAGTGGTCCTAGGGCTGCCACAAATCAAATTCAGTTGCAGCCCTGAGAATGGGGAAAGGGAGGAGGAAGAGGAGAGAGGGGTGGTATGTTGTTATCAATTCACAGGTGAAGCACAGCCAAAGAGTGGTTGCAAACTGCATTCAGGTGGATTTGTTCTGCTTTGCAAAAGTCATCAATTGGAGCATCTCACAGTAAACTCTGAAGAATGCAAATAACTTCCCTTATAAATGGCTTAAGGAGTCATTCTGCTTTCTAAAATGAGAGCTGCCGACTAGTTGTACTGTGTGTCACACTAATATTCATCTCGAAGCCATTTTTTAAAGCATTAGAAAAATATGTCATGGCATCTAGTACCTTGTCTTTAACTGCAGTTGAATCAATGTTGGTTTTCAGTTTGTTACAGAGCTGTTGGCCAGCAATGTTAGGTGGGGCCCTGTCAGGGAGCAGCTGCACAATTCCTCTTACTACGTACGGAAAGGGGAGAGCTTTTGTGACAAATCTTTGATATCTGCTACAGGAAACTCAGTGTTTTTCCCTTTCCCTTCTACTGAGGCTATAGTGGAACTACTGAGTAACAGAGTAACATAGAAGATATTTAAGTCAGTGCAAGAGAAGCCTAGAACCAGGATCATCTTAGTTCTCCCTCTTCTCCAGTTTCTGATTCCTACACTGCATTAAGCTGTACCCTAAACTGTGAGGACTTCCCCCATCATTCCTTGAACATTTCCAGTAACATATCTCTTTGCAGTGTCATTCCTTGACTTTTATTTAATACCTTCATCTGCTGCATATCAGTTTATGACCTTTAGTCTTTCTACTAGTCTCTACAGTAATTTCCCCATGTAAGCATGAGTATTTATCTGTATATACTTATATAGCAGTCACCTTATAAAGATCGATTGATCAGAAATGGCAAAGTATTAAGTTCTATGAGTGCATCAGATAAAATAAGTACGGTTACTGAAATAACAGCTGGCTTCTTATATGGGAAATAATGACTTTCATAATTACTTTTGAGAAGACTTCCCTTCTGCTTTTCATTCTGTTCTTCCCCAAAGCAGTTTGATGCACAAGTCATTTTTGTGTGATGTGTTTTTCAGATATGGAGACAAGTGAAAAAATCCAGAAAAGCGGAGTTCTTCAGGTGTTCGCGAGTCTGTTGACGCCACAATCTTCCTGCACAGCAAAAGTAGCTAACATCATAGCAGAAGTAGCCAGAAATGGTGAGGTTTTCTACAAGAACTTTTCTGCTGGAACATCTTCAGTTTTTCACCTCACTTGTCAGTATGTTTTACTTCATTTATGTTTTCATTTTATAGCTTAGACACCTTTCATGTCCCTCCCTTTCACTCTTTTTGTTTTGTCTAATTTTTTTTCTCTACTTTTTAATACAATCAAAACAGTATTTGGTTGCTGGATTTTTTTTTACTTTTACCTTCATGCTGTTTAGTTTTAAGACAGTAATGTAATTTATTGGGCAGAAATAGCCCACCACTGGTGAAATGCATTTCTATATGAACAGCATGTAGAAAGAGACATGCACCATGTGTGCAGCCAGTTATGCATAGTGCCCATAGTTCCAGCAGTAGGATCTATACAGATGGGTAAAGGATAGTAGATAATTTCTTTGTTCTGAGATTTGTCATAAGATTATTACCATTATGAGGCCTTTGATACCACACTGAAACCAATTAGTCCTACCTAAAGAGCATTATGTGTGTTAGAGTAAGAGCCCGAAGTCCCAAATAAGAATCAGGTCCATTTTCGTATGGATTATATACATACAGTATATAATATAACATAGGAGATAATAAAAAAGCTATTTAAGTTTTTCTTTAGACAGGATTATCTTAAAGCTCACCCAATACCTGCATATCTTGAGCTCAGAAGAATGGCCTCATACCTGCAGGCAGACTCTATGGGCAGACCCTGTGATGAGGGTAGAGGATGTATGTGGCTGACTTTTCTCATTCCTGGACTTGCTGCTGTCCCAGCCAAAGAGGCACAGTTTCCATTTTGGACTTTCCTTCCCCACAGGCCAGACAGAGAAAAGTATGATGTCCCTTAACTGCTGTCCTGGCAGCCTTATCCCCCTCCATTGGTAAACTCTCCTGCTGATGCCTCTTCAGGGAAAGGGCTACATTCTTGCTGACTACTTTCACATTCCTTTTCCACCTTTTCTGTGGAATGACAAAACTACAGCTTCTTACTGATACCCCCATGGTGACCTCCACCCAGTTTGCTGGTTTTGAGACAGAGCTATATATGGTTATTCAGAAACAACATTAATGAGGAAAGAAAAGATACATGTTTCGTTTTTAAGTGTTAAAATTATTTAGATAAAGAGCCAGTAAAAAATGTGTACATAGAAATTTAAATTTAGAAATGTTTCAGAATCATAGAGATTTAGGCAAATGTGTCACAGGCTTTTTTTTCTGTACCTAATAAATTCATAACAAGTACATTTAGAACATCACTGTCAACCATGTGTCCTCACAGTTGGTCCTTTTAGCTCCTACCGAAGGAGAGAAAAGTTGAGAATAAAATCAATGTTCACAGTAGCTAAACTGATTACTATGTATTGTTTCCTCAAAGACTCTCTTACAGTGCATTTTAGCCAATATATTTCAAATGTGAAATAACACATGAAATGTCTGAACAGTTTCTAATGTGTCCTTTTTCCTGACAGGTTTTAAACTGATGCTTTATGTACACTCTCAGAAAAGCTGGCATTTTACTTGGTTCATCATACAAAATAGCTTTTGTCTTTTTCTTAGAGTCATTTGCAGGTGTAACTGGGACTTCTGTCAGCCAAGGTTAAAGTGGAGGTATTCAGAAATTATTTAAGGTGCCCAGTGCTTTCAAGGCTGAGATCATCTGGGTATTTCTCATTGGATTCTAATTCTGTTGAAGTAGTTACTTAATCAGGATAGCAGGGAATACTTCATTTGAATTCTATTGTTTTCTTTGTTTCGTTGCATAAAAATACAAGAGTTTAATGCTTATATTGAACCCGTTTTCAACAAACTTCAGGGCACTTTGAGAAATTTGTGTTATCAACATTCTATAGACAGTAGGCATTAAACCCATTCCCTGAGTGGTCATGCCATGCACTACTGCCAGAGCTGGGAGCAGAGCCTCTGATTTTGGGTGTTACTGATAAAAGAGTATCTTTTCCTTCCCCACTTCTTGTTTTCCTCTCACATTCCCCTCATCTGATCTTACACACAAACACATCTGATCACATCAAATCTCTACTTGCCTTAGTGGTTTTGTCTTGTTTCATCTCTTCCTTTTCACCTCTTCATGTTCCTGCTGTTTCACCTCTTCTGCTCACGTGACTCTTCCTCCTCCCAGCTTGAGCTCATATTTTCTCTCCTATATTAAACGTCCAAACATACAAAACTCCCTTTAGTCACATATGTGTCTCCAACTACAGCCATCATGTGAGCATCATGAAGGCTCAGATGCACTTGTTATGTGGAGTTTCTCTCTCCACTGTGGACCTTCTAAACCCTCTTCCAAGGTTTTTAGTCTTTACCACGTGCAGGAATGAGAGAACATCATCTTCACAGTCTGTAGTACTATAACACAATTACATTTCTCTTTCAAAATCTTGTTCTTTCGGTTTATGTTACTCTGTCCTCAGTGGTTCTCCTCCTAACTTCTTAAGCAATTCTTCACTGTTTCCTTCAAAGGATCTGCTTCATTTCATTCCCAGTTTAGTGGAAACCTTTTAAAGACTCTGTTGTCAATCACTTTCTCATTCTTCTACTACTTCTGTGTAGTATCAGCTGCAAAAGTAGTTGCAGTTACCACATTTTTGTTCCTGTTTCACAGATCTATTTTGATACATATGGTACCATTTCTTTTACTTCTTGCTCTTACATGACCTTGATAAATACAGGTTTGCTCAGCATATTGACCAATGATTTTGTTGCTTTTCAAGCTTCTGCTCACTCCAAATGGACGGATAGTGGAGGAAAGGTTTCTTACTCCTTTTCACCACGTGAGGAAGAACCTAAACAAACAGCAGAACAGACTGAGATCTCTCAGTCTTTTAGGAGAGAACAAGTTTCATTTCCTGATACAGACTAGGAGAAAAAAAAATCTGACTTTGATGATGTAGAGACTGGTAAATTAGTGGGTGTAAAGGAAAGTGATGCAGGGGTAGCTGAGGAACAGAGAAGAGTTTTTACAGGCAATTGAGAGGAAGAGGCTGAGGGGACAGAGAAGACAGAGGAAGAAACTAAATACATCTAGTAAATAAATATTGCAATGAAGTTGAAAGTGGGTAATAAAGAAATAGACTGAACATTACAAGGACATGGCAAGACCTGTTTTAAAGACCAGATGTATCTGATATTTGTTATGTTCATTACAATGGATACTATCACCATCTATCACACTGTAGCATCTGGCCACAGTTCTAAAATGTTCCAGTCCCTTAGGAAGGTGGGTTAATTGTGCTCACAACTATCTTCTCTTGGACCTGTGCAAGTGTATAGATATTGCTGATTCTTCTTAATCATCACATGAGAATTGCTTACCTCTGTCAATTCTTTAGCTAAAACAACACTGCAGGATTAAATACAAAAGAGACTAGATTTTGTAGCTACTGAAACATCATAGAACATTGTAATAGGTGCAACAACGGGAGTATGTAAGAAGATGTATTTGTACTTCAAGCATTGTATGAAGTCTTTGAGTTATTGGCATGAGGAGTTCTGTTGATCCAGAATCAGAAAAATTTTCTTGTCTGTTTTTAGGAGGATTGTACACCCTGGTTCATTCTGTCTCATAAATTACTAAGTAACACATAGGTAAACTCACTCTGAAAGATCCAATATTGTTTAGGATCAGAAAGTGACATAACTTGCCCCTCTGCTCAGCCCTGGTGAGGCTGCATCCTGATTACTGTGTCCAGTTCTGGGCTCCTCAGCACAAGAGAGACATGCAGTTCCTGGAGCAGGTCCAGCACAGGCCACAAGCGCGATGAGGGGACTGGAGCATCTCTTACGAGGAAAGGCTGAGGGAGCTGGGCCTGTTCAGCCTCGAGAGGAGACAACAGAGAGGGGACCTTACCAGTGTATGAAGAACTTCTTTACTGGGCAGGTGACAGAGCACTGCAACAGATTGCCCAGAGGGGTTGTGGAGTCTCCCTCACTGGAGATATCCAAGAACCATCTGGATGCAATCCTGTGCCATGYGTTCTAGGATGACCCTGCTTGAGCAGGGAGGTTGGACCAGATGAGCCATTGCAGTCCCTTCCAACCTTACCCACTCTCTGATTCTGTGACAATTTGTTGTTCGGAACAAATCAAAAACATACTGACCATTTGCCTTACAATACTACATCTCTAAAGGGTGCTCTGTAGTAAACTGTGAAGTAACACTGGTGTATCAGGTGGTTCCTTGTATAAAACTGCTTTTTAAAATGTACAGCACAATGCCTGCCTAGCTATATCTCCCTGTGCAGAACATCCCTTTATGTCTCTAACACCAGGATAGTTCTCTGTGACTTACACAGATGTGAAATAATTCTTTGGTTCTCTGTGGCATAGCAGGAGGGAAGGGCAGAGAGCTTGCAGTGGATGGATCCTCTACCTTTCCTCCAATGGTAGGCAGTGTTAGTTTGTGGAAAACTATGGGCCTTCGGGTTCACATAAACTCTTGTATTTCTCATTCTCTTTTTCTGTACCTTTCTTCACCTTCCAAATAAAAGCCTGTTACTGAGCTTTAATTATTTTTTTTTTAATTCTTTTAAAGCAAAAGCTTTTCCCGAATTCTGTTTAAGGGAATAGAGAGTAAAAAATGCTGCTCTAGAATACTAGTTTTAAGTCATTTTTTGTGTTATTTAGTAATTCTAGTTTATGCTGAATTTGTTGTGAATTCACTGTTCTTTTCAGCGCTTCTTTGTGATGCTAAAAATATGCTTAGTCTGAACTGCGTTAAATTAGTTTCCATGGAAGTCAATTAAATACCCTTAATTCCTTCTAAATTAGCAAATAATGGAAAGAATTAAGCCCAAATACTGACTTGGGCTTATTCTCTAGAAACTTGCCTGAGAATTTACACTGTTTGTCTGTGCACGTGTTTAGGCACACAAAAGGCCCAACTGCCAGGCCAGTGTAGCTGGAATTGATGAAACTGGAAATAGCTGGCCTGGCATTAACAGGCTTTGCTTTGTTGGCAGAATTCATGCGGAACCCCTGTGTGGATGCTGGGTTGATCCCTCCCTTGGTGCAGCTGTTAAACTGCAAAGACCAGGAAGTATTGCTTCAAACAGGACGTGCCCTGGGCAATATATGCTACGATAGCCGTGAGTGTTGAAATCTGCTGTATTTTGTACAYGCTCCTGTGGAAGGGAGGGAGTGTTTTGGTGTTCTGTACATTGTGTGCTGGGGGGTCATTTTCCTCTTTTCTTGGTTTTTATTTACCCCACAATTCTTCTGATTGTATGGGAAAATTGGACATCACACTTGCATAATGCTTTTGTGACAAAGATTAAAACACCTCTTCAGTACTGTGATACAMTTAGATATAAGAATAGAAAGGCTTTTTGATCCTGGGTTTGGTTTTTTGGGGGGGTTTTTTCAAACATAATGAACTAGGTTTTCAAGGAGCAGATGCTACATATGCAGAGGCACTGAACAGTTAATTTTTCCTCAAACAGAATGTGTTGGAAGGGAACAGAGTCAGAAGGGAATATTCATATTCCAACCATAATCTGTGCAGAACTGCATATGTGGCTGAAATGATGCCTGAGTTATGTTGCTGATTCTCAAAATTCTTATGTGGCCAATGAATTGCTCCAGGATTACATATTGGTATTTTTGGTAGTCAAGGGTGGTGGCAGGGGGAGGTTGGTGAGGTTTTTTATTTTTTTATGGGTACAATAAATTTTTACACTGAGAAGCGATTGAGTTTTGAAATGCAGTTGTGACTCCATGTGCTGATTGCATGCATGGATGTGTCATCCACAAAACCAAACCAGCGGTTGCAGTGTTTTGAAAATGCAGCCTCATTATCYCTTACTTTAAAATTTTGAAAAAAGTCAGCGCACAATAAATATGGTGCAGAAGCAGAGACACCAGGAACATGTTTTTATGCACATGAAGGAATTAGAAGCCTATGGATGTCTGCAGATGGGAAGCGAGATGAARTTGTAAAATCATTTTGTTATCCTGAGAGTTAGTGCCTTATTTTATGTGGCAAGAATTTTTCTGCATACTATGTTGCATTTACGAAAAGTTCTGATGTATGAATACTGACTGTAGCCTTTCTCCTTGCTACTTTTTTTCATCTGAGTTCAAAAATTTACATTTTATGTTGTTATAAATTACCTTAAATTACCTTTGACCTCAGGGAAGTTAATCATATATTGGCATTTCCAGTTACAGAAAACTACTGCTTGAAGATGTTAATGTATAATTTTTTCATTTAGGATTTTCTTTAAGGTGACCAATCAACTGAACAGCTGCTTCCCCATGGAAACTTCAAATAGCAGCTGTTAAGCTTCCTATAACACAATTTATTTACTATATTCTGTTCCAGGATTATGTATGAGATCAAGGTCGCTCTCAGGTGCACTGGTTTATTTCATACAAGTAAAATCTCTGTTCATGTCATTGTTGTTAATCCCACATTTTTTTATKAAATACAGTAAGGACACACAGAAATGGTTTTGTAGTGTGAGGTTTTGCGGACTACTGCTGGCTTTTACAGTGCAGGATTTATCCTGTACAGAAAACTGTATTACTCACCTTGTGTTGTCCTTCTGTGGAGCAAAGCTGGCACCGATAAAATCTACAGTAGGCAGTGATGTGCTCTGTGTGTCATGTGTTGTCGTGCTCCTGTGGGAGGACAGTCACTRGCTTCCCTGTTTATTTGAATAAAATTAATAAGTAAAGTGTAATAAAATGTGACAAAAAGCAAGGTTTCCATATTGGATTTGAGTGGAAGAGGCTATTTACAGTGCTTAGTTGTCACATCCACCCTATCTGACATTTTCCTATGTTAACTTATAGTTATGTACTCTATCCTAAACTCTTATTTAGGACAAATACTTTCACTATGCTTATTACTAGAAAATTTAATATATTACAATTTTTTTCTATTGGTTTTCCCTAACAAGGAGATATAAAGCATAGCAAAGACAAGATGTGGAGGCCAGCAGTTCTAATTTAAAATGTTTCATATCGATAGTAGTTTTTCCTTTCAATTGAAACAAAAGCAGCTGTTACCCTTCTGGTAATTGTGATTTGTATAAGAACTTGAAATACATCAGTAACTATATTTTTCCATATACACGGGCTTTTTTTGTACTTCTACTGCTCATGTAACTATAACATGGAGCAATGAGGAATACCTTTAAGTCCTAAATCAATGTTAGGCTGAGACTATGCGATAAACCCATATTGGATGGMTCATAGCAATATTTCTATTTATTGAAGGCCCCAGTTGTCCTATATTTCATCCCAGCAAGCGTGCATCACTTTGTTTAGTGACAGCTTGTGCCAAAATGAGTTAATCAGGTCTCTATTTCTGAGAGAAGTTGGCATGGTGCAGGATGAAAGTTGTGGGACAAACGGCTGCTTCTGCAGAGAAAGCCCCTTAAAACTGGCCTTGAAGAGAAGCTTGAATTGTTTTTCCAAATTAAAGGAAAATGGCAGTGGTTCCTCAGTGTTCACAGATCCCAGCATTGCTACATGAAGGCAAGACCATTTCCACGTAAGTTCAGGAGTGGCTACTYCTGGAACACAGCTGCAAATGTAAAGGTAATTCATTACTAAGTCCCTGTGCTGAAAGAGGTTTAGTACCTTCCACAAGGGAAAAGGGGAATTACACCTGGCCAAAGACCTCACTGAACAGATTCATTTCCTCACAGAAAGCATGAGATGAAAACCTGTTGACTTACTGACAGATTTTCTTGTCTGTTAAGTTTGAGGTAGACGTGTTATTGTCTGGGTGCTCATCAGTGCTAGCCCTCTAAAACACTACTTAATCATCTATTTGAGCATGGAAGAAAACACAGAGAATTAAATGCATTAYGTAAACAGTTAAAGGGGAAAAAATAGGTCAAACTAACACCAAGCAGCCTTGAGAGCATCCTTTTTGAAGTATTTGTTTTGAAGAAATTTGTGTTATGTGAATCTCTGAACATCAAGAATACAGGCAAATATAATTGCAAAGCAGAGTAGAAGGAAGCTTTGTTAGTACTGATGAGGCTTCTGGTCTCCCAGCCTTCCTCTTGTATGCAGAGACAAAACAATTGAGGCAGATAAAAGGATTTTAAGTCAGAAGGAATGAATTGCAGACTGTCAGAAGCAGCTGTATGCACACTGTTCAGTGCAGCCCTACAATTTAAGAACAGATATATTACTGCATGTTCCTTCACAGCCTGTAATTGTTCTACATGCTTTATCCAGTAAACGCCACATACACCTCAGCCCCCAAATTTTCATCAAAGCAGAAAGTGCAAAGTAAAGAAATGGAGACATATCTCCTCTCTCCTGCTTTCTCCCGCACTGTGTCTACAGCCTGTACCAAGTACAGCTGCTTGTACTTCCGAATCCCCAGACAACAGAGTCCTCAGCCTCATTCATGGCAGAATTTTATTGGAACTGTATTATTAGATGCAAAGCTCCTAGCCCATTCTTTCCTTTTAACCACCAGTTATGTGGTTTTGCTCATTATCAAAGCTAAATTCTTAGGCATTGTCCAGTCAGAGCATAACAGCTATCCTAGCTGATTCACCACTCTTTATCCATGAGTCAAACTCAAGGTACCTTTCTACTCTCTGTCTGTCCATCCCCTCCTGTTGTTCTCCCCAGTGCTGTTTCTTTAATAAGTTTGTTCATTAAGGGATATTACAGAGGTACAGACATTACAAATAAGGGATACCTCCCAAACTCTTCTAAGTTCTCCCTGCACCTTAGCTCAACATTGTTTGGAAAAGGTTATGTTTAATACGGTTCTTGCTGAAAAAGCAATGTCTTAAGTCAGTGCAGAATGGCTAAATCTGCTGTAGATAAAGCCTAAGAATTGTTTGCTGCCATCAGCTCTGGCCACTGGGGTATTAAGTTAAAGAAAAGCTTTATCCAAATTGCACCTCATGATCACGTAATGAACACCCTGGTGATTAGTACGCCCTTGGCTCTCTCTGGTGGCTTTTTTCACAGTAGACTGGGAAGAGTCTGGTGACTTGACTCATGTGGCTGATCAAGTGCATGGGGGACAGGGAGACTGAGGCTGCAATTTTCACCTTAGGCCTACTTTCTTGTGAGACCAACAAGACAATGTGGGAGAAAGACAAAACCTGTCTATAGCCAGGTCTCTGTCCTACTCTGACACCCCCCACACCAGTGCAGTTTGTCTAGAGGAAAGATCAGGCCAACCAAATAAATTTTATCAAGTATTTCAATGGAAGATGATGCTATATTAAATTARTATTATTTTTCTTATCTAATAATAGCCTTACAATATTTTTTATCGTGAAGTTTGTGATGCACTTGCTATCTTAATCTCAGGTAACTTTCCACAGGTAACTTGTTAGATACTTCAGTTCTGAACTGATTGCCAAAGTACTTTCCTGTGTTTTTGTATAGCATTGTGCACATGATAGAAGCTGCCATAGTTATGCTATGAAAGTGATAATTCTAAGAGGAAATAAAAGGCTGGGATATTTAGAGCTTGATTCAGTAGCCGTACAAACTAGAGGGAGTCATTCTGATTGACTTCAGTTGAGATTAGATTAGGCTCTTATCCATTAGAAAATAATTCCTTCTTGCTGTTTAGAGCATTCACATATTCTGAAAGCTAGCAAAGGGAAGTAAACTCTCCACATATCTTGTAATAGAAGTTAAAAATTTCCCATTCTGCCCTTCCATAATATACATATTAATGGTAGTGCTTAGAGACCTCCTTGGAGAATCCAGAAGTTACTTCTTTTTGTACCACAGCCCTGTTTCTTCATGAAACCACCAGCTTGGGTACATGTTCTTAGCAACCATACTTGGTATATAAATATCTTACAGAGTTGGAAAGAAGCTAGAAATGCCAGCTCATTCTATAAAGGCTGTCCTCTGACAGCTGCTTATCTCCCTTTCTCAGCAGGAGATTTATTGGGTCCTTTTCTCATTTCCCAAGCTGTACATTCTTTGTTATCTATGCACACTTACTTGTATTGATGGCAAGACTCCTAGCTGAATTTCAGCTATGTGGCCTTTCACATAAAACCAGATCCCTCTTCATCTCAGCCTCCACTCCAGAACATGGACATTTAATCACTTTTTGTTAAAAAGATCTTATACATGCTATAAATTCTGTAAAATCAGCTGCCTGTCTTATAAGAATGTACAGATCTCTTGCAGGGATCTACTAAGAAAGGCTAAGTACAAAAGTAAGAAACTGCTCAATTGTACAGTTATGTTTTCTCAGGAGATAGGATTAATTTCAGGATCTACAGGAGAAAATCAGACATAAAATAAAATAAAATGTAAAAATAAATTAAATAAAATTTAAAAATAAAACATACCGGAAAGAAGTCAAATTCCGTTTTCTTCAAAAAATGGCATAACCTTTTTCATTACCATATGGAAAACCAGCAGAATCCTAGAACACAACTGATGTTGATAATGGCACACTACTGGCTAATCTTTTTTGTGAAGGTCACCCTGATCCATGCAGCTAGGCAGCATCTTACCACGATTTTTCACTTATCATTGTACTAGATCCTACCAAATGCAAATGCCACCTACTAAGCTGTTTCCCAAGAAATACGATGAAATTGAGACCAGAGTCCTTAAATTGTTGCTCAAAAACTGAGTGTTTTGCTTGCAGACAATTCAAATTCAAGGTTTTGATTGTACAGTAACAGTGTTTTACCTTTAGATCTGTCCTCTCTGAGGCATGTCACAGTCTTAGAAAACTAGCATTTTTAGTTTAGAAGTCCTTGATAGTGCAGGTTTTTCTCCAAGGCTCTGCACACAAGTATTGCATCAGCTAGAAAATAGAGTGTATGTATTCTAACATATACTTCCTCAGTAATACTGAGTTCTTACTAGCAATTAATCATCAATGTTCTTAGGAAGCTGTTAAACAATATTATTCGAATTTCCTATTTTACAGCCGGCCTAAATGGAATCAGAATGATGAGGAAATCTTTCTAAAGCATCAGAAAAAAGCCATTTGACAGGTGATGCAAAACCCATGAGTTCTCATTCTCAGGCTAGGCTCCTCCTAGGCTCCATTATTTGGGACAAGTAGCACTGACCCCAAACCCAGGATTTGCCTCAGCTGTTCCTAGATCCCAGGTCCACTTATTACTTTTTCAATTCTTGGAATAATTTTCTTTCCTTTTCTAGTAGGGAAAGAAAAGTACCCTAATAGAATCCACAAATACGCTTTATGGTGAATTCTTTTGGTTTTGTTTTACTCTTTCCTTCTTGGGCTTTTCCCAACCTACTCCAAATCCCCATGAGTTTCACACTTTCTGAGACTGCTCCTCTGGCTGCTTTGGTGGAGACCCACAGCTCATTCAGGCTCCTTCAGATAGCAGCACCACTGTCACACAGTACCAGGCTCAGCCTCTTGACAAGCTCCTTTCAGCAGCAGCCAGCAGCACACCCCTGTTCTGCCCCAGACTGTGACCATGCCATGCTCACTTCGCACCCTTCTTTTTGGAGAGTTTGAAGCTGAGACACAACATTGCACTGCAGGCCTGGGAGTAGGAATTCTAAATTAATTGTGGTGTGCAGGTCTATTCTGTTAATAGCATGAGATGCTATAAATGTCTATTTACCAGTGTAGAAAAACTGCCTGCTGTTTTACTGTATAATTGGCTTCCATGATTTATTTCATGCTGTATGAAATTCTAAGCTGGCTTCAGCTCTGACTTACASTCTTATTACTAGAGTAATTTGTTTGACTGCAACAGAATTACTAAGGAGTTTCATAGAGTTATAAAATCAAGTGAAGAGTCTGCTGTAAGCATATTGCATATGAAAAGAAAGGCAAAGGGAAGTGCTACATTCAGCTTTGAGGACCTTTACCTGACTTTAGTATATCTGAGTAGAACATTCTRGTTGGCTTCTTTAATTTCAAATAGAATTCAGTAACAGTAATTACTACATTTTAATTACACACTGAAGTATCCTTGGAATCCAGGACAAATGACTTACCAATACTGAGTCTGGTAGTATTGTATATCTTGTTGCTGATAAAAACATTGTTGCTACTATATTGGAATCTCAGATCCACTAGTAGCATTTGACTGGAAGTGAAGTATTGAAGTCTTGAGCAGTAAATTCATCACTGTTCTTTTGTCTGAAATCAGAAACACATGTTTTTTCTTGTATTTATCTGACATAAGAGGAATATGACAAATAAACAAATTTCATTGAAATTAAATTGTGGTCTTGAATCTGGCTTGCATTTGACTGCTGCCTCAGCATAGCATTAGAGAGATTACAATACTGGCACACTTACCTTTCCCTTCATGTGGTCTGCCAAGCTCCTGACTCTGTAGACAAAAGAAATCATGAAAGAGATTAGGGCTTGTTGGCATTGATATCCTGTGGTCCACACATTGAACATATTACGAAGAGTCTACCAAAACCATCCCTAGATGTTTTTTTGGATACATTTAAGAATTGTATTTGTTTGTTAGAATAAACTAGTTGCATAAGAGGGCCAGTACACTGCTGCATCAGTTGTCATTAGCCAAAAAAAATGCTGGCAACAGTTTTATCCAAAAAGATCAACTCTACCTATTTTCAGTCCTTGAAGGGGCTGTATTAAGAGACAATGTTGTGCTAGTGTTTCTACTTTACTGTTTACATATTTATCATTTTAGCAATTATTCTAAAGGAATAACTTAAGAAATAGTACCCTCAATGCTTACCCTTTGGGCTAAGGATAGCTGCCAGCATTTTAAGATGAACTGACTGCAGGACAATTCTGTTTATCTCTGAAGCAAGCATAACTAATTCAAKATTGTTTTTTTCTTCATAAAGTAAAACTTTTAAGGTTATATTGATTGATTTTAATCAGTAAGCAAATAAAACAAAACTGTACTTCTGGTAATCAGTCTTATAATTCCTGAAGGAATTAATAAAGGAAAGGGAAGTTTCAGTACAAGACAGAGCAATCCCAAAAATTCTTTCAAATTATTAAAACATGAATCTCAAAATACAGTATTGCTGTGTAATGTCCCTTTTAGACAAGTACACAGAAGACATGGAAAAAGCAGCAAACAATAGTAGTGCAGTATAATCACATGAAGCTTACTTTCCTTGAAAAATAAAATTAATGAAATGCTACTATGTGTTGTGTAACAGGGTTGTGGTCTGTAGTCATGCAGTCAGAGAGCTGGCAGGGGCAGTGACTAAAAAGCTTACACTAACCAAACTGAGGACAAAAAGTAGAGTCAAGTGTTAAAACTGAATGACAGCATTTAATGAAAAGTTTAAATCTTACAGTGTTCAGACGGGAAAAGAAAAGGTAAACTCCCAGTTTATGTAAGTGGCAGTGTTTTTCCTAGTGTCTACATAGATAATGTCATTTACACTGCCTCCAGGTTTGCCATTGTTTTTTGAATATTTTCTCTTTCTATTTTTTCCACATGTGACCAGGATATTTTTTCCTTTGGAGTTCTACTCCTGCAGTTTTTACCTTACACATGTTTGTAATATTCTGTCATAATTTCCTTGCAGAAGCTGGTTTGCTATCACAGATGATTATGGTTTCAGGTGAAAAAATAAGCAGCAGGAGCAAATGAGTGCCTCACCACAAAAGTCTTCCGAAGAGGACCTAATTAAAAAAACAGGGGAAAATAGAAATAGAACCTGTAGAAAGAAAAGCCCCACCCCCCAACTTGGACTAATGTAAATTAGTTCATCTTTTTTAATTAAGATAAACAAGAAAGAGTTATCTGTAAAGCACTGGTCTAATCTAAGCAATATTTGATCAAAAAATGCAGTATTGTAGCCAAATGCAATAAAGATGATATAATTAAAGTAAAAAGGCAATATGTCACTTAAATTATTTGATCATTACACAAGTAAAAAGAATTTTAAAATAAATATTATATTTTTCCCATGTCACCCAAATTTGCTGTCTTGGCAATTTGGTTTATGCAAATCAGGGACCTTGATCATGCAGATCTTCCYTTCCCTCCCTCACTTGCACCATTTATACCAATGCAACTATTTACACCAATAAACTTTGGTAGAACATGWACTGGGGAAAGGATAATTCAGGTTTCCAGTTGCAAGACAAAACCAGAACATTTCAAAATATATATCTGATACTTAAAGCCCAAAAGATTATTTTTAAGAAAYGCCGTCAAATTGTTTTCTAGCTGATTATCTGAGAAATGGGTGTATTTTTTAAGCCTACATATTTTCTGATATCTCCTTCTACTRTGGCACAGCCCTTTTTTCCTGATTTAGATTTTTTCTTGTTAGCATTTTGTGACTTAGTGATTTGTTTTAGGGCTTGGAGAATTAGGGACAAAAACTCAAGGGAAACTGATGCAAATGGCTTGGGAAAAGCAAATTGAAACTACTCTAAGTGCTACATTGTAAAGATCTAAGAATCACACACGCTAAAAAAAGTTTGGTTCTTGACTTTGGGCATGATTCAGCAACAGCAAGATTTGACAAACCTATTCATAGACGGAATGTGAACAGTCACAGTAATTTGACAATCCACTTAAAACCCTTTTTTGCATAAAACTCCTTTGAGCAACTCAGGATAGAAAAAGGGACTGTACTAATTCCTAGAGATAGTTGTGTTGAATTGGGCTAAAGAATATTGTGGAAGTAATAACTCATTCTGTAATAAATTTTACTGTACATTTTACAGTGAAAAAATTCCCTCTGGTTTCTTGGGTTATCATTCTGGCATCTTTAGACAATATTACATGTATCTTTAAAAAGCTATACAACAGCATTGCCCTTTGTGAGCTGCAGTGAAGCATTTTGAATCAGAAATGTGAATGCTCTCATTAAACTGTTCAATCACTGTTCTCTTAGGAATAGCAAATGTTTATTTAAAAAGGTCACAGGAAAAAAATTCAACACAGCTTCTGGGAGGCTTGGAAGCACGCTAAGTGTGGGAGTTCATAGAGCTGCTGAACTGCAAGGTAATAGTTGGAYTGAGAACAAGACATAGCAACATGCTGTGGGCTTGTTTTGACTGTAAATGATTTGGAGTTTGATGAGTATTCTTGTGTGCAAGATCTGTTCCTTAGCGACAGAGGAGTAGTGAGAAGCGAGTTGGTGAAATGCACATGAAGCATTCTGAGTCAGGACTACGCTTTCTGCTTGGGGATGCAGTGGAGTGTCACAGCAGTGCTGGCAGTGGGTAGGAAGGACCTTCAGGGTTTTCCTCCTACATCTGGCACAGGATTCTTTGTGGCCCTGCACTAATGAGCTGAGTTAATCCTCTTGGGCAAAGAAGGCAGCACCAAATCCTAATTATAACATTCACCCAGGTCTGTTTTTCACTCAGCTGCCTAGGGCAGAGAGGGAGCCCTGCCGGGTGAGCTCCAGCATGGGAAAGAGGAAGAGCAACAAACTCAGTTATGGCATCTCCTTTACAAGTCTACCATCCTATGTAGTCCTGTCAAAGGCTGGCACTTACAGCCTGCCACCTTCTTGGGAGGGATCCTGAGGTCCATTTGTACCTAACTTTTTGAATATACCATAAAGACAGACATTTCTTGGAGTGAGATTTGTCTCTGAATCTTCCTGCTTTTACTTTTTCTGTCTGTACAACAGAAGCTGGTTATCTGTTTACCTAACAAAAACATTGTGTGGATAAGAGTTTTGTCATGTATTTGAAGTGGGAGACTATACAGCAGTTTTTAATATATAACTTCTTTGACAAACTAGAGATAAGGGAATTTAAATGATATATGGCTTAGATTTGTTGTAAAATACTATCTCACAGTAATTTTCAGTAGAGTTCTGCCAAATTCTGTCCAGGTAAGGAAGTTAGCTTGTAACTTTTTTTTTTTTTTTATGTTTTAACACTTGCTTCCAAGCCCTCACCTAACTCTACCTTTATATTATTCTTTGCTTACATATTTGATATGTTGTTAATCAACATCAAGACACAGGGTTGAGCTTGACATGGGATTCTTACCTGAATTTATCATCTTAGTTTGTTGATTTCAGTTGCATTATAGAAATTTGAGAACCACATTCAGTCCATCTGATCCAGAATCGGTGATTAAGTTTCATTTTGCACACCTGTTTTGACTCAAAGAACAGGTGAGTCAAATACAAAATCATGTATTTGCATAAATTTTCTAATAAAAAATACCAGAAGAAGATACATAAAGCAGAATGCTTGAATATTCCAACCCAAATTACTTTTTATTCTCTGCTGCTTAGGTAGATGTAAGCACTGAGTCTAAACACCTGATTATATTGTTTCACTATATTTTGATGTAGGACTTCCTTTYGTTTCAGCATTATAGCTATGTTTGTTATGACATCAAGGATGTGAGTGATTTCTTTTCTATTTGTCCTTTTTTTAACAGTTGTTCCTTGACACAGAGTCCTACCTTGAATTTAACTGTTTACTAGATTACAATTTCTCCTTTTTCAAAATGAGATAGACATGCCTGCAGCGAAACACAGTTTTCTGATATCCTGATCCTGTCCAAGGTAGAAACAGTCATGGCAGTGAATTTATTCTGCAAAACTCTTACTGCTTTGGTAATAATTTTRAGTTAAGACCTGGCAAGAATTACCCTTCCTTCAGCTCCATTCGACAAATTTTCTGAAGTCCCTATATGCAATACTTAGAATCCTGTTTTTTATATATAGTATAAGGGGTATATATAGTTCATAAATAGTATTAACAAGAATTGGAAGATTTAGGAGCTTCTTTTTGCAGAGCTCTGAAACACTTTACAGTGGAAGTCCATAYTATAAATGTGTACAGCCTTGGCTTTCATGCTGAATACGTTGCAGAATGATGAAAACTTGGTAGCTTGACCTCCACATATGATGGGGAGAGAGAGGAGTGATGGTAGAATGGTGAATAACAAGGAAAAAAGGAGATTTGCTTTGAGGAGAGGAAAGAAATTAAGAAATTGAGGAGAGAGTTTGGATTTTTTTATATTGCAAACCTTTAGTGATTGCCTCGTCCTTGCCCCCCAAGCTTTTGTTTTCAGCCAGATTTTCCAGCTGATTCCAGTGGTAGCTCACACGGAAATGTCTCCTTTTGGAAGCCCTGGAATTTAGTCTATTGACTGTTGTCTATTGCTTACTGCCTGCTGGGGAAGGAAGCAGTATTGATGATTACTGTAATAGAAGGCCTATTTTTCCTTTATTCCTACACTGTTGCATCAAATCTGATTTGTTATGTGGGAGGAGTTCCATACAAAGATTATGATATATTATTTACAACTCTTCAGAAAGTTGTAGTCTTTTATAGATGCAGAGAAAATTTTTCTTTTAGCCATACAAAAAGAATCTGATAGTGGTATTAAATTTCAGCTATAGAAGTACAGAGAACATGCTGTGTGGCAGAGTGCATGCATGAACAGTTGCCACTGGGAACTAGTACCTCTGTCTGCTGTGTCTGTTTTATTCCCCTTTTTAAGTAACCCAAGCAATTTATTTTCTGTATTTCAATTTCTTGGTCTGCATAACAGCAAGAGTAATTTACCTGTATATGGACTAGGCTGTGTCAAGTGCTCAGTACCTCCCTCTGGCAAAACTCAGTGTATCTTCAGAATATTATTGATCAGCTCCAGCAGCTCTGCCTCAAACACTGAACTTCTTTACAAAGGTATTAGTGCKAGGTGGTTAATCCATTTTTTTTGTAGGTGTTTTCACTTTCCTAGCTCTGTTGCACTAAAAGCTGGCCCTCAATCATCTCTCTAGGCGAATTTGACAACACTGGAGGAATGACTTCACTCTGTTTAAAAGCTTCATTTTGTATGATTACTGTTACGTTCGGGATTCGACGGTGGGGTTTGGTTTCATTTTTTTTTTAATGTAATTCTTTGTTTTACAGATGAGGGCAGGAACGCAGTTGACCATGCAGGTGGTGCACATATTGTAGTAGACCATTTAAGGTCACTGTGCAGTAAAACAGATCCAGCCAGTGAGAAGCTCTTGACTGTCTTTTGTGGCATGCTGATGAACTATAGCAATGAGAATGGTAAACAACACCGAAAATTTGCTTTATGTCTACCAGGAGAACAACCCCCACAAAAAAAGATAAAAAGTTAAAGTCATCTGTAGGTTTACATTGTGGATGCTTAACACTAAGTTATTCTTGAAGAGATCAGGGACCTCAATTCACATATACAATTTTCTGTTTCAGTAAAATTATGTTCCCAAAAATACTACATATATTCCTGACACAATTCCATAAATTGTATAAAGTTTTAAGATCAGCGTCTGGAATTTACTTCTTTGTCTAAAAGCAAAGCATAAAGGTGTATCATACAGATTTACAGAAGTTAATTAGAAGGCTACATTAAGTCCTCTCTTTCTCATTAGTATCAAATAACATCATAAGACTAATTTGTTGCAGACATGCAGTGTTGTTAATTATTTAAGGGTATGTATGCCAAACAGTTAATAATTTTTCTCCTTGTGAAATGTATATAAAACCGTATGTTACGTTGTTCTAAGATAAATGGGGGATCATTTATAGGTATGTTCAACACTGTTCTGTGTCTACAAATTATAAGTTTATGTTCATTATCCCATTAATTGGAGATGTTTAGGGACTGGGACAAAAACACAAGAGTATATAAAACGAGAAGCCCTTGACCACTGAGAGTAACACAATAGCATTCTCCATTAGTTGTACAAACTAGTACCTAGCTTGCTTCTGCACACACGTGTTTTAATGTGCCAAAGTATATTTACAGCATTCACACATTTTCAAGTTTTCAAAATGTGAAGAAAATTGGAATATGTTAGGAAGGCTACAGAGAGGCTGTTCCCCTGACTTGCAGTAGCACAGATTACAAATACAGTTAGTAATTACATTGTCTTCAATCATGCCCATTTCCTGAATTGCAGTGTTTTATCTTAGGAAGAAATATCTTCTTTATTAGTTACTTACCATTTCCTGAAAGATAGCATTTGCTGTAACTCACTTTCCAATCCTATGTCCCCAAAACTTTTCTACTTTTCAGGATGGTCCATAGGCTTCACTGTATACATTTTTGATCTGCTTTATCATCTCTTCTAGCATAGTTACCATGTGTGTTTTCTGTGCCATCTCTCTGGAGATCTCAGCTCTTTGTGTTACTCATCCAGCTCCAAATATAACTGTTGTGTGTGTCTCGTCTCTTTCTCTTGTTCTTACATTGGGTTATTTTCCTCCTCTTTTCTTATTATCATCTAAGAATTCTTGTTTACAGTACTTCTCCCATCTTTAAATAGCAACTTTCTTTTATTTCATATAGTTTCCAAGAACTGTTTTGCTTGACCACATTGCATGAGTATCACATTTATTACATTTCATAGTGTTAATTCAGTACTTTCTTTGTTACAGTATTTGGAGCAAATAGATATTCTCACCTCTAAGCTACCAGAATCCTCTGTATTCATTAAGACTAATGAGCATACAGTATAYTTGGTAGCTCAAGACAGACGAGTCCAAAAGCGATGTGTAGAGATACTGTTATCAGTTTTGCTTCAGTGACCAAGCTCTCAGCAGATCTGCTCTAGGAAAACTAATTATGAGATAAATCTCCCAAACAAGCAGCTTCTGAACAGCTTAACTGTTATGAACATTGAATAAATGACTCATTCCATCTAGTAAGATAGCTTATTCTGATGCAATCAATAAAGCAGTTGTGTGGTTCAGTGACAGCCAGGAGGATTCACTAGCTGCTCTCCTCTCTGCTAGAGGACATCTTTCATCTCACACACACACGCTATTCACAGGAGCCACTGAAGCAATGTCAGAAGTGAGAAATGCAGGAATATTCCCAGCTCTTGGATCTGGGTGCTCACCAGCCCCGTGTTCTACTGTCACATCAGGGAGGAGTGCTGGGGCCTTACCAAACCTGCACCTTACCCCACATACTTGGTTGTCTCCATGAGGAAGGGTCCCTTTTGTAGGAACCCAGCTCGTGTTTGGCTCGAGGGTAGGCTGTGTAAGATTTGTGTCCTCTAGTTCCATTGTGAATTTGCTCACTGACTGGGGCAATTAATTGAATTAAACCCCAAATAATATGCCAAATCAACATTAAAAAAAAAAGAAAAGTGATTTAGAGGACTAAATTTTTAGAAGAAAACTCAGTGACCATACCTGTAGCATGTGAATGGAGAAACAGGTAGTTGACCTGTCTTGCCAGTTTTGTTTTAAGGGTCATTAGTACAATTGGACCATAATTGTGAGCTGATCTAAAAGTATCACCTGTGGGCCATCATAAATTTTCAGGACAGCAGTCAGTGTCAACTAGGAGCCCAAGACAACCACTTACTTCCATGCATTGCCCCAGCAGGTGAATAATATTCTGACTAAATACAGTTCTTTGCTGACCTGTTAAACATGAAAACTGAGATTGCCCTGACAGTTAATTGTGCTCACAGCTTAGTGAATACCATTTTCGGGATTTACTTGCAAAGGTTTGATCCCAGCTACTTACGAAGAAGATAAATACTGCATTGGTTTTGATGAAGGATGAGGAGTATGGGATTGCAGCCTAGAGTCACAGATTTCTTTGTCTGTAGTTATGGAAACCAATTAGACAAAAATAAAAGAAAAAATATTAGGTAAGGAGGAAGTGTTTCAGTCTTTGGAATAGCACTTCTGCCTTCTCTTTGCATGTTTCTATAATCTTTTCCAGCTTGGCTTGCCATGTTAAAAAGTTACAGGTGGGGACTTGGAAGATTTCTTTACCTGCTCTTAATGACTTGCACTCTTGTAATTTGTACTAGCTATCCACTTAAGGACCATTACAGCACAGTTGGTTCTTAGTTGCATCTAATTATCTGTGAACATCCTAATATTTTCCAATCATTAGCATTTTATGAGCAAAAGAGTATATGAATTGTTTTATTTGATTCTAAACAATTTGTCATTCCCGGTCAGCTAATTGCCCTCTTTTTCCAATAGCTACTACTTCATTATTAGTAACTATCAACTGCCTTATTTTTTTAACATGGGAGACTCAATCTTGAGTACTTCAAGGGATTTATCACACATGAGTTTTACAAAAAAGGCAACTAAGGAGCAGCTACAAGTAAGATTTCCTTTTCCTAAATGGAGCAAATTAATGGAGCATTCTTGTATCTCATCCTGATTCTGGATACTCAGCTTGCAATTGTAACTCCAGTCATAACACTGTTGTCTAAGCTTTAAAACTAGGATTCCTTTTACAAGGTTCTTGTGTCATCTGCTTGTGTACAGGAATTATTTTTGCTTACTGTTTCAATTCTTTCTTTGCTTCCTTGGTATCTTATCATTTCTTTAGTAACTACAATTGTTAAGACAACAAACTCAAACTTTGGCATTTCTTGCAGTTCTTTTAAGCTTAAAAAAAAAAAGTGTTGATATTTAATTCCCTTGCTAGAAATGAGAGGGGTTTTTTTCTGATGGAAAATGTTCCTTTGCCTTCAGCCAGGTTATCTTGACCCTCTTGTCATAATTGTATTTTACTACCCAAATTCAATCAGACACAAATAGCTCATCCCTGCTTTCAGTTATTAGCTTCTGTGTAGCCATTAATCTGCTTAAGAGCAAGAAGCAAAGCAGGCTTGGATAAAGAGGGGAAAACTAATAACTAATCTAATAAAATTAACAATCATATGCAAACACTCACGTAAAAGAGTTAGAAATATGAGTGGTTATTCTGCAGATCTCATAATCCTGTGAGCCAAGACTATTTGCAAGTTAATGGGATCAGTCTGTAAGGTAACAAATTGTCTCTCAAGATCTCTAAAACAAACCATGAAGGTTTTTTAAAGAAATGCAGAAATTATGGAAGAACTAGGCCAATTGGCTTATTAGGTAGTCAAACTGGAGCTCAGAAGTTAACTGTATACAGTATGCATGTGTGAAAGTATACATACATTTTTACATATATATATATATATATGAGCATATATACATAGATAAAAATAATTACGTTTATAGATTGCTGCCTCATTTCATTTCACAGTAAACTTCAGTCTGTCGAGATTGTCTTGCCTTCAGTACCTTGGTAAAGCGTGACATCCTGATGTTAAATCATACAACTGCTTTCTTATTCTCACAAAACTCTTAGCAACTGGAATGAATGTTGGGGTCTGATGTGCACTGTTGACCATCTGCAGAAGCTATGTAAATACACGAGAAGTGAAAGGGAGATTTATGGCACCATTATTATGGTCTGACAGCAATACTTCAGTAATGCTTCCTCCTAAGACTTACCTTTGCTAATTTTCATGCTTGTCTTGGTTTTTGTTTCATTTACATCACAGCTAGAGATGCCCAGCATGCTTTCAAGACCTAAATATACTTAAATGCAAAGTAACCTAAAGTATGTAAAAGCAGATCAAAAGTATGTTCCTTACCACAGTGAGATAATCCATACAATCACTTTCATGTTATGTCATGATTTAACATAGCTGTGGGGATTGCAAGCAGGTTTCTCTAGGGTATGAAATTATGCCGTCAATTTGTACAAAACTAATTTTCCTTCAGCATTATAATCACAGTTACTGATGGGACACAAATGATAAGTTGTTTTCTGAAATTCTTTTCAAAATCATGAATTAGCCTAAATCAGCGTTTTTAACTAAAATGCCCCCAATAAAGTTCTCAATTTGGGATATTCTCCTCAGATCTTACTCTTTGGAGTTTCCATGTGTGTCACCGAAGGACATGGAGCCATTGAAATTCAAGTTTTAGGTAGGTAATTCTTTGTGCTGGCGCATGTATTGATTGCCTTTTATCTACCTGTATATGCATCTGTACAGCATCACTGTCAGTGCTTTTCACCCCAAAAGAACACACAGGCATAGTGCAACGTGATAGCAGTGTAAAATGTGGCTCTAAGTCATAAATTCAGAAGAGGCATTCAGTTTTTCATGCTTCCTGCTTGCTGTGCATAAAGTTCTGCTTAGGAAGTGGATAATAGAAGTGCTGTTCCATCCTGAAACGTTGCCTGGCGTCATGGCTCACTTTAGTCCTGTGTCAGACAACTGATTGTAGGATGGATGCATGTTTCCCCAAATTTGTCTCCTGCTATACTAGGGCATTAACACTTTCTGCAGTGAAAGGCCAAGATACACAGCCCAAGCTACCCAGTCTGAGGTCTTTCCTAGGGCAGAGAGAGAGTGAGACTGAACYACTTTGATGTTTTTAATTTATCTGAACTTAAAAGTGCTGTAGGTCTCCGTACCAGTGAGATGCCTAATGCTTTTCTCTTAAATTGCTTAATAGACTTTGCTAGAGAATGAGCCTCCTATTGGTGATAATTACATATGTAAATGTCAGGTCTAGAATTCGTATGGCAAGCCCAGGCTTAAGTACAAACACAGCAAATAGCTGCTGGCAGCCTTTTATTTTCAAAGGTCTTGCTTCCTGTGCAGTTTGGTGACTCACAGGCTTGCCCTGTCTTTGTCAAATGAGAAAATTTTAAATTAACACTTACTGCTGTTAAGGCAATGTTTACTTTATTGACAATTCTTGTAATGCCATTCTTACCACTGTAGATAGATAATTCCTGTACTCAGGTGCCATCCTTCTACTCTGGAAAAATCAGACTGGTATGGAGTCTGGTATAATACCTGACTTTTGACCCAGTACAATTGTTCTTTCTTAGAATATGGTGTTCTTTCCTTTTTTTTAATTTGGAAATTCTAGAGGTCCTTTAGTCAGTGCACTCTGTGCTCTCCTGATCAATGATATATCTTTCTATTTGGCTCTTAAGATTCCTATTTCCTTTCAAAGATTATATGGTTTCTCTTTTTCCACTCATCTCCTCCATGTTTTTTATATATTTTGTATTAAGAAAGAGACAGCAGAAAAAAAACCCTGCTCAGAATGGAGAGTTTATGCTTCTGATGTTGGAATGAAGTCCACAGAGATTGTCTCTTTATCCATTAAAGTTGGATAAAGCGATTTTTAGAGTGACTAAAGGTATAGTCTAGTAACAAAGCAATTTCTTTCCACATAATTTTCTATGGCATTTGTGGTTTGTGTCTTTGTTCTCCCACTCTCCATGACGACCAGTTTTCCTTCAGAATTTTTAAGTATTTGCAGGGGACAATTACAAGCCAAGGACAAAACCAGATTATTTACCAGTAACTTGAGTTCTCCTACACAATAATTTTCTCTATAGAACCATTCCATCTCCCCCTCTCCCCAGTTTTCCTACTGAAAGACAGATTTTTACAGTCAGTTTGGAATTAAGTAGGAGGGTGTAGTAGTGACTCACACATCTGCCAGAGGTAAAATGGCATTCAATGCATGCGCTAGTACAATTTGTACTTACCTGAAATTTGACAACTTCAACAGCTCTTTGGTGTCTGACATGGCGTTCTCATAAATTTCACTAAAGACCACGAATCTGTGGAAGAGGTAATCCCTCCCCCCAAAAAAGGAAATTCAGTTACTGGTAAGTAATACAGTTTTATTAAAGATGTCAAGCCATAAGGATTCCTGCTCATCCCCAATAACCTGTAATAACCATGCCATTTACTTAGTATACCAAATTCATAATTATTATCAAATTATTTTATACTGAATACAAATGAGCTAAATATTTTGGAATCATATCATAACTTTCATTATATGAAAATTTCAAACATGCTTGGCAGAATTTTGAGGGCACAGAGTTTTTCAAGAGCATGAGATGATTCTAAATTTGCTAAACTTCAGATGTCACATGTTTTTATCTCCCTGTAAAAATCTGCAATTTTTTATGGCTCTGATGCCACAGATACAAGAACTCCAACTGATTTCAGTTGCCTAGAATGAATTCCTTAACAAGAAAACCACACCAAAAAACAAACAAACAAACAAAAACCCACAAAAACCCCCTCAGAATTCCCTGATAGGGCTTGACCAAAAGCTAAATGAAGTAATACAATTCTCTTGACTTCACTGGTCTTTGGATCCTTCCTTGTCTTTTGAGTCTGTAAGATTTAAACATAGTTGAAGTGCTTTAGAAACAAAGGAGAAAAGATGCTTAGGAAAATTACTAAACAACATCTGGTGTGTTTATGTCTGCTTCATTCTATTCACTGTGAAACAATGTTTTTCTTCTTTGCTATGTTATAGGTAAAATGTGTAAGAGGAAATACTGTTATAAATAATCTTTTAAACCAATCATGTTTCTGCCTAACCATCAAAGCATCTTTCTATTTGCAGACACCTAGGAGCAATACTTTTCTTACTTGTAAATACTATAAGCTTTCATCCTATGCAAGAAATTATCAGAATGGCTTCTAAGGACTTTTCTTAAACCTTCCATTTTTTGTCTTTATTAAAGTTTCTTTTTTCTCAAGCTCCTCATAATCTACATTGTGACTTCCTGTGTTTATAAAACTTTTCATGTTTATTTCAGTGCCAATTTATATTCATTCTAATTTTAATTTTCCAGTTTTGATCTTTAATTTTAAAAAGAGTATATAGAAAAAGCTCTCAGATAAGTCATTGTTTCACTGACCTAGTTCAGGTCAATTTCAGTCAGCTAGTCTCAGTGAGCCCAGAATCAAATCTGACATGTATTAGGAACCTGATAACCACAAAATTGTCAGTACCTGCATAATTCACTATACCCTATGACCAGATCAGGAAGGAATATTTCTGGGAATACATTCCATTGCCAGGGACAAGGAGAATTAAGAGTCCATATCTCAAATCTGGACCAAATCCTAGTTTGAAGAGTAGAGGAGACAGACATTTTATTGCCGCTTAGCCTTGAAGTTGCTTTGTGTGAAAAATGCTTTTTTGGTTAAAAGAACAGTACTATGAAGAGAAATGCTAACTCACTGTTGTACTCTCTTTTTATGTAGATACCTTGCAGTCACAGCTTATCAATATGGGTGTTATTCCTACGTTAGTGAAATTGTTGGGTATTCATTGCCAAAATGCAGCTCTGACAGAAATGTGCCTTGTTGCATTTGGCAATTTAGCAGAACTCGGTAAGTCCACGATACTAATCTCAAATTTACATCCAGTTTTCATAATGTTGAGTCTTAGTTAAAGACTAACAAAAGCTCATTCAAGTCCTTTTGGTACATTCAACAATAACAGACAAGAAATTTTTGCTTATTTTCTCTAGAATATATAGTTGTCTCTTTTTTTTTTCCCCTTCAGTAAGTGAAATTTATTTGGGTACTTAATTCAGCCTTATGTTTTATGTTACTGTGCTTCAGTGCAACTAAGCACGTTTTAAATCATCTAAACAGTATTTCCATAGCACTGCTACTTAATGTGAATTATTTATTAATAATATAAATATTGTATCCTGGTGTAGCTCCACAAAGTTTTATCAGGATTAAATTTGGCTCATGAAAATCTCTGAATGAAACTGAGACAGGCACAGTTCATTAATCTGCATATACAGTATTATTTTAGGTGTAGAATTTTAACATGTTCTAGTCTAAATACCTCCATGTACAAATCATGAATAGATGTTAATTTTAGTTACAACTTCATTTAAATTGAAGTTTGTGGCCCTATTTTCATTGCAATTCGACCATATGTAAATCAATGGGTTGTTATGGCCTGTGTTTTATTAACCTTTGTGGTTTATATTGCTGTTCTTTTGCTAACCTATTTGGTGAAATTCTAGTCTTATGAGTTGGTGTTTTTTTGCACTGGAGTAAATAATACATAGCACTTACGATATCATCTTGTATTTCTAAGAACATTCAGCAGTTCAAAATATGAAGAATATATCTCTGAGTTTSTAGTATTTGGTGGCCTGAGTTCGTAGATTTCCAGGCCAGAGAAAGTATTATGTTATCTAGTTTAGTCTGATCATACACGTAACACATTTATTTACAGCAGACAAGTCTTAACAAATCAACAACAGAAAGAGCCATCAAGGTAGCACTAAAGAAATGAACAGATCAGAGGTCTTCAAGATGGGCACTATGTACTGAGTCTGCACAGCAGAAAGTATAAGAGTCATGCACTGAAAGTTCTAGTGCTTAAATGCAACCAAAACCATAATGATATTAAATATAATAAATTGTAACCTCACTGAGAATTTCCTTTCCCTCTTTGGAAAGATCCAGCTCTGTCTTGTTGAGTAATGAGAACTGTGGGAAAGAAACATAAGAACAGCTGCTTCCCTTCCAGTTCATATACACTGAAAAGGTGCTCGTTCTTTAAGACTGGCACAAAATTAATTTACTTTGTAATACTTTGTTCTCCCTTAAGCAATAGTTTAGTCCATCACATTGTAACTGTATTATTTTATTTTTGCCTTGTAACTTCAGGGAATTTTTTTGTGAGGTTGTCATTTTTCATCACTTACAAGACAATAGCATTGCACAGATTTGAAAAGCATTATATGACTGCTATTCTGTGTCAAAGCAGGGCACAAACCAGTGATGGATCTGCTAAAATACTGGAAAGATCAAAAATCCCCATAGAATATACAATGCAACCATGCATATTGAGAGAAAATAATGACGTGCACAAATGTGTCTAGGACTGCAGTTCATGCTTTTCCCGAGTCCTTGGGGTCAATTCTACAGTAAAGTAATCCCTAACCATCCATCAGAGCGATAGCAAAGGTGCTGGAAGGTTTTCTAACTACAGATGGCCCTCAGGAGGTGGCAACTGGAGAATGCAGCACACCAGCCCTACCACCTGCATCCCTTGTAATACTGCCAGTGAGGAGGAATATGATACAGGCAATGGAATAAGAGATGCTTTTGTTGTATGTACATGTGAAGATCTGCTGGCTAATCTGGTAGGAATCTCGCCCATCTGTAAAGCTGCCTGATGCTGTATCTGTGCAGTATGAGGTGGCCCAGCAACAGCCACACACAGATTTCAAAAGAAATGTCACCATCATGAAACCCTGTAAATATTAAAGCATTCTGTGCAAATCTTTATCTCTCCCATAGAAAAGGCAGTATATAACCTGCTGGGGCAGGTATATAACTTTATTTCTGTTAAGATGAGAGAAATCAAAGACTTATTATTTTTGTACTATTACTGTTTCTATAGCTACCTTACATTTTGTTGGGCAAAACCAGACCCAACAGCCTTGAATCATATATTTATATATTTTTAACAGCCTTAACCATAATTAATTCAGGTCAGCACATTTAAAGTGTTAGACATTTATCTTTTCATTTTGTGACAAGCATGAGTCTATTGCTCTTGTCTGTGAATAGCAGTTAGTCATCTTACTGAATAAACCTGGTAACAAAGAGAAACAGTAGTTCTACCTTTTGATGTGGTTTGTTTACTTTATGCTGATTTTCTCCTTTTGCTTCACAGAGTCAAGTAAGGAGCAGTTTGCCTACACAAACATTGCTGAAGAGCTTGTGAAACTGTTCAAGAAGCAAATAGAGCATGATAAAAAAGAGATGATTTTTGAAGTTTTGGCCCCCCTGGCAGAAAATGGTGAGAATTTTTTTTTTTATATCGGTGTCTTTTTCAGGCACTAAATACAGAGTAACGAGCTGCCTCATTCTGAAGCCACCATGGCTGATCCTTGTGATTGTAGTTTCATGCAAAGTGAATAGATCTTAATTGTTGAGCATATGACAGGAGCCAGCACATTGTTGATGATAATTCCATCACTGATTCACTCTGTATACGATTATGTTATATTTTATTGCCCTGTGCCCACAGTGGGAATATCAAAAGCTGCTTTTTAGAGGGCTTCACAACATTTGTCTGCAAACACTGGCTCAAGTGTTCCTAGACCATTGGAGCACCAGGACATCATTTCCTGGAATTGCAGAGCCTGTGGCTGTTCCATTTCCTGTGGACATTATTTTTGCTAGGGGCATGTCAATTGCAGAGCTAAGGGCTAGACACTCTGCCCTTAGTGTTCATTGTGAGATTATATGAATTTAATTTGGGTGTTTGGTGGCATATCTTATGTAGCCCCAGGCAGCCCCTGGGAGTTTGACTCACTGCTCAAGCCAGAGCAGGAATTGATGTGCACCTGATCACCCCTCCAGGATGTTCCTCCCAAAGGAAAAAAGAATCAGACAAAGGTGGCTTGTACAATGCATCATCTGCCCTTAATAGAAATAAAGAAATGAGTTAACAGGTTGAGCTGGACTGATGTGGGAAGCAGTTCTATGTAGGGAAGACATCACAGTATTTGATGGCTCTCTAACCTTGCTTTAACCACCAGAGCATTAAAGCTTGTTTTAATTGAATAAATTGTTAGATAGAACTGCAAACTCAGATTTATGTTTCATTCTACTCTGTTGTGCATACACACTCTGTGTGTGTCTGCTTTACATAGTATAGGTCAGGATAAACTTTCACTTCCATTTAAAAAGCTACTTGGACTTTTAAGTGGCATGGAGAATCAATTCCTCTTTTTCAGTTCTAAAAATGCACATCTTTTTCCAAAATATATTAATTTATTATATAATAATTAGCTATTTGCTCTAAGATAGTTCCATCCTCAGAGGCTGACACGGAATTTTGTGTATTTGACATATGGCAGTTCAAATGCTTAATTTTTCTTAGAGTATGTTTTCTAGTTGCAATAAGATTTGAGAAATTCACTGCTCCTGACCCTGACTCAGATGCTTCCATGTTGAGAGGAACATTTCCACTGTGGATTCAAGGCATACTTAAATGAGTTCACTTTGCTGGTACTGTTTAGGTGCTTTTGATTGTAGATAATTAGCAGTAGGTCAGAAGGGAAAAACATCTAAATGAAGTATTTGCAGAGTCTAGATTTTGGTGTTTGGGGTGTTTTAAGCTTTTTTTGTAATTCAGTTGTTAAGCACGGTGGTGTAACAATTTCAATTTCAAATCACAGAACATCTGCAACCCAGTATTCTGTAGCTAAGGGAATTCTGTATTTTTTAAAGCACCTCAGTGCAAAAGTGCCTATTTAAAAAAAAATCCCAACTGGAGATTTTGCATTTCCTTACAAAGTTCATGAGAAGGTCAGCCGCTCTTAGAGGAACAATGGATTTCACTCAGGCAAAAAGCCTAGTGACACCAGGAACCTGAGAGTCAGACACATCCTTCACCAGAGGTAGAACACACTTCCCCTCCCAAATGTGGCTTGTAAACGGTATGAAATAAATATTTCCAAAGCCCTGGCCTAAAAATATTTTAACCTGGGTTAAACACCTTTTTGTTAAAACACCATTTCATGTAGAAAACTGAGAGAAATCCACTTCTTTTGCACACTTCTGCAGAGCTTTGTGACTGTTTTTCAAAATCAGCATGCAAAAGCTACCAGAATCACTTCCATGTGTGAAAAGACCTAACATAGCATAAGACAGCCTGCCATTCCCTCTTAACAGAAAGGGGGTTTAGCCATGTAAAGGAAACTCAAGGGAAATATCTGYTAAATATGTTGTTATTTTAGAAACAAGAGAAAAAATATTGTTCCCAGATTCTATGTCACCTGAAAAAAATATTTATTACCTTCTCAAGCCTTGTTTCGAATAACAACGAAGAGATTAGTTTGCCTCATCAGTTTCCAGAACAAACTTCTCTGCCAACGCAACCTTTTGGATTTGGCCTTTCTGCACTCCTCCTGCAGACCTTTCAACAAATGGCAGATATACTGTCTGTCTTTGGAAAGCGTGAACACAGCACAGTCCTTATGAGTCTGCTGTGCCATGACTGAGGTGCCAGAAGTTTGCTACAGAGAAATATCCTCATTTTTAGAAGTGAAGAGCTCCATACACCTTCAGCTTATGATTGTGCTCTAAAGGCAGTCCAGAGCCAGGGAAAGCCTGTTAGATGAATAATAATAGAATAATAGAAGTTGGCCATAGGAATTTCAAATAAAGAAGTTGCAGTTTTATGCACACAAGTTGTCAGTGAAGACACTGACATCACTATTTCTTACAGTCTGTCCTGCACGTGTGTATGACAGATGCATGTAAAATACTGATTCTGACTCCTATTATCCATGCTATTTTCCAGATGTCATTAAACTGCAGCTGGTTGAAGCAGGTTTGGTGGAGTGCTTACTTGAGATCGTCCAGAAGACTGTGGACAGTGACAAAGAGGATGATATTGCAGAGCTTAAAACAGCTTCTGATCTTATGGTTCTATTATTGCTTGGAGGTAAGTGTGGGCTGTCACTATGTTCTGCAAARCAACAGCAGATACTTGTAACACTGTTTGGCTGCTGAATTTCACTATTTATTCATTTTCTAAATAACCTAGAGGACCTGCAACTCACCAGACAAACATTTAACAGGTCAGATTTTGTCCCTCATTGCAGGACTGGATTAATTGTAATGAAACCAGCAGAGCTTCACAAATATAAAGAGAAGTTTCCCTAACAAACACTTTGGCTTGCTGACTCTCTATGCTTTTTACCCTAGATGAATCCATGCAAAAGTTATTTGAAGGAGGAAAAGGCAGTGTGTTCCAAAGAGTACTTTCATGGATTCCTTCCAATAGTCATCAACTACAGCTTGCAGGAGCACTGGCTATTGCAAATTTTGCCAGAAATGGTAAGAACATGCCATAATAGCTTATGTAATTTTATGTGTGCCCCTCTATCATGCTCTGTCTGTACAGCTACAAACAAGAACTGTGTTGCAGTAAAGCTGCTAAGTTACACAGCAACATCAGTAGTTTTAAACTTTATCATCCTCAAAAGTATTAAGCCTACTTTAAAAATCTTATTTTGCATTTGTAGAGAGGTATAAAGGATCTCTGCTTTCTTCAGTATTTCTTCTATCACTCTTTTAAGTTTATCATGAGCACTGCAATTCTCACAGATGATAGTAGTCAAATTCTCAACAATGAAATCTAGAAAGGACCAAGGAAATAACCCTTCCATTCATAAGGAGCTATTGTAAAAATCTTAGTAATAATCTTCCCTTCACAAGTGACTTGTTACATCTCGTACAGATGGAAACTGCATCCATATGGTGGATAATGGCATAGTTCAAAAGCTGATGGATCTGCTAGACAGACATGTGGAGGATGGAAATGTAACTGTGCAGCACGCTGCACTGAGTGCTCTCAGAAACCTGGCTATTCCTGGTAAGCCTCTCTTTACATTGCTAACTGCGTAAAGGTGAAATTCTGTCCTCCCACTGTAACCCYCAGGGAATGTGGGTGGGAGAACTGACTGACAGTCCTAGAGGCAGGTCAGACTGCTGCTTTTCATTCTGACCCATCACTGCTTTTGTGTCTGTTGCACAGCAGTTATGACAAGCAGTTCAGAATACATCACAGGCATAGTGACTGTCCCTTACCACTCTGATCCCACAGCATCCCCCACCAAAGGGCGAACAGCCTTGTAATTGGCAAGGAGCTGAGGAGGCCTTTCATATGATTTCTCTCTTTTTGTCCAGAGCACTGCATATTTATTTTTCTTTTTGGTTCCTTCATTTGCAATCTGTCTCACAGCTGAGGGTCTCCACCAGAGAACAGTGCCCACTTTGTTAAAACACTACATCTTACTTAAGACTTTGAAAACTGCCAAATTAGAGCCGGAGGTAGACTGTCAGAATAGCCAGCCTACTGCAGTTAGTTACTGTTTGTTGGCAGTAAGCTGAATGCTAATTTTGTCATTTTTAATAACTTAATTTGTATGAGTTTTGATTACCCAAGCATAAAGGTAGCACACGCACAAAACAACAAAGCAAATCTGTAACACTTATGTATGCTCTTTTGTGCCAAGCCAAAAATAAGTCTTTCATCCATTTAACCTTATTTTACCGTCTTCAGTTTTGACAAATCATAACTTTTAGAAATGATCATGGATACATAACTAAACCCACTCAGCTTTAGCAGTATTCCATTTGCTTACCTTTCTCAGGTGAGTCATTCTTTTCACTTCCATCAGTCAGCTTCTCTGTAGCCTGTGCTGAAGGGTGCCTGCCAGAGACCTACATAACCTTCCCTGTACATTGTTAGAAAGAAATGAGCAAGTAATAGCTGACCGCAGTGATGAGCTGCATGTCAAACCATGATTTCAAATACCTAATAAGACTTTTTTCCAAGTACACTATTGAGCAAGGTTTGCACCCTAAATGCATTTCAGAGAGCTCTGTGAAAGTGGAGAACGTGGACTAGTGGAAGGGATGAAAGAGAGGTTGGAGGGGGGAAGGAGGCAACAAAAGACTACAAACTCTAGACATGTCAGGCCACAGTGTTGTTCGTATGAAGTATGGAACTGGGTAAGAGGTTATTCTGCTAATTAGAGGCTTTAGTTCCTTTGCCCATGAGAAATAGAAGAGGGTGGTTGGGACTCAGAGAAGTTTCCTCATATTTGGGGGAGCAAGTATTAGCTTGGGCTTCTGCCTGTGCACTTTGTGGAAGATGCCTTTCCTAGACYGAGGGGAGGAGTCTAGCCCTTAGTTGGTGCTGAAGCTGAACACTGAAAATTAGATGTGCATGCTAGGAAAAAGCACTTAATTTCACAGGAACCGTGACATTTTTCCACAACACAGTATCACCAGCGCATACTGTTCCTGAAGTCTGTGCTCACAACCTCTTATTCAAACCACGTCTGAAAATTTGCTTCAAGACCAGCTCAGAAATAAACTGCATCTTCCGGAAATGTTTTTGAGATCAATCCCTGTTCTTTATTCATGCAGTTGTAAATAAGGCTAAGATGCTATCAGCTGGCGTTGCAGAAGCTGTATTGAAATTTCTCAGATCGGAGATGCCCCCCGTTCAGTTCAAGCTGCTGGGAACATTAAGAATGTTAATAGATGCACAAGGTAAAAATAAACTGTTCTCTATGTTAAGTGATTCTCTTTGGTTCAGTCTGTGATATGCTGCCAAGATTCTTAAAAGAGAGAAGCAGAGTTTTTTTTAATTTCATTCCTGAAGTCATGGAATAAATCTAATACATATGCAAAAGGAGAGGAATGTGGGTTGATTTTTTTTCAGAACTCCTAAACTGACTACCAGAGACCCTCCAAATAGGTGTCAAATGCTTATTTACTTTTGAACTTCTTTACACTGTCACATTACAAGTATGTGTTGAGGCGTGAGTGTTTTAAGCTACCACTCCATTTTTGCTGTTCACTTACTGTATTCTCTGGCTGTACCTTGGTCCTTGGAACAGGATAATACTCTATTAATTGATAGACTGCWATTTCAAAAAGAAAAAGCACCTTTTAGATACCAGCTTGTTCCAGGATGAGGATTTATTAAAATCAGAAGTCTGCTAAAAACCAGAAGTAGTTCATGAGTTAAATTAGCTATGTATTTATTTTTGACTCAGTCCTACAGATCTTTTCAAAAGATCCATTCTAGTTCTAGCAAAGCTATTAGATATGAAATAGAAATTTATTGAAGAAACTTAACATGACTTACAGTCTATCGAACTTAATCTAACTGACCACAGTGCTCCCTTCTGGCAGCAGTCCTGCCTGGTTTTAAATTTTTGACCTAGCTCATAGCTCAGCTGGGGATGTGACATCATCTGTATGTTCCCTGCTCTTAATCAATGCACAAGCTTCATTAACTGGGCTGATAAGTTGTTTCAAAAACTAGATTATGAATGTTTTTCTGGATTTTTTTTTCCATTTTGACTGGCTTTACTTGCTTCAATGCAACCTTGACTTCTCCCACTGGTAGTGCAAGGTAGTGAAGTTCTTCTAACTCCTCCTAGTTAGTAACTTTCAGCTTGTTTTTCTAGCACTTGCTTAAAAAAAGTGACAACCTTTTTGTTGTGTTGTTGGCTCCGGCRTCATGTAGCAGAAGCAGCTGAACAGCTGGGCAAAAATGTAAAACTGGTGGAACGATTGGTGGAGTGGTGTGAAGCCAAGGATCACGCAGGTGTGATGGGAGAGTCCAACAGACTACTTTCTGCGCTTATACGACACAGCAAATCAAAAGTAAGTTAGTGGAGAAAAAGGTCACCTTGTCAGAACTAARAGCTACCTGTGCACTTGCTGGTGGTAGCCAACCCTCCAGCTTACAATCCTTCTAGTGAGCCAGCTTGGGTATTCATGTRTTACATCGCCTCTGCCCAAGGCTTGACTCATTTTTATTTTTACTGTATCCTGCAGAAGCTCAGCATGCTGTATTCTCTGTGTTTTAATGATGCTATATATGAAGAATCAGTGAACTCCGTTGTTAGGATCTTGCTATATATTTATAAAATTGAGATCCAGAAATAGTCTGTCTCCCTACTCTTCATACAGCATATTTCAGAGTTTTAAGATTCTGATGGATCATTAGAAATGGTAATTTATTCCAAATTCTAACAAAAGCTTACTTGTATATGGCAAAAGGTATAACATTAAGAAAAATTAATCTGCCCCTTCCATCAGCTTCACATCAATCAAATATCTTTACCTAAGCAGTCCAGGTCCATCACTCTTGTTCAGCAGAGTATTAGACAAAGCAGCCTTATAAAGGACAAACACATCTCCTCTGGAGACAGGCTATTTCAGTCTCAGACTTCCTTTAGCGTGTTCACTGATATGAACACAGGCTGCATTACYGAGCTTAAATAGCAAGTGTGATTTGGAGAACTCAGACTGTAACAGTGACGTCTTCATTCATCCATGGCATTTATGAAGTGAAAAACATAGTAGGGGCTTGATCTATACTGAGCCTCTCCAAGAACAAATGAACAGGCCTTACAGGGATTTAAATCTTTGCTGATTTCTAATATCACTGTCTCTGTCTAATACCCATTCTCCATGTTCAGCCTCTAAAACTGATCAGGGTTCATTTTTCTGAGCTCTCACTTCTTCTGCCCCCCTCCCCACAGTCCCCAACATGCATGCACAGATGGCAARCACCACCACAGATGTGAGATTTAATAAATATTCTCTATAGGAAAACAGAATTCAATTCTAAATATGGAGACACTACTGATGACATCAAATAGATATTAAGGCAAAAATTAACAGCATTATCACAGGTGAATTAATTTTTGTGTGGTGAATGTACTCATAGAGGAAATTTGACGGGAAGAAGATAACAGAGCTGAAAGAGTGAGGTTTTTTAARCTTTTGCTGCCCTCTAGGTTTGAATATGAGTACAGCTGTATGGCTCTTAACAGAAATCAGGTTTGATTTTGGCTTTTAGTTTTAAATGCTTTGGGGTAATATTTACAAAGGCAACAGTCAGTTTTAGTCATTCTAAAAAACTGGAGTAGGTACCTGTGATTTCAGCCCCACTAGCACCAAACATGATGGCTGTCATCTATTTGGTACTTTTAAAGGGGGATGTTCACCTACRAAATAAAAAATCTTGATGTCAAAGATGCTGATTGGTTCTTAAGACTTATATATAGCCAAAATTCCACACCAATTCAAATAGAATTTAGCAGTTCCCAGATTGTCTCACTCCCAAAACTACTTTGGAGTTCCAGCAGAAAATCACAAATAATAAAATATATCATTTCAAGTACAGAAAAATAAAAATACTTAAATTCTTGCATACATTATGTATTTTAGGAAGAAAAAAAAGTTTTAAATATTATATTCTTGGGTCATTAGGCTGTACTTTGGGCCGCTAGTATCTTCAGTACGATTATCTAAAAATATTTTCATTTTCAAGGATTATTATTATATTGTGTCTGTTTCCTTGCATAAACAACACCACTGAAAAGCCTGTGCAAGGACTGAAAAAATAATTCATTCTAAACACATATGTCAGTTTATCAGTTTAGGCTTGTGACTGGTGTTAGAAAGGGGAGTGTGTTTTAAATGGAATTAAATGAATGGTGGTTCTTTTTTAACATATAGATTAAAAATTTAAATCAGATTCTTGGTTCAAGAAATAAATGCTATTCCAAACCTTTGTGCRCTCACAGGACAAATAAAAAATAATAAAACCCAATCCACATTTYCTTGAACAGTTGCCTTTCAGCATGCCAAGTTACCTGATTTTTCAGGCAAACATTTTGCAAGTATTTTTGGGACATAAGATGGTGAAAACATGAGGTGCACAACCACTTTTGAAATTATAGCTAACAAATACCTGTAGAGACCAGAAACCTTCATTCATTCCTTATCACATAAGTTGGATCAAATTTGGACTTGAAAACAGAATCCCAGCTGTGTATTTTTTATCTGCTTCAGACACATTTAACCCAGTTAAATGACATTTTAAGTTCCTAGATACTGGGCAGCGGTACTGCACAACAGTTCCATTTTAACAGCTGGATTTAAAACAGAAACCAACACATTGGTATCCCATACCTACCCTTTCCTTACCTGTTTTGTAGTTGAAGAAAAATTCCATAATAAGAGACCACTGCTCATTTTCCTGTCCATGTCTAAACAGCTTTTCAAGTACACCATTTCTGTTGCATAGTAAGGTGTAATATTTGTGATCTCACCTCTCTAACATTTTGAAGAAACTCTGAAAATTCGTGGAGAGAGATGAAGTATTTAATAACTATTATAACTGTGTTTCCTTGCCCTAAGTATATAGTTTGTTGGATACTTTGAACCTCTAATCATTTGATGGCACATCGTGAGAACTTGAGTTACACTGCATAACCTGGAAAGAGTTCATTATGTGTGTCTTAACTTAGTCCTGGGGTTACCTGCCTTGGTTTAACACACTGTACCTTACAATTGCAGAGCAGTAGCAGATAATGTGTAGGCCTACATGTGGGTACACTGATGTATAAAGTGATTCTATGTGCATAAAGCCAACGTGTACCCTTACCCAAAGATAACACAGCATCCCTGACAAGTCCCTTATTTAATACAGTTTGTATGCAATGCAGAATTTTTTCATCCTTCTGTTATTTATTTTAGGATGTAATTAGGACCATTGTACAGAGCGGTGGCATCAAGCATTTAGTAACCATGGCGACCAGCGAACACGTAATAATGCAAAACGAAGCTCTTGTTGCACTGGCATTGATAGCGGCTCTAGAGTTAGGTGAGTATCCCAGCAGCTCACTGCACCTGTTTCCTCTCCAGTCCGTGCCCAAGAGAAGCCATAGAGGGAGGATTCAATGCAGGACAGCCTCCTCCTTCCACCTGCCTTTCAGTAGCATGGAAATACGTGGTGGTTCATGCAGACAGAGGCAGACCATCATGTTATGCAGGAAACTGGAGAGTGCTGGTTATGTGGGATCTGCTCCATAATTCTGGTAGGTGGTGGTGTGATCTAGAAAGGCCCAACAACTTCACTTTCAGATTTGGAGTAAAACCCAGAAGGTGAACGTACCTTAGACTGTATGACCTGATCCCATTCCTACACTGGAATGTTAATCGCCTTTTGAGAGAGTTTATCAAAGTAAAGTGTCCACTTACCTAGTAAGTAAGAACTAGAGAATACACAGAGGTGGTTAATGCCCCCAACATGTCTCCATTAAATTTCACAGAAATAAGTGCAAAACTTGCCATATGAAGGCAGACATGATTACATGTCTTGACCTGCATTTATAGTACCTCACCTTTTCAAACAGGAGAGTAAATGCTCAACAGAGGTTTTGTTTATCCTATTTGCTTGCTTATTAACTAAGGAACTAAAGAAACAACCTTACATATTTTTGTTCTCGATTTCTCTTGCCATTGTGTACTCTAGGAATTTTCTGCTCAACTTTTGAATCACTGCCAATACATCAAGGAATTGTTTTAAATAAAAGGAAAGATGTACCTATTCACATGAATCATCTCTTTGTCTTGTCTTCAGGATTTTAAAGGTTGAGCCCAAATTCAGTACATGTATCTTAGAAAGCTACAGAGGTAGTAACTCAAATGGAGATCTTGAAAAGTTTTCCACAGCCTTTATAGTGGACCCAGAGCTCCCGCTACCATGGAATCAAGAGCTACACAATCTGTGTTTACTCAGACAGAATTTCCGAAAGCAAATTCAGGCAATGGAAGTCTTGAAAGCTGAAATATTCCAGTTGTTGACCGGAATGGCTAGAAAGCCTCATGGCTTTTCCATCATCAGCTTACTGCACATTAAGACTGGATTTCATCATTAAATTCTGTGACTGTCCTTTCAAGCAGTTAGACAACTTCACATTTTTATAGCAAGAGCTGTGATTCCTGTCCTCATACCATCAAATATGTGCTCGAGTTTTACACCCATGAGTTATGTACCACAGCCTCACTCTCACTCTGGTGAGAGATCATGTTTCAGTAAAGAGATAACACATGGTAGTGTCAAAGCAAGTGGCACTTCCAGACTTACAAATTTTCACTTGTATTTCAGTCACTGCTGAAAAAGATCTTGAAAATGCTCAGCTTGTTCAGATTCTACACAGACTGCTCTCAGACGACAGAAGTGCTCCAGAAATAAAATATAACTCCATGGTGCTGATCTGTGCTCTTATAGGATCTGGTGAGTATTCAGGAGAGGCTGCTTCCCAAGATTTATGTATGCAATATAGTTCTCTCCTACAGCTGAACACAGAGCGTGTGCAAACACAGTGCGACTGGTTCTCTGTTCACAATGGATGTAGACAGAAAGGTTCCATTTACTGTGACTCTGTAGTGTCTATCTGTAGTATCAAGGATGAGGCTGTTAACTCAGTTTTGAATATTAACTGCAGAAACTTGACCCTGGCTTCTGTAGGATGCAGCTAGCTCAAACTTTGACAGGAAAGAAAGGAAAAGCATTTAAAACTGTACAATATCAAGTTGTCTTTGCAAATATGCAGATAACAAGAGCTTTATTTTCATTTCTAGCTGCAAGTTCCCTGTAATTGATGTGTGATGGCACTTTAGGAAGGATCCTTACATTTATGGCACTAGAAAGACTCCTTCCTTCAACAGCCCTCGCATGCTCAGCCCACCAGGCACAGTGTGCACTAACCCACATCAGTGCTGGACACTGTAAACTCTCATCTCTCTGAGCTCTCCCTCTGCTAAAGGTCAGGCTTTTTACAGGCTGTTGGAGCAGGCTGTGGTTTGATATTGCAACTTCCCACATGCGTGTGGGCAAACAAACAGAAACAAACCACGAAACAAAAAAACAGCAAGGTGTCAGGGGGAAATTTCATTCAAGGTTTCAAGAAGTTGCTACATTTCTTTCATTCACTTCTTTAAGAAAGACTGAATCTGTGGAGGGAGAACAAATTTCATTCCATAAAGGTTTTAGGCAGTTAGAGACAACTAAGATGACAAAAAACTGGAATTATTACAGAAAGGTGGAAACTTGGAGCCTATCTGCACAACATGCCAAGTGTGAAATATATGAAGGTTCTCCAGAGATTAGTTTACATCAATTCAATTAATAGATTAAAAGTTACCACAGTTAAACGTGTGCTGTCTCTGTAAACAAAGATGCTTTTTTCCCTAAAACAGAGTTCACCATGCCTACTGCAAGTGTAATTTTGGAGACCTGTACATCCATGCAAGTGAATATTGTATTCTGCCATTTTGTAGGAACAAATACTCTGTTTTAGAGAGTATATACATCTCAGTGTGCAAAGATTGTGCTCAAAATGTGCTAACAAGCCTCAGCTCCCAGTAAGCACTCACTTTAATGTTAAGACATGTAAACTTAGTTGGTACTCACAACCTTCTTGAGCCATTTCATGCTTGGGACTATCCATTCATTTTAGAGCAGAAGCCTTTTGCCAAAGCTTCACAGTCAGCCTCACTGTCTTGATCTTTATTTCCACTGTTTCCAACTAAAATAATCATCTTCAGAAAATCTGCCTGACAATTGCATTTTCCCTTCCTGAATCTTGTCACCTGCAAGACTGACAGAGTTATTTAAAGTCAAATACCTGTCTCTACTCCACCAGGGTACAGACCAGTCTTATCTTAGGGGGGTATTTTAGGGCTATCCGAATGGCAGAGTTCAGTCTGCCACCACACTATAAGCTTTGCCTAGGCGTAAGGCTCCTTACCCTGCTCCCAGAGAATGGACAGCAGCATGTTACTGCATTATGCAGCTGGGAAGCTAAGGCCCAGCATTTGACTGATGCAGTGTTCTGTCCTGCTTCCTTATGAACAGACCTGTGTAAAATCAGTAAGGACACAAGATTAACAACTGAGCAACCCTGGTAGTAACTTCTAAGTTTCGGGAGGACTTTTTATTTTGGGGAGGTTATTTTTGTTTTAACCAAGGAGAAGAGGATCAAGGAGCCAGTTGTTCTTTACATGGGGAAATACTAAAGTACACCTCTCCTAGCTCTGTTGCCTCTAAACTCTTTTCATTACCATCTCCACACTGTGAGCATTTACATATTTCCTTATTCTACTGTGAACAGACCTGTGCAGTTAATTTTTAAAGTAACTGACCCCAGTATAGTTCAATAAGGCCTAGAAGCAGTTCCAGTGGTTTAATTATTGGTTTAGTTTAATTCTCCCGTGACTGCTGTTGTTACTATGCTTTGTTATGGGGTATCTGGCACCACATTTAACTTGATGTTGCCAACACAGAGGTTCACAGAATGGGTCAGGCTGGAAGGGACCACAGTGGTCCTACCTCCCTGCTCAAGCATAGCCATCCTAGAGCACATGGCACAGGATTAGATCCAGAAAGTTCCAGTGAGGAAGACTCCAAAACCTCTCTGAGCAATCTGTTCCAGTGTTCGGTCACATGCACAGTAAAGTTCTTCCTCATGCTCAGGTGGAACTTCTTGTGCATCAGTTTCTGCCCATTGCCTCTTGTCCTACTGCTTGGCACCACTGAGCAGAGCCTGGTTCTGTCCTCGTCGCACCCTCCCTTCAGATACTCATAGACATTGATGAGTTTCCTTCTCTGACATCTCTTCTCGAGGCTGAACAGGCCCAGCTCCCTCAGCCTTTCCTTGTGAGAGATGTTTCAGTCCCTTAATCATCTTTGCTGCCCTCCACTGGACCCACCCCAGGAGCTCCATGTCTCTCTTGTACTGAGGAGCCCAGAACTGGACAAAGCACTCCAGATGTCGCTCTATCAGGACTGAGTAGAGGATCCCTTGACCTGCTGTCCATGTTTTTCCTAGTGCACCCCAGGATACTGATGGCCTTCTTGGCTACAAGGGCACTGCTGGCTCATGGGCAGCTTGTCCACCAGGTCCTTCTCCACAGAGCTGCTTTCCCCAGATCAGCCCCCAGCCTGTGCTGGTGCCTGGGGTTATTCTTCCCTGGGTGCAGAACTCCTCATTTGCCTTTGCTTAACTTCAGATGGTGTTAAACGGTTAATAGATACCTATTTTTATGTGATTCTTTGCATCTGGAAGTTCCTTGTGCAACTGAGTGAATGGATAGGGAAAGAAAAATGAGGACAATGGAAAATGGAAGAATCATCCAAAGCACAGCATTCATAGCTAGCACAGTCTTCTGTAGGGAAAAGTCTCCATGAAACTGGATGTTATCAGCCACTGTAAAGCACAATGAAATGCCTGCTTAAACATGTTGATATCTCAGGAGAAAGCAGGAAGTGCTTACATAGCATGACCACCCCAACAACTTCACTGACATCAGTCTGTACATAACACGTTCCCAGGTGCACAGCAGCATGAGAGGTTCCAGCTCTTACATGGTAGGGGTTAAACTGCATGAAAACTAAAAACATGTGAACCAGAAAGCAGGTAGGGACGGGAACGAATGCCAAAGTTTGCTATTAAAAAAAAAAAAGTAAATAGCACAGCATAAAGCATAGCTATAAGCCCCCAGCAGCATGTGAAAAGCAAAATTATATGCAAGTATTTGTTGCTGAGTGGGATTTCACTAGAGTGGCATGAAACAAAACCAACTGTTTTAGATCAAAACTGTGAGATGTTTAGAGTACAGGGCTTTGAGAAAACCCATCAAATTTCTTACAAAATTGCTCCATTTTATGAGTTGCTCCGAAACTCTCTTAATTCATACAAAAAGTAACATCCAGGGTCCAAATCATCAGACAGTGTCTCCTAGTCTGAGTAGAACATAAATGCTGCGTCGATATGCACAGCACTGGGCAATGCTCTGCGTGTTGTGTTTGTATTAACTTCAGAGCTGAGCTGTAAAGGGACAGCGAACAGTGACCAGGTGGTGACACATCCATTAAGGACCCATCTCACACCCCCATACAACCAGTAAGAGTTGACACACACAAATGATGCAGTGAGCCTGTCATGGCCAGTTCACTTGGTCAGGTTAGTTTAAAGAATAAACCAAAAAAATGTTTTCACTAAAAATACTTCCTAAGCATCTGTTTTGGAAAGCAATCCAGGTGGATATTCTTAACTGCTATGCAGCTTCATCATTACCTGAAATCCATGGAGTCTGAGTGTGCTGGAGGCCCTGAAAAGTTTTCTCTCCATCCTCAAAAAGCAATTCAAAAATAACCAGATTATGCAGACACACAGCTACGTGCTTGTGTGTACAGGGTTTAGTAGAAAAGTTTCTCACAGTTTTCTTTTCTTCTGCCTGTCTCATACAAAGCACTGTTTCTTTTAATATTTCCTTTTCCAGAACCTCTTCAAAAGGAAGTGCAGAGCATGGCGTTTCTAGAAGTCATATCAAAACTCCGCAGCCATGAGAACAAAACTGTTGCCCAGCAGGCCTCGCTAACAGAGCAGAGACTTGCTGTAGAAAGCTGAGGAAGGTCTTGTTTCCAGTGCATCGCATCACAGATTTCACTTTTGTCCTCCGTCCTGCTGCCGCTCCTGCTATGTTTTCCACTGTATCACTTGTGCATGCGTGTAATGTTCCCACACAAATTGATGAACTGCTGTAGGTACCCGTCCAAAAAGGTTTCTACAAATTCATAGGTGGTGTTAACATGAACCTGTCTCCACCCGTAACTGTTCTACTTGTATTCTTGTTGCTTGGGCCACATAGTAGAATGTGCATGTTGTAGTCCTATGATGACGTAGAAGTGGTACTACACAACTGACTCTTTCCTCATGCCCCCTAACTGCATAACAATGTACTACTAAATTAGGGACAATACGAGATGCAGCAAGTCCAGACTAGTGTGCTGACTATAGGATTAAGAAGTAAATCTAGCTCAATTTTTGGTGCTTTGGAGATTCAGGTTTGAATGCAATGTACTGCTGCTCATTCACTGGTCTTGCCTATTAATGTCAAACTCGTGGTACCTAGAGGTAACAAATAAAAATTTCAGTGCTCTCACTTTACCCTGTGGTTTGTCCTTTTTTCTAATCCCACGCAGAAGCCGTGACTGCACCATCATGCACTGGTGAGGAGTTGTTTTTGTTCCTGGCTCTGGCCCGACACAATCACTGCCTTTCGGCTGAGCAGATACAAAGGAAACTATTCCAACCACTTTCACTGTGTGTGCTCACACAGAGGCACTGTGTGGCATAACAATCATGCATTTTAGCAGCAATGCATGATACAATCGTTATCCTATAAAGCCATGTACGTATGAGTGCTCCTGGGCTTGCTTGGGATTGCTTCTTTGTTTACTGGGGGGGGTTTTATAGATGGATTTTTAAAGGCATATCTTKCAGCAGCTGTTCAACAGAAGCCCATCGAGGGAGAAATGGAAGATGCAAGAGACTTCCTTTTTTCTCCTTTTCTAGGTAAGGGAGATGGAAAACTACCAGTCTGAGCATCTTATCTCACAGCTGCTCTTTTGTAGGTCTATAACATGCCAGTGAGCAAACCAGCAGACAACACTTTGGCAAAACAAGGAGCCAGTTGGGATAGCAGTTTCCAACAAGCCAGCAGATGTTATTTTGGACTGTGTGATACCATTGCCTAGCTTAGTCAAGCCCACCATGCATGAAGGTCGTAAGATCTGTAACATTTTAAAGTGAATTCAGCATTCCCAGTGCTGAAGTGCCAGCCTCAGAAGTTTCAAGTTCCTTTTCTTACCAGCAGAGGCAGCAAACCCAAAGTCCAAGCACCTATGAGATCCCATGCCACGTAATTACAAACCACAGCTTTTGACCTTCACAAATTCACTCCCCAGCTCTATGAAACCACTGCCTATCCCTCAGATACTGTGATGAGAAGATGCCAGTCATGAGGGGAAAGGGATTATTTACACAAGCTGGGTATGAAAAGAAATTTGCCTTCAATAGTCATCTTAAGCTCTCAGATAGTACCAAAACACAGCAGATGCTACAGTAGTTTTCACACTGCAGAGATTCCACATCCATTTAATCCAGTGCCAGAAACATGCAGAAAAAGCCTCCAATACCAAACTGCATGACAGCAAAAAAAAAAAAACCAAAACAACAAAACACACATTCAAAAAGGTATTTGCTAGTACTCGTGCAATAAAGCTGCTGACAGAGTGCAGAGCTGTCAACACAGACCAGGACCTCATGACATTAGGCTCCAAATGACACAGAACCTCTGCACTGCTGCTGAACATAACCAGCGTGTTTACAATCACAGCTCACAGGCCCTCACAAGCCCAAGTTTTCTCAGGCACAGAAATTCTTTCTATTCAGTTAAACAGGACCCAAAATAGCATTTGAAAGGCCAGTTAACAACCTGCCTGGTTCTAGAAAGAGACTATTCCTTTTGACATTGGTATAAACTGCAAGTGCTCACACAAACTGGTGGTGACCTTGACAGCATTCCCACTTGGTTGTCTAACTGGAGCTGTGGTTAAGCATTAGCTCTATGCTCATCACCAAATGTTTATCAGGAATACCACTGTCACAGCAAGCATAAATACAGGCCAGTGATGATACCTTACTTTCAGATGGTTTCCCTGGATGGAATATCAAATGACTTACATTCCTAGATAAAATCTGTGCTGAGCCTAGGCAAGAAAGCCCACATAAGGGCAAAGATGGGTATATGTCGCAGTAGCAGGTGGTAATTGAAGAGACTGTATCAAGCCACACAAATGCTGTGCTGTCCTGAGGCATGCTGCAGCCTGCAGGTCACTTCTATGTGGTTGGTAAATCATTTATCCTCTGAGTACCTTTAAAAACAAATGGGATCTAAGGACATTACTATCACATGCATTTCACTATTCACTGGACTGAAGTCAAGTGAAGTGAAACTGCTGACAGTAATTCCAATTAGATGTTTACTAGCTAGATTACATCTAAGCAAAACCTAACATCTGCTGCTCAGACTGTTTCTATGACGGCAATGCCGGACATGGGGCCTTGTCTTTGTCGTAGTGCCGCCGCAAGCCAAGCCAGAACGACCCCTATGGCCACACCACAGGACAGGCAGCACCTCCCTTGAGTGTCTCACTCGTTGGCATCAGTACAAACTTTGCAAGGCCCAGCATCTCACCGTCAGGAAGGTGAACACATCCACGTGTTTTTACATTTCACAGTGTCCTTATTACAAGGAGAAGCTTCACTCTGGGTAAAGCACAAACCCCAACAATACTGGCCTTGCATCCAGAGCACCCATTGGTCAAATGAGACCATGAGACCCAGAAGAGGTCATTTGTTTCAAAAGTCCTGCAAACAGTAACTAGCCTCAGCTTCAAGAATCAGTGTTCAAGTCTGTAAGGAGTTTGACAGATGGCAGGTAGCCACTCCTAGTCTCCCTCTCCATCATGAAAATGCTTATTCAAGTCTGTCACATCTACTGGGCAATTCCTTGGCTCTTCTTTTTTGTTAACTTCTGGTCATTCCTGTGCTTGTGTGTCATCTGTCCCCAGTTTAGATGCTTATTTTGCCAAATTGTTTCCATACATACAGATAAATGTCATATGCCTGAAATATCCAAAAGGCATTAGACTTCAATCTGGATATAGACATGCTTTTAAATTGATCATGGTGCCATTTTGTGTACAAAACCTAGAGGTTTTGAAATACTTTAAAAAAAAAAAAAAGAAGTCTGCACCTTCCTCTATCCAAAGTAGCACAAGACATCATTACCCATTTTTACCTGCACAATAATGTAAGCCAGTTCTCACTACTTCTGTTTAAGGACATGTTGCACTTATTTAGACTTTTCAAAAGGGAGGTGGGAATTTCATTTGTCTAAATCATGCAAAGCAGCAACTTCTGAACACATCACAGTCACCAGAATAATWCTGGGGAGAGCACAACCACTGCAGCCTGAGGAACATCAGCAACCTGTTGGAAAGAAGCAGAGTGTGTTCATTAGGCAGAGACTTCAACAACAGCTGACAGCAAATAAGGGATCTCTTCACGTGAGGACATGGTCTTCATACATTAGCTTATTATGCACTTACGGGCAGCCACTGGTGGCACGAGCATTGTGACTTAATTAGAACACAGTATTCTACAACACATATGAGAGATAGGGATTTATTTCCTCTGTTAGTTTGGAGGAAAGGAGGTAGGGATCTTTTCCTGGAGAAACTTTTCATGAATGTATCTTTCTATTGTTAATATTAAGTGCTACATCAAGAGTACATACACATTCACAACATCATATTTCACACAATTTTATTTATAAAATTGTAATTATCTAACAAATTGCATATAAAATGATTTACTTCAAGTAAATACAGAATACTGCACGACTATTAAAACTATTGTATTGTCCATCATAAGTGTATTAAAACATTCCTAAAAAATGCCTCTATTAAAAAACAAAAACCCAAGAACACAAGTAGCATGACCAAGACCATTTTCAATAGCTTAAAATGAATTACCAGGAAGTTGCATTAACTTCCTAAGTAGACTCCAGTTACATCCATTGAGATCAGCATGTGATACAATACCACAGTCTAATGCTAAAGATGACAAGTAATACATTATGCACCTGATCTATGCTTTTCTCCTACACTGAAGGGAACCAGTCTGAAATCAGAAAACTAAAGCTCAAGTCAAACTCTACTGGGCATGCAGTTCTGTTGTAGCAATACTTTCAATCGGTATGTGTAGTTGGCTTTTACAATCAATTTTACAACTGATAAAAAAGGAACACGAGAATACATTCGTATAAAAAGGAATGATACACAAAGGGTAAATATTGACACCTTGCTGTACACCTTCAGATGAACCAGAGAGAAAGATTCAGCTGGAACTAATCTGGAATATACATATCAGAAACAGCTCGGAGTAACAAACCCAAATTCCCAATCTCCCCAGAGCTCAAGGTCCATCTCTACTATGTACACAGCATGAACATGAACACACATACAGATGGAGCTTTTTATTAACACACTTATATTGCCAAAACACAAAAGACAGCTAGCAGTGCTGCCTCGTGCACGCTAGTAGTACAACACTTCTTATACTGCATGTTAAGGGAGACAGATTTTTTATTTCTTTTTTTCAAGTGGCAAAATTTGGTAGCTAATAGATCAGGGAAGTATTATTTCATTTGTTTTAGACAGTTTCATCACCTGTTACAGGTATCTGAAAAAGATTCAGAGAAAAAAACAAAAATGGGAGGAACTGGAACATTCAGCAGTGCTTGACACCTTTTGAGGTCTAATCTCCTTCCTAGATATTTGCAAAACTGCTATTTCAATGCACCCAAAAGACATACACAGCAAGAAAAGAACAGAATCAAAAATTCAGACAATAGTTTCTCTCATAACCAACCATATTAATCAAGACCAATTTTAACAAGGGCATCTCTAAAGTAGCAAAAACACAGATTGATGTCCAGGACAGTTCTTATAGCACCATGTTTAGTCCTGTCACAGGTGATGGCAACCTCCCATAACTGGTAGGAGATGCTGCCACCAACTCTCTACTTTACAGTCTAATGCTCTAATGTTCTAAGGAGGCCCTGCCACTAGCCAGAGCCCGAAGGGCTGGCCAGGGCTTCACCTTCCTCGGGTGCAGCCACCCACCCGCTGGGCAGACACATGAGTGCAGGCGGCTGAGGTGCTCCTGCTGCTCCATCAGGGCAAGGGACAGCCCAGACAACCACTCGGGACTCACCAGCAAACTCTCCCGGTGGACACCTTTCCTATCCATAATGAACACTTTCAGGGTGAAAAGCAGTCATGTGCAAGAGTCATTTAATCTGCATGCTACTATTTACATTTCAAACACTATTTACACACGAGAACTACAATGAGCATCTCTCTCACAGGGGAGAGAAGAAGGCTTTCGGGACAGAGTACACTTGAGCAAGCACCCCCACAGCTTTAAACTCTAAGGGGCACAATCAAAATTATGGATTTTAAGCAAAGAGATACTACTGCTACCAAAACAGACATAAAGAGATGAATCAAACATTTGTCCATTAGGCTATTAATCAAAAAAAAACCCAGAAAACCCCAAACAACAGAAAGGCCTGTGAATACAGAGGGTATTTAGAAAGCAAAGGAGCAAGGACTGTGATGCCCTCTGGCAGGGCTCAACGGGATATATGGAAATAGCTTTAAAGCCAGGGCTGCTGCTGAGCTACCAGACTCCTCGTTAGCAATGCCACTACACCACAAGAATCATCCAGCAAACAGATCTGTTTCACACTCCGTAAGCCTGACAACAAATTTCTGAAAAACTACTGCACATTAAAGATAATTAGACTGATCTCTGAACCCACATCTAACCCCACCACCACACCAGGCAGGCTAGAAATTGCCATGGAGTCCTAGCACCTACCATATCTTATTGCTTTAGACACTGAGCCCACGCAGCCAGCAGTTGTGCTTTAGTTGCAGCTCACCTGAACTTTTCAAAGTTTCCTGAAAGAAAGTTTGCTTGCATTTGGCAGGCTCTGACAATAATACATCAATTTCCAAGGCCTCCCACAAGCTTTCCAAACTGGACACCTAAGCTGCTGAGTAGCTGCTGACAGGACATTTCTAGGACATCTTACCTGATCTGTAGACAAAAAAATGTGGGATTTAAATGTGTAACATAGACAGCTAATCCTAAACATTCAGTGCACATCCATCAAACAACTGCAAAAATGAGCAAATAAGTATCTCTTGGAAATGAGGGAGGGAGAAGGATCAACATCCGCAGCAATAAAGACAAGCTCTAGAAAAATAAGCTATTTAGTGGTTTTTGTAAGAACAGTCAGTCATTCTGGGATTCAGCAGAAGTGTTGCACATTTGTGTGTAGACGTGCAAGTTGCGAGAACAAGATTTGCTCAGCTTGGAGCATTTACCCTCCTATCAGTCTGACACTGCCAACAGCACAGCCAGCAGACTGGAACTCAGAGAACAGCGTGACAAGACAGAAGGCCAATACAGTACAACTGCAGAGATTCAAGTAGAAGAATGAAGCTATCTTCAGAAGCTCAGAGCAGCAACAGCAGAATTCAAGATCAGTGGCAACAAGGAATGTTTCTGTAATTAGGCTTTTTGTTTTCCCTCCAAAGCCCAGGATCACAATCAAGGCTCTTTGGTGGAGGGGTTATTTCCTCAACCCCGCTTCCCTGATTCCTCCCTGCACCATTTTGTCTCAGTGCAGTAACACTGGTGCTGATGATCTGTCTATCCTGCCACAATCAGSCAAAATGGTATGTYTGTCCCTCAGGGAAAACAACCAGTAACTCCTCAAGTTGAGGAGTGGCTAAGAAAAACATAACACTGTGCTGAGGTGGAACCAACTTTATTAAGGACAGTGAATTATAATTGCTTTGAAAGGCTTTAAAAAATACTCTGAGTCATGGCTGGCCTTTAACAGCAGATACCAAGGGATATGGAGGCTGCCTGATTCAGAGCCAGTCAGTAGGAGTTAACCAGAAGAGGATGAGGTAATGCTCAAAGACGGGGGGACAGCGGGTCTGTCTGAGGCATCTGTGAAGCACCGGCGTGCCCATCACCAGCCTTCAGAGGGGAGAAAAACCAKGGCCAACTAAAGCACAGAAAGCCAAATGTGCAAGGGTACATATATTCATTTGTTTAAGAGTCACAGGACCAGAAAGGGCCTTAACTAACAGGTCATCAGATCAGCCTTCTATTTATCCCCCACAACAGGGAAGCTTTGAAAGCAATGTATTCCTCTCTTCTACTCCACATACCTCCTATTTTCGGAAACTCAACTGAGAAAGATGTTACGTTCTTACAAAGAGGTGCTACACTCCCTTTGCAGCTGTCTGACCAAAGCAGCACCACAGCTTTCAGGACTGGTATGGGAGATACTGAGAAGGGTCATAAAAGAAGCTCAATTTATACAAAGTGCAATAAACTACCCAAGCCATGGTCAGGTCTTTAAGTTCACTATTATTAGTGAAGAAGATCAAAYCAAAAGCGCTAATCTGGATGGAGCCTGATCTAAGTCTTCCGTCACTATTTGTGCTTTTTTCCATATTTTGCTTTCTTCTGTCCAATTCAAAAGGGTCTGTCTTAGCTGATCCTAATAAATGCTTCTATTTTAAGACTTTTATTCTGTTGCTTCAAGAAAGCTCTTTGTTGCCTTCAGAGCAGGAAAGGGAGACACATCTCCATAGCATGGATTCGTTCACTGGAGGTAAGCATTTACTCTGGCAAAAACTGTTCTCTCCAACTTCCAAGAGAATGGGATATATGATCTTTCTATAATCACATGCATTTATCAATAAATAAGTTTGGATTAGACTGTATTAAAACATATGCACATATTTAAAGCACTGGAGTGTCACAGATTCTTATTCCACAGCTCATGCAAGTAAAAAGAATTAAAGAAAAGAAAAAGAAAAAAGACCAAAGCCCCAACTAGGAACAGACCAAAGAAACAAGCTTCGCATGAGTATGCCAAAGCATTAATATTAGTGAGATCCCTAAATACATTAGGTTACACTAAATTTCAGAGAAACAAAATATTTTGCTGTATCAGATACATAAGTTTCGATTTTTTTAAGTTAATATATAATTCATTCTTTGAATATTATTCTTCACTTGGACCCAACATCCACACTGCTTTCATACATTTATACAATTATATCCCATCCTTGCATTAAGAGACTGATAACCAAAGTTATGGCAGCAACCCTTGTTTGTCAAATATAAAACTCCTTTCCCTTCATACAAGGGTGGAGAAGGAAAAAAGATCTTGACAAAATAAAGCAAATCTCCCTGTTGCTGATTCCAACCTCAAAGTACTACAGGGAGATGGTTGGAAGCTTGCATAAAAAAAAATTTCCCTTGTTTTAAAAACAATTTTTTTTACTGTACAATAGATGCATAGAAAGTTGCTTCCTGCTTCATGGGTTTAGGCCTGTAGCTATGTTTAGCTGTGAAAACAAGAAGATTGTTCCTTTACAGAGTGGTGAGGAGATAGACCATCTCAGGAATATTTGGCAGCTATCAAAGAGCTCATGACATGAAGAATAAACAGCATATCCACAGACTACAACAATGCAACTCTGTCTCACTGAATACACCAATTTAAAAAATTGTCCACTTGTTACTCAAAATCAAGAATACAGTAGAGATTCACGGCTCAACAGCTTTCAAAGTGGTGGTTTAAAAGAAAAAAAAATTGTCAGTGAGCAGCAGATTTTCAATAGCCCACTCTTCTCTCCCCCACCCCAAAGAAACACGAGTTCACTGCAATATCAGGAACTTAGACTTGAGACTACTTGGGAGAGAAGGCTTCCCTGTCACCCATGTCCATACAGCTTGGTGTCGGAGTGACACACTGGAGGTTTCAGAGGGTTTCGGTTGTCCAGTGTCTTGTTGTGGTTACTTCAGCAGTTTTACCAGCTGGCTCTGACAGCCTCAATGTCACTAACCAAATTCTGGGCTAAGCATATCCCAAATATCTGGAAGAGACAACAGTTTATTCATTTGGAGCATAGGACAACTCTTTTCACATAGGCAAACTCCTAAGGTTATACAGAACTTAGATATAAAAGATAGAACAGAGGTAGAAATTAAATTAACAGTAAATGTTGGAAGAAGTAAGAATATTGCAGAACTCCTGTAACCCCAGTATTTTTATAGTGGCACCGGGTTGAAGCTAATTAACAGTTCTAGTCTTGTTTCAAAGCGACCCTAAAGGCTCTCTGCTGCTCATTTAAGCACCACTGGAAACAGTAGGTCTGTACAGGCTTAAAAATCTCTACCGAAGCTTTATCTAACAGAGTGTTAGTTTCGACCTGCCGAGAGTTGAAAAGAAAAAAATGCATCCCTGTAGATAAAAATTAAATATTCCTTAACACAAAGAAAGCCTCATGCATTTCGTTCCCACTGCTAAAATCCACAAACAGGCAACGGACACTGCATTTCCAGTTCTCATATACAGTTTCCCCCAGTCATCTATTCACTTTATCTATTATTCCTCTGTGCAACTCATTACAGGGAACATGATGTTTACCTGCAGTAATGCTATCCCAATGAATATACCAGCAACTATGGTAAGGTTGTCCTGCAACCATTTCTCAAACTGAGGGACACAGCCTTTAGTGTAGATAACAATCTGCTGATCAACTTCCTGCCAAGGAGAAGAGGGAAGAAAACAGATAATTACATTCAACTACACCATCAGTAGAATAATCTCCTCTCACAACAGGGATTCAGATCCTTAACACACCACATTAAGGAAAAAAAAAAAAAAAGCTTACTGGTTTTTGCCTTGCATCGTAGCCACACTGAGTATTAATAACATCTTCCTAGAAGAGAGAGAGAGAGAAGAGAGGCAATCAGTAAAATGTCTCCCAAACACATTCTCCCAGCTCCCTGGAGTTGGTCCTGTATGTAATAAGACAATCACCCAAACTTTGGTTAGCATACTGCTTTAATAAAAAAAACCTTCCTCCTTCACTCTGTGCTATTAATTATTTGCAGCAAGCAAGAGCACAAGGTCAAAAAAATTTTTATCTCTCAAGTCAGCAAGCTGGGAAAACCAGCCCTCCACTTGGATGAACTCCATGTTCCAGAAACAAGAATTTAGTAGTCAAAGTAAAGGGACTAGAGAACATCTATGTTAAGTGAAAGAACCTTCTGCTGAAAATGTTTTGTCTATACTAAAAAATATGCCAAGAGTACTGTTATCATTTTCAGGGTTCAGTCTGTGCAGAATGAAGAGGTGACAAAGGGCAGTTCTGTTGCAGAAGCTGCAAGTTCTTTCTGAGAATCTCTGTAGAAATATGTACAGTATCTAGTTCATTTCCAAAAACATGAAAGAAAAAAAGAACAGATGGGGTAACGTGTTCTTACTGCCTGTTCTTTCTTATAGGAGCTTGATACCAATGGGAAAGGAGGGTTTTTTTCTACTCCCTTTCCTTTAGTACACCCAAAACACAGGTAAAAAAATAGGCTCTGGCAGACTTTCCCTAGAGAACAAGTGCTTCCCATTGGCAGCTGAAGCTGTGTGTTTACTTTGTGTACAGTTATTTCATGGTAATAAAATGAAACTTTTGGCATCAGCCACAATGGTAGCAAAATATTAAGTTACTGATTTATCATATAACAACAGTGAGCAGAAGAAGGACTACTCAAGAAAGTGAGAAAATCAGCCAATCTTAGCTAGGTGTACCAAACACCACAATTTAATCAAATTGTGGGAAGTGAGAAAGGCAGGCAGTCAAGAAACGGATTTTGAAAAGCAGCCATATGGAAAAAAGTATCTCCTATCAGCACGGAAAGCTCCTCTGCTTCCTCACTTTGCAGGAAGTACAACAGGTTGCATTCTGTCAGCTGCCCAAACTGGATTCCCTTAATGGACCTTCAAAATTTGAGCAACTTGTATCTCTTAATGAGATGAATGCTTCTGTTTGAGGATCTRTGTGCCACAGACTTCAAGGATGTAAAAGCACCTCAGATTCCGACAGAGATTTTAAGTTTTCTTCCTTGTACTAAAAGCCTACTTGCTCCATCATTAATGTCTTCTGCCTTTAGCCTTGGAATTTGTTACCCAAAAGAAGGCACAAAAAATGCAATGGAAATAAAAAAATTTTTCTAGACTTGCCTGTACAGGAATTTGGAACACTTCAACCTCCTTAACTACATCAAAGTCAACTATAGTAGTTTTAAGAGACTTATTTCAGCCCACTTTAAACTTACCACTTCCTGATTCAAGCTAAACTAAAAACAATAAAGCATCCATGTAACTGTTTGCATCAGTTCAACACGGAAACCTAATTCTAAAAGAGACAAATTTGCTTTCCCACAGAATAAACCTGTGCGTTATCACTGCAATTGAACCAATCACAGCGTGGTTAAAATTATTTTAATTTCATGCATGACTTCTAATATTTTCAGTCTTTAAAGGCCATTAAGGTTGTTGTTTCCTTACAGTGAATGAGATTTATCTTTAAATTTCTGGTTGCGGCATCACACGCTAATGAACCGCATAGCCATTTACACAACAGAGAGAAAGAGAGAACTTTAGGATGGATTATGTATTTATAGGRTTACCTTGTACTGCTGTCACTAGTTTGGTTTTATAACAACTATATTTTTAAAACTGGGTTGTGATGACCTCTGTGTGGGTGGGTGGGCAGAAAGGCAAACAGTAGAGGGAATCCTAAGCRTAATGTAATGTTTGAGCCTAACCTACATTTTGTTTTAATATCTCATTAAAACATTTTCAGCTATGTTTGTCAGAAAAATTCAAACTACTGTGAAGACACATTCACTGCAGAGGAACCAGAACCAGCTTGTGCAAGTGGCAGTGCCTTATCAGGAGAGGGGGTGAGCAGCAGCAACTGGATGCCAGGAGCAGAGACTGCATTGCATTATTAGCAAGGCAGGAAGCACCTGAGGTGCCTTTTGGCAGCTTGCCTAACTTCAGTCTGTGCTAGACTAATACATTCAAGTCATTGTAAGTCATTCCAGGTGGAGACAAAGCCACAGCTGAATTGCTACATAATACAAGCACTCAAAGCCAGCTTCTTGCAAGCTATACAAAGTCAAATGTACACAGTGCTAGGCACATAACAGTTTCCATGTACACACCCATCCCTGTTCCAAGCTTTTCACTATTAGTGAACTGATTCCCTACACTTTACTTTTTACTTTACACTTTACTCTTCTTGATCATGTCCACATTAGCAATGCATGGTTCCAACATTTTCCACTTGATGATCCAGAAGCATAAATATTTTAAAAGACGTGAAAATTTACTAAAAAGCTGCTCCTGCTAAAAATCTCTGACCTTTCAAGTCTGATTTCAGGTGACTGTAGGACAGGCAGTAATTTTAAAGGTAAAAAGAGTATGTAAAGATATCCATACCCAACTCAAGATTCTAATGCAAACATGTCAGTCCCTCAGGGCACAGACTGTCATTCATTACCGTACCTGGCACAAACTGGGTCAAACCGGCTGCAGCCTCAGGACACCGCATTAAATAATGAATAAAACCTCCTTTAAAGCATCTGATCTTAAGGGTTCCTGTTCTAATGAATTTCAATTGAAAGCTCACATCCTTCAACTCATTAAGAGCTTCTCATTTTTATACTTGCTAAAATTAATATGTATGTTCAGCCAAGCCCATGGTTCTCTCTTTTTAATAAAAGCCACAAAATGAAGACTTAAGTTAGCTTATGATTTTTGATGACTGAAGTAAAGTTAGTGGTAAAGCTGAGCTGCAAGAACAAAAAGAATACAGGTTGGTGAGAAGTTAATTATTATGCACAATCTCCAGAAAAAAAAAAAGAAGAAAAATCTTGAAGTTATTTACAATTGGAACAGCAGACCCATCCTACCCTCTTGACTGTCACTTACAGCAGGGTCTTTAGTACAGCAAGAGAATGGCACACCACAGCGCTCTCGACTCGCGTTGGAATCTGTACAATTGAAGTAAATATTAAGGTTCCAGTCATCAGCTCCAAAAGCCCCACAGCATTGCCACTAGAACAAAAAAGGAAGAGCTTCTTAAATTTCAGAACAAAAATCTCAGCATTAGTAACACACATCATTGCTGCCAGTTTCCCTCTAGCATTCAAAGCAAAATCTGAGACTYCCACTGCTTTCATTGAAGCTGGCTTTTTTGTTTGGTTGGGGTTGTCATTYTTCAAAAATACCATTCCAGACCTGTAAGTTGCTCCAAAGTTATCATGTGATTAAAGTTATGTTCACACCCTGCTATGCTGCTCTCTGGAGAGTAACCTTGGGTGAGCTGATAAGCCTACACCATACCACAGAGTTGCACAGGCCTACAAGCTCAGGCCTGAGGGACAGTAGAGCCAAAAGTACAATATTCTGCCCAGTCTAATGGGCCCTGGATTTTCAAAAAAAAACAAGCTCCAAGGACTACACTGGGTACAGCTACTCCTTTTGCCAGTTTGGGGGAACTTTGCCTGGGCATACATCGGACAGTATGGACACATTGTTCCCTGAGCATCACACACTGCACAATTAACACCTTTACTACTGAATTCTTCAAAGAGCAAATTTGCCAAAAGGCAGGCTTAGTCTCTGGCAAAACATGTTGAACATACAAGGAATTGGTGTGTTTTGCTGAACATACACAGAATGGACTGGAGATCAGGGAAGCACTGATGGTTTACAGCATTTAAGGAGCTGCACCAATGAACTCATCTATGTCAACTTTAAAAAAAAGTAAAATTTAAAACCCCACAAACAAACCACATTTTTAAAAGCATTGGAATAGCAATTCTCTTTTTCTAGATGTAGCACAGTTCTCTTTGCAATACCTGAACATGTTGTCTTCATACACTATCTCTACTGGTTGAAGAAGTAACTCGCTCTCACAACTCACGCTGCCCCTGGCTTATCTGCTGAGTGCTAATCCAGTTAGGAGAGGAAGCTTTAGGTAGTGACTGCAAAATTGGACTGTAGCCTTTGGCTGCATACAAGTGGACCACTGCTTTCAGACTGTAGTGACCTCTGACCTTCTCGCAAAAGATTCAAAACAGTGCAAGGATCCAAATCCTGTTACTTACCATTCTTCCCCCCAGGCACAGAGAAGCAAATCAAGCATTGAAACTATTTTAATTGCAGAATGTACAAAAATTAGTAAACATGAATTCAACCAACACTTAGCCATGTTAGCCACAGAGTGCCAAATTCAAGGAGGACTTCATCAACACAGGCCAGAACTGAGTACTGAAGAGGGAAGGTACTGGCAGACCTTGTGTGCTAAAGTCAATGCAAGACTTCTTTACACACACTGATAAATTACAGAGCTTAACCTGCACAAACAGGTGCACCACTGGTTTCACCCTTCCCTCCCAAGCGCAGATGTGGCATCATTTAGAAATGCCCCACAAGAACTCTACAAGTGTCCCACTTCATCAGGCTAATTCCATTAAGTCAAATTCAGAAGAAATAACATTGTAGTTTCATTTGGACCAACTAAACACCACTGCCACTCTGCAATGTGGTGTAGCACAACAAATGTTGCTAGAACTGCACCAACATTCATCTTAGGACCAAATTAAGCTTAGAAAAGGAATAATTTCTTAAACAGATGTGATAGCTTCTACAACAAAATATTTTAACTTTGTGCATTTGACACACTAAGTCTTCAAGAAAAGTCACCCCAACTCTCCATCTTGTTTTACTCAGTCACACATCAATAAAGCCACTTTTCACAGCTGCTGTATGTTTGCAGAAGCTCTGTAAAGACAAATACATATATTCAAAAGTATTACATGCTAGAATATTTGTGTTGCTCTTGAAGAAACAAAACAGATGGAAAGTAAAAAACAAGAGCAGGTATTTCTTAAAAGTAAGCTTTACAAAAAAATAAACATAGTCCAACTTACATATTCCTGCGTGAAGTCTATGAGGTTTTGTAAATCAATGTCATCTCGGTATGCTCTGATGTTGTTGTTTATAAAGAAATACAGCTGGTCCTTTATCCAGTCTTTGAAAACAAATGCTAGAACACCAGCAGTGAGCTCCAAGAAGAAAATAATTCCAAGAAATACAGAGAACTATGAAGAAAATAAAAAGGCTAAAATTATTTTCCTTTCTGACCAAAAACTTTTTCAAAGCTCACAATTTTATACAGTGATAATCCTTTATCTGTTTCAGTGCAAGTTCAAGCCATTTTGGCACACAGGAAATTTTAAATGAAAAACACACCATTTTTATTGGAGCTGTAGTACAGAAACCTTAATTCTAGTCTAACAAGTAATAAAAATGCTAACAAATGTCCAAACCTTGGACATTTCACTGAGATTTTCAAAGAGATCCAAGAGAATTCACTGTAAATTTCAAGAGACGGCCAGTCACCACCACATGTAGGGCCCTTGAAAAACCATCTCAAATTTCTACATAGGCACTTACATTTCAGAGGGCATAAACAACCAATAGTGCCAGTAAAATGCTTTCTACGTGACTTTTGCTTTAGATCCTCTCATTGGCAAAGCTTCATCTAAGCAGACAAAGCAGAAATTGGTAACAGCAGAAATTAATTAACAACTAAGTCGGAGCAGAATGTCTATGAAATGACTCAYATCCACATTAAAACTAAATGAAGCTGCTATGATTAATGCAAATGCAATGGATGCCAAAGGCATTACTAATGATCTGCCACTTTCTCTAAGCATTTCCACTGAGTCTACACTGTTTTAAACCACACAGGGGTCCTGGTATTCTGGAAGTCCATCCCCTTTGCAACTGTGCTTTTGAGTTTTATTTTAATATGCTCTCTGTGTGTGTTCAGATGCATTTTTAATTTCTACTGCAGCTGCTGTATGGGAAGCTATTTCTGGTAGAGCAGATGGGTTCATTTTAGGCAAGCTAAGAGAAGCAAGAAAGAAGAAAAAAAAGTGTTACAAGCTGCTTTATAAATGCCACAAGAACTGTGACTCTCAATTGCCTCCTCCCCTTATACAACACGTCTGTGGGAGCCAAATGTGTCACTCGGAGGCAGTTATTTCACTGGAAGCTTTTTCATGTATATATTAACAGTTAATGGTTATGAAGACACAACTACCACCCAGGCTGTGCCCACCTCTGGAAATGGGAGTGGTGGATGAAAGAATCTTTTTTATTACAACTCTTCAATTTATCTAAAAGGSAACATGATACTGTTACCATCATCTTCAAAATTCACAGGAGGAGGTCTTTCAAAATACAGAACCCAGCTACCTAGCTAAAGCAGTTCCGTGTACTGAGATACGTTTGTATATCAGCAGCTCCTTCCCTAACCAACAATCCAGCCCAGAGTTCAAGAAAACTCCCATTTTCTTTACGCATCCAGGACACATTCTCCTCCCCTTCTCCTCCTCAGACCCCAGCACTGAAAGCAATGAAGCCTTTTCCAATTAGCTGAACAGCACAGACTGAGGATATCAGCCAGCAACCCCTCACAACAGCTCTATCTCCTCTGTACCACGAGGAGCCCTTGCACAGCCGAAGTCACATGGGTCACATTCACTGCTGTATCTACATCCCCCATATTTCATAAGCAGCTTGTTATGGATTCCAAATTCAACGGACAGATTCCCACAAGAAATTTCTCTCTTGTGGCAGGGAAGCAAAATGTTAGGCTATGTCCATACCAAAAGCAGTACTTCCATGATATGATGCTTATCACCARTAGTTTCGAACTTCAAAAAAACACAACCAGTAAGCACCAGAGACTGAAGAGCTGTAAAGTGTTAAAAGCTAAGTGCTTTCATGGTACTCTGACACTGGATAACACCTTGTCCAAAATACATTTTAAAAGCTTAACACAGTAAAACAGAACAGAGAACATGGCATGCTGTGTAAATGAGGAATGCCACAGTTGCAAAGGCTACTTACAAATTTGAGAAGAAAAGTGTTTTCTCGTAAAGCTCCAATGCATCCTGCAAATCCCAAAATGAACATTACTCCTCCTACCACTAGGAAGAGCCAAACAGGATCAAAGCCGCCCAGGTCAGTGATGGAGGAGATATTGGACAACACTCCCTGAGAAAGAGACAATGACAAGGGATAAAAAGTATGTCCAGCTTTCCATTGTACAAATTCTGCCTGCATTTTTCTTCTTAAAAAAGAAGACTACAGCAAAATAAACGTTTTGCAGCACAGCAAGAAAACACAATTAAGAAAATCTTTGCATCCCAAAAGAGATAAAAAGTGCAATTACGTGCAATATTTCTGAATCAACATGTGAATGAGTAACAAAATGTTCTTGAAGAATCCCTCTGTGAGAAACCCAYAGGGCATTTTCTGCTTGTGTAGCTATAAGAAGTAGTCTGCACGAAACTCAGAATAGATATTTGAACAAAACTTAACTCAGTCTTATTACTCATGCTGAGATGCATTTTACGAATCATATACATCATTTATGTAAACACACAGTTACATGTTATGATAGGAAAAAAACAGTTAAAAGCAATAAAACCACCTTGAATTTAGCATTTATGCTCAGTATTTATAGCAATTTTCAGATATTAGATGTGAGCTCCTAGGTTGCAGCATCTTGAAAAAAAAAAATTTTAACAAATTTTGACAAACTGCATATCTGGCCAATTCAACTTCAGGCATCTACCTGAACCTCATTCTAGAAATAAAGTATGTCTACTGAATAATTAGTTAGCAGGAAAAATTTGAAAATAACGAAGTCTCTTAGTAGGATGAAAGACAATTTAAGAACTTGTCTTGGGACACGGTTTACACTAACTCAGGGTAGACATGTCATACGTTATATCACATATGCTGTGTTTTAGATATGACAGCACAATCTGCTTGTAATGCCACTTTTGCCTTAGAAGCAAAGCTTGGGCTGGGACACCAGTAATCCTGAGGAACTATTTTCATTTTTTGAACACATTTTAGGCAGAGTTTGGCTGGTGTTGAACAGATGGGTTGTATCAAGAAGCAAGTACAAAGTTTCCCCTATTCCAGTGAGTTTGCACAGGAACAATTACAGTTTCCTAAGGCTTTTTGGCAGAAAAAAAATGCTGAAGTGTCACTATTTCTTCATTCACCTCCCCAGTGCTGTAGGTCAATGCAAAGCACACTGCTCTGTTTCCTCAAAGAAGCCTGAACCCCAGCTGAGTACTTTGGACTACTGCTTCCTCTAACACCTGAATCATGCTGTGGGCTTGAGAAGCAGCAATAGCGATCTCTACATCTACAGCTCCTTATCTGCAAAACTCTAAGATTCATCCTTTTTCTTCTTCCTGTTCATATCCCCTTTGTTTATTTGAAATAGTCCCAAAACAGCAACAATTTAGAGGGAACTTATCATAACCTCATTTCCAGAAGCTTATAGTAACATTGTTAATGCCGATTGTTCACAACTGTGGCTTTAGACCTGTGATCATTTTATATATATATATACACATGCACACACACATACATACACACATACTCATTTTGGACCACTCAAAACATACCAATTGTCATATAACCAATATCTCTAACACATTACTTCATGTATTCTGCAACCACGTTCATAGAGTTTCCCAAGCAAAACTTGAGCAAGTAGTAAATAAAGACAGTACTCAAAGCTTTTTAATCCTGCAAACAAGGACAGAGTAGACAAAATATACATGTGAATTTCACCAACGCACATATCAAGAAGCCTTAGAAAAGGCCAAAACGCAAAGAAAAATCTGACTACAACCTAATCCTAAAATACGAACAATAATCCAACAGGATGAATGACATTCTCAAAGCACACCCTTCTCCCTCCTACTATAGAAGGCTATTGCCTGAGAGGGATGAAAAAAAAAATTAAAAATTTAAAAAAAAAATCACATTCATCACTTTCCTCCTACATCACATACAGTACTAGCTGTACTGTCATTCATTAAAAAAGCAAAAAGAGATGTAAGGAACTATATAACACAACTCAAAGCCAGCACTGTTACCAAAGCAGAGCAGTTGGCCTGTCCCTTTTTCTGGTACCACCTATGTGAAGAGATGCTACACACTAAGATGAAATGAACACTTACCTGTCATTAACAATTACATCAACTTGTGCAAAAGTTTTTCCACTACTTTTGTTTCATTACATTTGTCATGGAAAAGAAATCCAAGCCAACTTTCTGGCTAAGAATAATAAGCAATATAAACACAATAATCCAACAACRCACAAACCTTCGAAAAAATCAAGGCCTTGGCCCTACACAAGTCAAGAAGCATGAGCTCTGCCTCAAGGGGAAAAACAACTACTAAAATTATTTCTTCACAAAGTTTTGAAGTCCTTTCCTCTGTGCTTATATAGTTACCATAAGATGAGAATAAATTCTGCCCTAAAGCAAGCACTACTACTCTTTTCTTTTAACATTAGCCGATTTTGGAATTAATGGACTGTGGTGTAGAAGAGTAAAAAAAACAGTCACTGGAAAAAGGATGTTTCCTTTGTATTACTTGTATTTACGTTTAAAAAAATCCAAAGAAGATGAAGAGCTAAGTCTCTCTTCATAAGACACTTTGATTTTCTTTAAAAACAAAGCAACAGAAATAACTCAACAAAAAACTCCAAGCAAACTACTATGCTAAATCAACTTCTTTCTACATGAAAGTAGGAAAATTCAAATGAAAAGAAATTCAAGTAAAATTTTGTGGACAATACTGTTAGAGAAGACAGTCATAATACAAAAGTGGTAGTAAGAAACACATCACTTTGCATTTYGTCACACTCACATTAAGTTCAATGGCAATAAAATTTATTGAGCCAGTTTCATACTGTTTTTCCAATCCTGTCCTTTCTCCCTTTACTTGATTTTCTAGAACTGCCAGGCTCTTAGCACCCTGTAATGCCACATGTTGGCTGGTCACTCCTCAGGGTAGCTATGATCCAACACATACTGAATAGAACAACACAGGCTTTATCTGCCATTGTTTGCTGTCCTTGGAAAGCACCTTTATGTGCATCTGTTGCTAGTCCACACATGGCAATCATAAGCCTAGCTTGGATAAATCCCAAATAACACATCCTGACAATGCAAAGCACATACTACTTAATTCTCGTCTGTACTCCGTATGCTCTCCGCATACAAACCCCAAGTTAGCAGTATTCTGGAGAGACATCTCAGGATACACAATCTTCAGAGAGGCTTTGTCAATAAAACAATAGCTAGCAGTGGGAATGAGAAACACAGACAATGCTCTGTGATTACAGCTCAAGATACACAGAGGTAGTCTGATAGAAGATTCCTGCTTAGAACACAATTTTCCAGTCTTGTACTCTGGACACTTACAAATAAGCTCTCTGAAGATGCAGCACTGCAATACCCTGAAGAAAAGCATATTTTGCTTCAAGCAGCAGGGCAATGACTGGGGAATAATATCTCACTTTATATTGTTAAGAAGATCTAAATGTACAGTCCTCTAGGCACATACTCTTCTGATCCACTACAAGTTTCTATAAAGCCTACTACACCTACTACCACAGTATCAAGAATTTTTTGGCTGCAACAGCTACTCCCGGGAAAAGTTTGACAGAAATGTACAAACATCTGGTAGTGACCAATTCTGTCTTCAAGCCATCTTTAGCCAAAAGCAATACAAAACATTTCCAGAGGTGCTTGAGCAGAGGATCAGCAATCTCATATTCTAACACAGCATCCTCCATGATGCACTCAGAATCCTCTGGCTGAGCAGTCAGTCATGCAATATATTGTGACTGTCGACTTCTCTCTTGCATCAATGCAAGACCTAAACAAACCACCTGCAAATGCTTTAAAAGTCAGGCTTTCTACAAATGCACGGTATTTTTCTTCAACAACACTACTGCAGTTGCCCACTACAACCATGACTGTTAAATAGTTGAAAGTACTCTGATATTTCAACATCTAAAAGGARGAACAACTTTTTCCCCTAAATACATTCTCGTTTTGAAGCATGGTTATTTTTGAGGTACGTGCACATCACTTTCTCGGTAGTTTAGGCATGTGTGTATAATCTGTATTTGGCAGGAAATGCTTTGTTTGTACAAATACTTGAGAATTTACTTCTCACTATGGTGTCAACCCAGTGCTCTTCTGTAGTCCCACAAGGAGAGCCAGTAGGACATGTTCCCTGGCTGATCTCCAGCTCATCTGTTTGCTCTGTTCCTCCACCCTCCATAGCCTGTTGTACATTACAGCCCATGAGTTGCTATTTAATATTTTAATCCAGTGCAAGTCAAAATTTATTTGGTGTAGTAAAACAACAAAAGCATCATCCATAAGTGAATTTTAAAAAGTAAGAGTGAAGTTGTGAAAAAAGTTTCTTTATTTGTGAAATGTCAGGAGAAGTCAAATGAAATAGTAGGAATTGCTCTTTTCTTCAACACAAGGGTGCCTTCTCCCCCAACAAGAAATGTGAGACAACCAAGCCCGGCCCAACAAAAACTCCTGCAGAACTGGAGTCTTCTCCTCATGGTATGTGAGCACAGATAGAAAAACAGCCTGAGAGATGCCTGACAGGTCCCCTCTGTCATGTCATGTTTCCCCCATGGCCAGAGCCCACCACACTACAAGTAGGATCTCACGTATAGCTCAAGGGAGAACAAGGCAAAGGGAAAATGCTGGTCTTGAACACAGGAGCTCATGAATGCCCCTCCTGATACTATAGTTGCACAATAGTTTGCCTTTATCCTATCAATAAAGAATAAGGAAGTAACAGTCACATACAAAAGCAGTAAGAGCCCACACTTAAACCCTTCTTCATCTTGTACTCTTTAAGATCATCAGAACAGCTTGCAGTACTTTCCAGAGACAGACCCCTGACTCCAGCTCCTGCCTTTGGTGCACATCTACATTAATATTTCAGGTCAGATCCAGCAGTCCTTTCGAAGTGATCACACACAAGCTGTGCTTCAGTTCACACCAGGGAACAGTCTCAGAGCATACAGACAAGATCACCTACAAATGAAGATGTGCCCCTGGAACATAACTCATGCTCCAGCCGCTAGCAGGCATTCAGTCCACAAGATCACACTAGAACTAGGTTGAAAAGAACTCAAACCTTTCAACACCTGCAGAGAGTACAAGCTGGATCTTCAGCACCGCTTCCTCTCCTGCTGGTCCCACTGCCTGCATTTAGCAGACACAGCCCTCGCAGGCTGAGACCAAAGCCAGACACACATCTTGGCTGGAGCAATGACCCAGTGCTGTCATACCTACACAATCTGATGCATTCCTGGGTTCCTAATGGGGCGAAAGAGAAGGGAGTCACAAGTGCACTAACAAACCAGTTACATTTCCAGATCATYTGCTGCTGAACAGCTGCTGTAACAGGCACAGTAGCAAACTGCAGGACAGGAGAGAATGGCTCCAACTGAAAGCACTCCAGGCAGCAGCAATTTTGAAAAACTGACCCAGTAATGAAAATTCAAGGCATAATGAGTCAGAGACAACTCTGGAGAATCATCAGCCTAAGAAACAAAGAGGTGATACAATGAGTGTATATGGAATTTGACCCACAGGATGCATGTAAAAGAAGAGGACTCAACATTACAGGAGGATGGGAGAAATCAGCTATTTTTTTATATTCCATTTCCTCCAAGATAGGGGAAAAAAGCTACTCTGCTGCAATATCCCATTACTGGGAGGGAAAAAAACCCCACCAAACCAAAAAAACCCCTATACCATACACGCAAAAAACCCAGAAGATCAGAACAAGATACATCAATACAAAATGTTCTGAAACATTTGTTTTTGCAAACAGAGGTTCAGCCTTTTCACAGGCTTGTCTGCAGGACTTAGTGTCACTGGCAAACAGGAACATCTGGGGGGTGATGGTAAATAAAAGTATTTTCAAATGCATGATTTTAAAACAGAAAAATATCTCTCTGCTTTGTTAGTCATAAATTCCATGCAGTTTCTCCATGCTGTGCATCTGAATGGACAAAGGGAACAGAACAATACTCACTGAAATGTGCCACATTAATTCTACTCCAGAATTTTGCTTCTGCAAGCAAGAAACTAGGTGGGGGATGTTTACAAATCTTATTTCCTTGATTTTTGTTGGTTTTGCATTTCCCACAGCAAACAGTAATAGCAGCAGAACTGTATTTTTCAAGAGTCTAACGGAGGAGAAGAACTAGCCTACCTTTCTTGTCCTGACAAAGCAGAGTTCAACAGGTGAATAACTGGCATAAATACATACAAGATTTTTAGACTTTTCAGGATTAGACTTTTCAGGATTAATGATTATAAAGTACTGGATCACTAGTAAATTATTTAAGAGCCTGCCTGTTTAGATTATGTATCTTTATGTATTGAAATTTAAATTAAGTGTAATAGTGTATCCCTTCCTCTCTTCCCCAGTCCTAAAAAACCCACACACAGCCCTGTCTTAGAGACAAGGTAGAGGCTCTGGGTATCCTTCAGCCTGTAAGGAACATAGGATGGGTACACAGTTTCCTTGTTGGCAATAATTTTTAGAACTGAGTGATAGACATGTATGCACAACAATTATGGAGTGACTAGTGTATCACTGCTTCCTGATGTCTGCCACTCACTGGGACAATTAGAGAAGTGATAATTTTTTTCTTAAAAACAACTTTAGTTTTCACTTCAGGGCAAAGAGAGTCAGATTTGATCTAACAAATTGTGATTGCTTCCATGTAGGGAGTTTAGCTTGTCTGAGAACACCAAAGCAGACCTAAATCACCTTATACAAGTAAAAGTTTATCTTAAAACTTGAGATCCAGATCTAGAGCTCCTGCTGACTAAGAATGGGTGCACTGCTGGCACCCAGAGGTACCATACTGGTACTCCAAACTGCAGACAACTTGACTTCTGAGCTGAAGCATCTTATTGTTATGCTGATTTAACAAGGAAAGCTGAGAAGCCAAACTCATGCACATTGTCAGCTTCTTTCACTTCTCCCTCTTCATTCCAGCCAACTTTATACACAAACTAAACCAACAAAATTTGCAAGATTTCTTCCCTACTTTAGTGTCTCTTACTTTTGCTACCTCCTACTTWAGCGTTTACCCCAAAACCACAGCACTTTCCTTCTAAAAGGTCCCTCTCCATGGACAATCTTATAAGGTCTCAGAAGACATAACAGCAATTCATCACTTAGGCTCACTACTCTTAAATATAAATCTCCTGCAGGTAGCCAGGAAGCTTATTTTCCCAAGCTGGTATCACACCATGAACAGTCTTAAGACCACAATATCTAATATATACAACCAAGGAGGGAAATAGACATTTTGTACAAGTCTAGTTTATTTCTAAAGAGTCAACACAAAACATGACTTGAAGTGGTTAAGAAAAGCAATGAAATATAAACATTTTCCCCTGCTACTGAGCAAAGTGCTATAAGTTGCTGAGGCTTCATACAGACTCTTCATATGTTAACAATGGTGATGTCACTGTTGCAGGGAGGAGGGTGGAAATCGGCTGCCATGGATGAACTATTTAATGGTACAAGCCCAAGCCTGGAGTGCCTGAAAACACTGCAAGACTGTGAGCTATACAGTACATCCATGTATAGATAGCTTTATTCATCCCCAGAGTTTATTGCCCCCACCCCACCCCCAGCTCTCTTTCAGGTTCATGGCTCAGAATGCTAATTGCCCAGCTTTTGTTTAGGGCTGGCTGACTGGCTGTCAAGCCAATTCTATTGCCTACTTGACAAATGAGCTCTTTTGCCTCCCTGCAAAGGCCGTAAGGAAGGCCACAAGACTGGATATTGTGCTTTTCTTCTTCACAAGAAAGTTTAAAGGGGAGAATTCAAGGCAACTTAGCAAAAAAAAAGAGAAACTAGGCATCAAGTCCACAAATCTGTCCCACACTGGTTTAAACCAGCAGCCAGTGGGACTCCTGTGAAGTGTGGATATTTCTTTACATCCTGCAGTTTTAATGTGGCCTGGAACACGATCTTTTTACCTTGAAAAGGTTCTGTGAAGAAACAAACGTATATACAAGCTGATGGCCAGGATGTAAAACCGCACAGCTGAACATAAAGCCATACAATTCAAAACAGAAGTTAATCAAAATCTTCCCCACCACCAAAGGAAGTTTACAATAGGAGTCCTGAAGACCTACTCCTGCAAAAAAACCCCCTTACAAATTTACACATTGTACAACAGCAGTGTCAAGTTCAAGTTTGATAATGTCAAGTTCATTGGGGCAGCAGCAAGTCTTCACAGAATGGCTGAGGTCATCTGGCCACCCAGCTCTGGCTGCCTAGAACCACATCCTGATTGCTTTGGAAAAATCTCCTAAGACAGAGACTTCATTCAAATCATCTCTGGGCAAACTGTGTCAGCTCTTGGACATCCTCACATTATAAAAAAAAGATGTTCCCTGATGTTCAGGAGAAACACCACCTGTGTTTCATTTTATGGCCATTGCCTTTGTCACTGGGCACCACTGAAAGCAGCCTTGCTCCATTCTCTTTGTGCTCTTCCTGCAGGTATTTCCATATATTATGACTCCCCTGAGCCTACTCTTCTCGACTGAACAGTTCTAGCTCTCTCAGCCTTTCCTTGTAGGAGAGATGCTCCAGTCCCTTAATCATCTATGCAGCCCTTTGCTGGATTCTCCAGTACATCAGTATCCCTCTTAGACTGGGAAGCCCAGAATTGGCCTAGGTGTGGCCTCACCAGTGCTGAATAGAGGGGCAGAATTCTCTCTCTCAACTTGTTGGCAGCACTTCTCGTACAGCCCAGGACACATTAGCCTTCTTTATCACAAGGACACAGTGCTGGCTCATGGTTTGACTTTGTGTACACCAGGACCCCCAGGCCCTTCTCTGACAAGCTGCTTTGTTGTCTCACAGTGTACCATTACAACAGCCCACAATGCCTAAGAGATATCCATCCTAGCCTTAGGCAAGCAGCAGCCTAGCTACAGAAGTGTTTTTCAGTTATCTTACAGCTGTCTCAAGCGCTGGGCTTCACCTACTTGGCTTTCATCTTCAACTCTTCATCAGCAGTAAGAACAACTCTGTCTGGGATCTAACCGATCTGCCCCCCACTAAATAACACCGGGCCTATGGGTACCTGGAACTTGATCCTGCTGCCACTGCCCGTCCTCTAAAGAGCTGAGTGAAATAAAGGACTCAAAGTGGTTTGACATAGGTCAATTTTTCCACAGTTCATCTATAAAACTCAAATCTGTCTGTGCTCAAGAGCTCTGCAGTTCAGCTATACCTATACAGCATTTTGATTGTTACAACCATGAACTGAAACACTCCATACTAAGCACTGCAGAATACAACAGTCAAAGAAGCTGGGAAACATGCTCATTTTTCAAGGAAAAACCCGTGCTTTAAACCAATAAACAGTATTTTACTTGTTAATTTAAAAAACAAAATTCTAAAAAACCTACTACATATGGAGCCTGAGTTAATGCATATTAAACTATGATGGTTTTATTTGCTTGTCTTAAAACAACATGGCATTTTCTCCCACTTTCAGAATCTGATTAAAAATGTTTTAAGATGACTTGATAACAGATGTCCAAATCTCAAGTAAAAACTCGAGCTTTGGCTTCTGGCTATTAGCAATTACAAACTGAATGCATTTTCCCTAGGAAAGGGTACATGCTTTCCCATACAGAAATTATGTAAACCCTAACTAACCAGGATTCCACCAGAACACCTTCTAGCTGTTAAGACTGCCATACTTTAGACTTCAAACACTATAGGTGTTTTCCCTTTACCTGCTCATTCACTCTAAAGAGGAATAATTTGTGTTACCTACTGTAATGATACAAAAATGTCCAAATATCTTCTGTAAAGCCACTCCCAAACAATCTAGTTCTCTGGGGCTTAGACAAAGGTACAAGCTCTGAGAGTATGTTCAGAGTAGTAAATAAAACATGTTTTTACATCTTTGCTGAATAAAAAAAGTCACAGCACCCCTTTCTAAGCCTGTTTGAGCTATCCAACATCAATAGCATATGGTATGTAAATACACACATACATCTATATAGGTGTATACAGTGTGCATTAATTAATATCCCATTACTGTTTGTAATGATCTACATCCAAGGCACACACACAGAGCAATTAGAATATAAGTTAACAACTCAAAATTTGTCCTGAATTTTTCAGACGCAGAATTCCAGAGCTTCCAAATATGTTATTTGTTCTGCTGCAAACACCAGTTATTATGCCTTAAGTGAAGATCAATTTATAACTTACTCAGTGTTTTCCATTAAAAGAAGAAAAACCTATTATGTAACTGAACAACACAGCACCATTGTTAACAGCCAGGTTTTATTATTTTCAATCTTTTAAACAAAGAAGAAAAGGAAATTCTGGCTTTAATTTTAGCTGTTGTCTTTTAGCAAGCCAAACTCTTCATCCAGTAACCCAAGACATACTGACTTGTTTTGTATATTATGCCTTGATATTTTATCTTCTTCCCAACTTCTGCAGCAAGCAAACTAAAAATCAGGCTCTGGTTCAGAAATGTTTTCTCTTTCCCTGCCCGCTCACCCCACACACACGTACTTCCCATTTCGAAGCTGATTTTAGAGTCTTGCAACAGAGGGTGTTCTAGTGGCCAGTTTCATTTGCACAAGAAAAAACAAGTTAACCTGCCTCAAGTTTGCACTGGTTTACAGAGTTCATCTTGGCTTTCAGTTTTTTGGTTTTGTTTTTTAAGAGGAACAGCAATTAACATGCTATGTTAAGGCAAAGCCCAGTACGGTGTTTTGCAGGAAGCTGCCTTCTAAGACATGTAGGCTCCCCCTCCATTCCTGGGGACACACTGCACATACTCCCTCAGCAGGGTGTTCTGGTATCTGAGCTGCAGTTTGAATGTGCAGGGATTGGAATGGTTATTTTACGGGCAAGTGTCGGCCACCATTTCTTGCCAAGATATTCTTGGGAAAGGTGCCAACGATGTTCCTCTACATGACCCAAGCTAAGGTTTTATTTGACAGAAAGGATTGATTTTGTTTCACTAGAAACTGTGTGTGAACACAAAATATGCAACATATTACTGTTTCAATATTCCATCAGAAAAAGAGAGATAAAGAGGAAAACAAAGTTTGGTGCTACATTCAACTTACCTTTTCATTCCATGCCCACAATCCAATCCCAAGAAATGCTATGCCAAGGAACTAAAGGAAAATGAAAAAAAAGAGCAGGAATTAGAAATTTGTGGTGGGTTTTGTCTGTTGGTTTTTTTTTAAGATACATATTGATGCATTACCATGACTGAGGGGCACTCAGTGAAGAGTTTTACAATATGTATCTAGTTTATTTTACAATTCAACTATTGTAAGCTGAAGAATTTAAAACCTGCACAACTCAGGGATGTTCCACATGGGAACAGTAAGTGCAATAGGTGTCACTTTATCAGTATCGGGCAAGTAAGGTTCGTTCTGAGTTTGTAGAACTCAAAGCAAACTCCACAGTCAAGCAACACTATTGTTTGCTATTTTACTATTGCATCACCACTGCCTGCACAAAGCAGTCATCCTCGCAGAGCTCTCCCAGTGAGAAAGTGATTTAAGAAGTCCTAAATACACGTTTATTATCAGTTTCAGCAATGTTGTTCACATAAAATAACCCATAATGTCTGAGGGGAAAAAAATAATAAAAATTACACTGGTCTGAAAGGCTAAGAATTTTTAAAAGCCCTGGAGCCAACATTTTATAACTTTTCTGATACTGACTGTTTCATAAAGGAAGTTACATTCCCCTTCTCCTCCAAAGGATTAAACAGCACCAAACTCAAGAAGTAGTCTTTCCCCCATTATAGAAAAAGGAACACCATCTTTGATTTTATTATATCCCTGTGTTCCCCATTCCACTGAATAATTTAAAGGGCATCATTTCCCTCCAAATCTACAGGGATTCCACACAAAAGCTACACTAATGATCAGTGAAACAAGCAAAACAGGCAGAATGAGCACTCCATCTCCCAACATCACTATTGCATATTTGGCACGATACTGTATCGATCATGTAAAATGTTTAAAATACAGTTAGCAAATGTCTGAGCACATCTCTAAATGTCCATCTGTCCAACTTGCATATTTGATTTTAAAAGTGCCAACTAAAAAGAAAACTATTTTCACTGCAGTTTCAGGGCAAGTAATAGAATGTTGCTCAAACATAAAGCTCTGGTTTTCTTTGTCGTTTCTCCACATTGCCGTGTACAGACTTATTTTGGCACATAAATACCCTTTCTCTTTAAGATCTGAGTAAACAGTTAAGTATCCTAATGATTTCTCTTTTGCAAACAGGACAAAAGTGTTTTTCTGTTGAAAAGTGGGAGGAGGCAGAAATATAAACTTTAAAACCTTTCCCAGAAGTGATTTCAACAGTTTCAAAGAAAGATTCCTTCTTCCTTACATGCACTTTTTTTGAAGGGGCAATTTTAGCTTTGTATTACAAGGATATCTGTAAAGCATAACACATTATCAAGCGGAATATGCTCGCTACAATGGCTTGAAGTTCCCCAACACCGCTTGCATTTCCGTAACTTTCTCCTCCAAGTGTGCTGTGCCAGCTACCCAAAGGACCATGTGTACTGGGAATGAAACTTTTTCTTTTTGACTTCAGAAGTCACGACTGTAAATTTAAACAATACTACAAGTCAGCATTCTTCAAAGGAAACTGCTGCAGGCTTGGCTGCATTTTAACAAAAAATAGATGGAAATTTTTCCTAGATGGAAAGCAGAGCTGCTGGTCAAGAAAGTCTTATTTCAACAGCCTTAATTATTCATAAAGTACAAGACATGGATTTGACAAAGTCATTACAGCCTCTTGTGATACACCACAAAAAAGCCCAAAAAAGGTCATCTTACCTGTATCAAGACTACTTTTTTTTATGGCTATAAAGCTTGCCAAAAAATTGTGTGTAATCTTCCTGACTGCAGTGATTATTTGAAACTTGAGATAAAGCTGTTCAAGTTTCCAATTTTCTCTCAGACAAATGCAGCTCTTTTTTGCAGTAATAGCCTCCTTTCCTTCTTTCTTACACAGCCAAAGGCACCACAGTTGAGGGAACAGGAGCAAGGGGGGGGAAAAGCCATATATTATAAAAATCTGTAAGCTGCATTTGGAAGTGGCAAATTGTTATTCATAAAGGGGCACAAAACATTATGTTTTGTGAACAGGTTAATAAGGTTTTGAACAGCACAAGCACAGAAAACTAGAATGGAAGTGTATTTGATCAGTGCATATGAATGTAACTTAACAGCCATACACATCAGCTGCAGGTCTGGCCCAGCTTCACCGACTTTATGTAAATTTAATCCACTCAAGTGTCCTGATCCTTCACCAGAATTTGAGACTTAAGGATAAGATTACCTCATGGGCTGCAAAACGTGACTTAGAGTAAACTACAGGTCTCGAGCCAGGCCCAGCTCATCCCCGTTTACAGACTGGGTGATCAGACTGTTCTATGCTAAAACGAAGCACCTAAATAAACAAGGTTGTCTAGGTTCTGTCAAGAAAAGACAGAAAACTCAGTTCTCAGAGTTTTCAAGAGGATAAAAGAATTACATGCTGCTCAGTCCTCTCTATATCCTAAACCAGAAATGTTTTTTTGAGCAGATGAAGAAGAGCAGATGAGGAACAACAAGCAAGATCCATTAGGAGAAAAAGATTCGGAATGGAATCATGAACTCTGTCACTGTGGAAATCAAAAGCTTAATGGCATTCAGAAAAAAAAGAATTAGATAATTAACAGAGAGCCCATAGCTACTGAAATGTGATTCTGATGCAGCTTCTGGCTCAGAAAGTTTTTACACTGTTGCTCATCGGGAGATTACAATCAGGAGAAGATTGCTGTATGCACGCTTTGTTGTTTAAATGCCTCTTGCCTTGGAGAAACTTTACTTGCTCTACTTGAGACAAAACACAGAGGAACGCAGACCATTGACCTAAGCCCCTACAGTCATGCCCTAGGAAAGGCCCATCTTTGCAAAAACACAGCCTGCTATGGGGATAAAGCACACAGGAATGGTCTCAGTAATCCCCACCGGCAGAAAACAGATGTTCATGAGAAGACTTACACCTCTCACCAGGGTTAACTTTGGATTTTCTTGACAATCGTGAAAGAAACTCCTGCATAGCCTAAAAATATTTGGAAGCAATTCCAATGAGCAATAAAAAGTTCACCTCTTTATCAACAAAACACTTTACAGAGAAAAAGTCTCAATTCTCCACAGACATCTAGTAAGACCATCTGGCCTAACTATAAATGGTCACTGCTGCAGAGCATGTAAAATCTTGATTTCCTTTTTTTTCTTTCCTTTTTTATACAATAATTTGCAGGAGAATATTAAAACATTTCTCTAGAGCATTAGCCTTACAAAAAAAATGCATAGTAGCACTTTCTCAGCGGTAAGTTTTCTATTCACAAACAAAACCCAAATGTTTTCATAATCCTCTTCTACAAAGATTAGATGTATTTAAAAGTAGAAGGTGTGACAGTACTTCTACTGTTACCCTGCTTGTAAAATCCACATGCAGTTTTCCGAGGTGAATTGATCAGTGTTTCAAGCTGCACATATTTTATTCTCAATCTTGCCTGAATGGAGGAAAATGGTTCTTTGTTGGTAGGGAAGCAGCACCACATAGCACAGCATTGCATTCAAAGGCTATTCGGGCAAACACCAACAAAAAGGCTAGGAAAAACCTTTGAGAGGCGCTTAATTGTAGAGTGACCAGCGATTACTTCACATACTGAATTTTTCATTTAGCTGACATTTTTAAATAACTTGGCACCAGTTTTCAACCAAAGGATGACAGCAGCAGGCCAAGCAGTAAAAGGCAAGTTAATGTGCCACATGCATAAACCAGTGTATGTTCAAGTGTGGTTACATTAAAGGCACAAATACACCAGGTGAAGCCTGCCAAAACTGTCAGAGTTCAGAACCAGAGTTTTCTTGCTAGAGCTTTCTCGGTTTGTTGCGGGGGGGGAGGGTAATGGGGGGGTGACCCCTGTATTTTGGCAGTGTGAAAAACTCCCACCTGCCCTTCCTTTGAGGTGCCACAGGAACTTTGTGCATAGTGTTAGCAAGGAGACTATGAGGACTCCTACGGGCACTTTGGTGTTTCTTCCACGCCAGTACGCTGTAGGTCATTCACTGAACAAGACTTCCTGCTGCGTGATTCAAGCAGCACAGCACAGAACACAAGGTACAGTATTTTACCGACAGCACAGCGGTGATCAGGACAACGTGAAGTATAGCATTTCACATCTTGAAATACAGTCAGGAAAACACACAACTCCTGAGCTTTGTACATATATAAAGCAGCGCTGACAAGTTCCTAACTGAACTCCAAAACCCCAAACGGACAATTTTTCCCAAAGAACTTCCTCTGCAGCAGTCTGTGCTCAGACTCACTCAAAGTTATTTTAGCTGTGATAATCATTGCTTTCTTTAAAGTATTTTACGCCAAATCAGTCCTTTTGCTTTTTAAGCCAGGGTAAAAAAGGAGTTTAATGTCTGCGTCAGTTTCTGTCTGTGTCAAAAAAGGATTTACTTGTTGTTTTTGTTGCTTAAGTAGCTCTGACAGATAAAGAACACCAAACCAGAAATCAAAATGAAGTTCCACACTGTTTTCTTCTCTCCTTCATGCCGCTGATGCCACTCTGCTTAAAATATGTCACTAAGCGTTCTTTCAAGCAGAACAGATAGGACATCCTCTCAACTCTACAGCTTTCACCCGGACCAGTATCACATGGAAGGAAAGTACCAGAAGTCTGCTCTTATTTCTTTTTCCATATGCCCCAGTTTCAATGACTTTTCCATTCTCAACACAAATTGTTAAGGCATTTCATTTTCAAGTGGCTAAAAAAAGTGTGCTGATGAAAGGAGAGGCAAACTGCTCAAAGCATACCTATACATTTATACATCTATGCTAATACCTACAAAGAATGCTTTCTCCTAACGCCCATTTCTTGTTTGCCTCGAGATTAGCAGCAAGAAAACTCTATGTACATACAGTCAGTGAATGAAGATGCTGATGAAGATGCTGCGTAGGTGACTAATGGCCATTTTAGTCCATGGCAACATTCAGACATAGAATGCAAGATGTCAAACCTATTTCCATTTTATGTGCAGCCTCTAAAAAACATTAAACTATATTTCACAGATAACTGTCTTGGTTAAATCTTTTCCCTTCCGATAAAAAACCCACACATGTGGAATAAAAAAAAAAGATATCCCAGTTTCCACACATTTTTCTCAGCTAAATCAGAGACTTGACTGATTTTTATAGAATTATCCAAACTAGAAAAACAGACCTGAGAACACAATGAGAAAAGCTGCCTGCTCCATCTTGTAGGAACCTTTGCATGATGTTTTCTAATGAAAAATTAAGCACACATGACCTCAATTTTCAGAGCAAGACACTATGGCTATTAATGTATTTTTTGTTTTCACCAATATGGGGTTTTCTGTTTTGTCTGACAAGTAAGCAAGATACACTCCCTCCAATACAGAGTCAACTGCCATCAGTTTCTTATTGTCCCTTCCAGTTCTTTAATTGCAAAAGCAAGACATCTGCTTTCTGTTACTCTTGCTCTATGTATTTATTTTATTGCTTTCTGGTGGTGCAATTGTATGCACTGCCAACCAGCTTGGAGCAAAAGTCCCTTAAGACTGAAGTCCCTCTCCTCTTGTCCACAGAAACTGATATTCTGGAAAACAGAAGAAGGGGAATGAATAATGCCCTATTTCCTCTGCTCCAACTTTTGAACAACTCCCCTCGAGCCTAGACAAAATAAATTTAACTCTTTTCAAATGCACACTGAGGCTCTTCAAACTCAGGTCCTGATGTCTAAAGAAAATACTTTATTTGGAGAAGATTTATTTTAAAGCACAAAAAACTTAAACATACCGGTCACTTTGTAAAATTCTTCAATAAAAGCTTCTAGGTGTTTAACATTTTTATCTCCATGAGATCTAGCTCATTTTCTAAAACCAGTACCTTTTTTCCCCATACAAAAATCAAAGACCATTAAGGTAAATACACTACCACACAGAAACATTTAAAAAGCCTAAAGAGTTGAAGTAACAAGACATCTCCATTCACTGTCACTTCGGTACATTCATCTCACATAGATTCCATCCTTTCTCTTCTTTCTCCCCTCTATTGGAATTTGTTTCACCACACTCTTCTCTGCTCTCCTTGAGCCCAAAAGACTTTGAAGAAAGACTGAGAAATTCTGCAGTACACACCTCTCCAAGGATCTCTTCCCTGCACTCATTTCTGAACTACAGTAAGCGCTACACGTCCTTCTGCTTCTCCTATCCAGCCTTGTTCTCATCAGTACCATCCCATCTGTACCTTAGTCCTCTCCACTGCAGCACCCATGACTGAAGTCAGTTTCCATTTGCAAAACCCTCCAAAATTTATGTAAGTAGTGCTGTAGCAGCATATATAAACAGGATGGGCTTAAAATATAAACACTTGAAGTAGAAAAGTGTAAAATAAAAATAAGATAATAGGGAAAAAAACCTAAACCCGAATTTGACATCCTCTATCAGTACACTCATCATTTCTCTTAGGCAGTTTGACAATGCAAAGATGTAAAAGTCTTCTCATTCTGGCATGCAAATCAAGAAAAGGTATAAGGGCAAAGAAAGCATGTTTTGCTTCAAGCCAGGTGAATGAAAAAGATCTGGAAGCAGAACTGCAAATGGGTCATTTTCCAGGTCTGTTTTGCTGCCCAGGGTTAGCAGTTTCTGGCCCCCGAGGGCAGCTAGACCTCTTCTGACTGTCTTCTTCCTGCTGCTGTGCCAATCTTATTCATCCCAAGCCCCTCTACCTGAGCTTCAGACTATCTAAGAGCATACCCACCATGAGTCTTCATGTTGTTTTTCTGAAGACGCTGTTCCACTAAAATTTTGAAAAAAACACCACACCCACAAAAAACCAGAAAATACATTACAGTCTCCATCAGGAAACTGATATACAAGTGCTCACTTATTTCAGCTGCAAGCAGTAAAGTTGCAACATCTAATTGATGAATTTGATACAGCAAACAGAAACAATCTGAGCTAGTCTTTTTCCCTAGTAACAAATCGGCAATTACATTGCCTACACAATTGATTGAACACCGGAGAACATAAAGAGTGCAGAGCCAGGAAACACAAACAGGTTGGCTTGTCAATGCAGCAGGATACTCCGAATGCTCAGCATTTCCTTTTGCAAAAGCGGTCTCAGCTCCTATCTGTGCTTGTAGGCTACAGAGAAGGAGTCCCAAAATCTTCTACCCGAGCTACACAAGATGCCACACCCCAGGCTGTTTCACGGGACATTCGTTCTCGGTGCTTTGCAGAGGAGCGAACACATGTGGAGGATAAGGGAGGAACGAGCAGACTGAAGTAGTCTGGACAGAGAGGCAAGTGAAAGCCACCAGCTTTACAGACAAACTGGAGCTAAACAATTTAACCTTGCTTTCCTTCTACTTAAAAAAAGAAAAAAACAACCAGCACAGGAAAGAGTGAGCATCAAGCAAACAGTGAATACACCCTCAACATGCAAGTGCACAAAGAGCTTTCCTAGCAAATTCCTCAATAGCTTTATTGCTTCTTTCCTCCACCAAATGCTCATTCCTGGCTCTCTTTCTACGGTCCCCCACAGTAAGATGTTCAAAACCATTTACAAAGAAATTGGTACCACATATATTAAGAAATCACAGCTTGAAAAGGTAGGAAGTGAGTCAATGCAATTTAATAACATGCCAGAAGCCAAGTTCAGGTGTCCAAAATCCTGAGCCTGATAGGATGTGATCGTGTAGCTAATCACACTTCTCCCCTGATCAAATCTGCCTCAGAGCTATAAATTCTATAATGACAAATGCACATATGTACGGCATATGTTAATACATGAAATAAATCAACTTCTAACAGCTACAACACTGAGTGTGGGGGGATGTAGGAGAGAAGCAGACACCAGAAGGGCTGTGGTAGGTTTATCAAGAGTTGACAGCCTAACAACACTTCACTTTACAAAGGTGCAGCCAAGATGTACAGAGACTAGCAGTACTTTGTCAACACAAACAAAAGCAGAACCTCAAAAGCCATACCTGTGCAAAACTTGGTTTTTCAGATAGATGTAGGGGGAAAAAAATGAAGCCAAATGCTAAATATACAGGTATCAAAATTATTTTCTAATACCCACGCACAATTACTATCAGCAATCCAGACGCACAAAGCCAAATTGCAAGACACGTTGCGTAAATACTGACCAAAATTCTTCATCACTTTGCACTTTGTAGTCATTGCGAGAGAGGGAAATGTCTCTGAACAGAGTTGTATTTTTAGTCAATGCCAACATTTCCTGTGTGTTACACTAACTGCCCAGAACTAAAAAATTCAGATTATGTATTAGGAACGGTTCTACAAATCTGAGTGCAGCTTCCAGAGGCACCAGAGGTCTGTTGACCAGAGCTTTGAAAAATTCTTTTTCAGGAATAAGGTAATTCAGCTCTGCATTTTGTCTTGCAGTGTGTTGCTTCTTACTAATTCTAGAGGTTACGGTACATAGATTAAACAAGACTATTTACCAAATTCAGCTATATTTTACTTACGTCAACATTAACCCATGCTTTATTATCTATATTTATACTATGAGATATCTTTCTAATTTCCAATAAAAGTAAAATAAGCAGGAATTGACATCAATTTGTCCTTTCTGCAACAGCAAACTTTACAGGGGCAAAGTTAGCAAAACTGTGATTTGAATTGCTTTTCAAACACAAGCAACATGGAACAAACCAGAGGCAACAAAAGGTCACAGTGCTGTTTACCTGAGGGTTTTGTTCCTAGGAAAAAGTTCCACCATTTGGCAGTAGGAAAACAAAACCCCAGCTATAAAACAGCTGCTTGTCTAAATGAAACAGACTGCTGACCCTTTGTCTGGTTTGCAGACAGCACCAAAAGTATCTCTATTATTTGTCATTCTCCAAAGAGGTGTCAGGGCCTTGACTAAACAAGTAGATAAAATCCTCTTCACTTCTGTTAAGATGCCCCTTCAGATCACAATTGTTTAACGTAACACAGCAGCCTGGGGTGGTTTTGCTGCCGATACCTTTGCTGGACTTGTGCTGAAGATATAAATACAATGCTACCACTGCAATTTAATTTGAGGGTTAAACTTGCTTTAAGAATAAGTGCATTGAAGAAACAGAGCTACACTGGAAGATTTCCAGTTCACTATGACAGAGCTTACTCTTCTCATGTAATTTCAGCTTAGCCAACATTATGAGCAGTATCATCTACATCACATAAAATGCTCATTCGCAAGTGCAAACTTTTATTCCCAATTTTATTGCCACTTTGAACTACATTATTTCCAGAGACTGTAGTTCCTGATTAATCTACCAGCTTACTTATTGTTTGCACAAACCTTCTCTGCTTTGCACAAACACTAATAGCTGATTCCTCCACCGACACCTAGCAGTGAAACAAGGACTAGAAAATGTCTTTGAGGGATCTGGAAACGTAATCGTAGTACATGCAGATGGCTCCCTAAAAGAAAAGCTATAAAAAGCAAGTGACTAAGACCCTTGTGCTGCATAGCTGTGCTCTTGCAGTCAGCCTTTGCCTACCACTCTTTCAAAACAACACCCCAACAACAAATACCACCAAAAAAAAAATCCCCAACAATTGTGCACAGAGGACTGGATTTGATTTGATTTCATGGACTCACCCATCACTTCAACTTAGTCCAGGAACTGCTACTCCTCATTACAGAGGAAATGTTTCTTTCTTTCTTTCTGCTCAGCCCCAGAAGGGTTTCAAGGCACCAGGTATATGAGCAGCACAAAGCAGTCATTTAATCATAAAAATATGAATACTGGGTAAGTTTCCATGCCCAGCTGGACACTGTTATAAAAGCAAATAAAAGAAAGCATTTATTTTTTACTATTGAGTGCCAGCAGTAAAACTCATTTACAAACTTTAGCTGTTTCCCGTTAAACAGTCACTCTGCACAGAATCTCAAAACGGACATCTGCAATCCACAGATTCTCAACTCCTACCTTCCAGGCAAAACCCACTACACTTGGCTTGATCAACTAGAAGGTAACACTGTTTTCTAGAACTCTACCTTTAGGAATCTTGTTGGAATAGTGATGCTTTGGGCATGTTACACAATAGCAATGTGTTAGGGCAAGTAGACCTCTGTCAGACTGAGGGGCTCAGAAAGCTGCCTGACCACCCCAAGAGAAGATTTCTCAGCACCAGTATTACAGTCAAGGATAGAAAGAGATCAAGAAATGTGTGTTCTAATAAACCTGTGAGAGAAACAAGGGCAAAAGCACCAGCCAGGACATTTCTCCAATTTTGCTTAAAAGGCTTCATGTCCTAAAAAATTACAACTCCACACTACAGATAATCCTATATATTATAGATAAGAGATAATTCTAACTACGCATTTATACAGCAAAGAAGGTGTATCTCAGCTGCTAACTAGACAATTAATTCCTGCTAAAAAACACCAATGTCAAGAGGGTACCCTGGCAGAGCAAGGGTAAAAACTTGAGCATAAAGGAGAACATGCACAGCATCGAACTGCTAAATCAATTTTGACACCTCTCTGCCTACACTGCAACTTCAATCCATGCTAGAACAGAAAATAAACATTTTGCAACACAAAAGTGCAAGCACAACACTGCATAGAAAAACAACTTATTTGATTTTTTCCCTTATCTGAAAATCAATGCTTAAGTTTTACCCAAAGTTAATAGTGTCAGGGTTTCACTTTTCAGCCACTGTGACAAACACACAAGCAACAGGAAAGGATTCAACTTGAAAGGCGTGTTTTCCCAGAGAAGCATTTGGAAAGGAAATCGCTCTTAAGATAGCTTCTCCTGCTTTTCAGCCCTGTTTTTGTTTAAGAGCAAGTACATTTGGAAGCCGATTCTAAATTCGAGAAGTAAATGCAAACAGAACAAAATAAAATTTAACTGAGCAAGGAAAAGCAATATCAAACACATTTTTCCTGTTTTTCAATAATTCCATTTATTGAACTTCTTTGAAGCAACTGAAACTATTCATATATTGACAAACATGCCCAGGAAAGTCCAGAATGCTCTGCTTGCCTTCTCTTCTATTTCGAAACACTTCAGCCTAGGAAATTTCCCCATTAATCTGCGCTGTTGTTCATCCACTACAAGGACATTAGAAAACTTTTAGAGGGTGAATTATTTTCCTTTAATTGTATTTTCATACTTTTAGGTATTTCTTTATTTGAGCTGAAATATTAGGAGACAGACCTTTAAATCTGGTCCTCCCCTGCTGCACAACACTGCAATTAACCCTGCACTGGGATACCCAGAGACGGAGTAAGAGAAGAGGTCTCCAACAACATACAACTGTTATCAGCTGTTACCACAGCTGTGGAGCTATCAGCAAGAATCCTTCCCTGGTACTCATGTCCTTTCCTTCACATAGTGAAGAAAGGTGACCACAAACAAACTGGAACAGTAGGAGGGCTGAACATATGGGACATACAGATGGAACGAAATTTAACAATCCAAACACAGTGTCATATACTTAAAGACTAAGAAAATATCTGCTATAAGCTGAAAATTTATTCACTGGAAACACAACAGAAGACAGCCTTGAAATTGTGTGCATCAATCTGTGAGCTGTATTCCATCATCCAAGTTGATGGAATATGGAAAGAGAAAATATTTGACATTTAATGAAACATTCTCAGAAAGAATGTAACGGCTTTCTGTAAGTTAGGAGAGCCCACTGCACCCCATCAACACTCACCAATGAAACTGGGTTCTCAGGATTTTTGTACATGGATCTGTAACACTTCGTAAGTGCTGGGCACGTCAGCATAAAACTGCACCTTCATTAACTACACTTCAACCTAATCAGTGCTAGGGAGACAAGGCAGCCCAGAGAGTGTAGACTTAAATGCAAACACACAAACAGAAGCATGCAAGATTATACCCCCTAACTCTTCAGAGTGATAGGTTTTTTTAATTAGGAAACACATCTTCAACAGCTCCTCCTTTAGCAACTGCTACACTTCTGGTCTCCCTGGTAAATTCTCAGGCTTGTGTCACAGAAACAGCAGGTAAGAGGGGTTTCTAGGATCAGGCCTACAATTGCTTTGCTCCAAAGTCACTCATTCAACCATCCATGGTTAGCTCTTCCCACCCGCCCTGAAAGCACAACACCCTGTTTCCAGCGTGGGGCGGGGCTCCATTTAGACGTGTCTGCATAATATCACCACTTAATTCCATGACATTGGTACAGCGCTGACCCCTATTCACACAGAAGGCATGAAAGGAGCCCAGTGTAGTGGAACTGTGTTCCCGGCACAGCCGCGCTCTTCTGGCTGCCCTCACATGACCTCTGCTTGGTTTCTGTCACTGCCAAATGGGCAGAGCACAAACAAGTGCAGGGTGGCATGTCACATCCTCTCTCTCTCGATGCACCGAATCAAGCAATTAGACTCTACAGCAGGCACCCTCAGGCATTAAAAAGAGAGAGCAAGGGGAACAGAGTGTGTGAAGACTGAGAGACACCACCGATTGCTTTTTTGTCTCTTCTTCACTTAATCCAGTAATTAGCACTACCAGCTCTTGCCTTGGGCAGAGCAGAAGGAGAAACCATGTATGAGTTGAAATGGTATGTCCCAAATCAAGGAATGGAGTTGCTGCCCTGCCATTACAATCAATACATACGATTTTTATGTAACAATGCAGGACAACAAATCCATCTATTGTTTTCTACATTGTCAGTGTGGTCTATCATCGACTTGCTTGGTGCTCCTACTCCTGCCTCTCCTACACAATTCCTACAAGATACGGATGTCTGAGGCTGTGCTACAGGAACTTACAAGCCCCAATTTGTAGTATGTACAAGCCCCTACACTCTCAACCAACATAATCACATTTCTGTACAAAGAGCTTCTGATCAGCCATGAGGCCGTGTGGAGGCTGGAGCTGTGAAAGAAGCAGCAGAAGGAGAAAGCCCACACTCTGCAGCATTCCAGTGACTAAGAGAGATCAGATTTGGCTGCTGGCTGAGCTGACTGTCCCCATAGAACACTGCATCTATTATCTATCTAAAGGCATGAAATACAACTAATTTTTTTTAAATGTTTGAAAAAAAATCACACATTTTTAGTTCTCCAGGCAAAAGATGCACAACGATCAGGATATACAAACATACCAAATTGTGGCACAATTCCCTCTAGTTTCCCTTTTGACTTTAACAGTAGCCAAGAACTACTAGAAACTTTTGAAAATTCTCTCCGTAATAATTGCTAATATCCACAATGCCTCACTTAGGAGAGGAAATTTATTACCATATTTGTCATTAAAAATGAGAAGTGGACCAAAAAAGCATAATGGAAAACCAGTAAATGCTCTTTAATTCTATTGCCATTAATTTACATCACAGAATCAGAAGGCTAAAAATACTACCACTGTCTTTGAAGCCACCTGCTCCATCTCCTCTTAAAATATATTTTTATTTTAGAAAGAAAAAATTTAATGAGTGTCCACTAGCTTTACCAGATCTTCTGCTCCTCAAAACTGCATGCAATCAGTTTTACAAATGAAATCGTTTTACCTCTTCATCTGAGAATAACTACCTGTATTTTTGTATCCTCTCACAGTGTTTTTTTAAATGGTTATCCCCTTGCAAAATCAAGGCATCTTATAGATCACAGATTCCCCGGAGAAAAAAAACTCCCAAAGATGTACCACGAATACAGATTCCCTTCTTTTCATCAATTGAAGGATTCCCTCAATTCTTAGCTCCCAGTTAATATGAAATAATTTCATCCAGTTTGAGTCCTAAGATACTAACACATGTTTATTAAATACATCAATTTCTTCCTCAACAAATCTCACTGATCAATGTAACACAAACACATCCTTCCTACTTCTGCCACATGAATCAGCAATAACCGGGAGCAAAACCAAAAACCCTAAGCTTCCTGATACTGTGTCCTATGCACTGGAACAAAGAAGAGTCTTTTTTGGCTACTTCCCTATATTTCCATGCAGCCTTCCCATAAGCCAGGACTGAGAAGACTGGAAGTTTGCACCAAAGTAAGGAGACACCTACTCTGTGGGTCAATCTCCACTGACAGAAGCAGTGCAATTAAGAGCTCAGCTTAAGCTCTCACACAGACTTTCTACTTAATTCACTCTTCCAAATCCCGTCACCGAGGGCTTTCCGAGTAATCCAGCTACCCCAGTACTCCAGGTACACACAGGGAAGGCAGTAATAGAGCTGATAAAAGCACCCAAAATACACATACAGGTATAGTGGCCACAAGCAACCATTTAGAACTTTGGATAAAAATTCTCCTCTGCGATGCACGGTCTTCTAGGGTAATGAGAGATATTAGTAAATGCAAAATCAGAACTTTGATGTGTTTTTATACGAATAAAATTTTTCATATTGACCAGAATATTTTTCTGGCTTTAAAAGACAAAATGTGATCAGACACTAACAAAAATGCTCCCTGGATCTCGGATTCTTCTATCCTTCCTGTTTTTCCTTTCTTTTTTTTAGAGTGTGCAGCTCTGAGTCCTTTCTAATAATTGTTCTGCAGTTAATCTTACAAATTGAGATTTTTATTCCTGTGTTCAATGACATTGAAAATCGCCCATGTGAAGAAATCCCCTTGGAATTACAGCAAAACTCCTGCTATTCTTAGCACATACAATGCACAGTACAGTGAGCTGCATGGTAAGCATCCAGGTAAGTCTTCATTAGCAAATTCCTCATTTCATAATGAGAATTAACACCCTGCCATAACTTGCAAAACAAAACTGAAAATTTAATAAAGAAACCTGTTTGTAAAAGCTGAGGAGGTGAGCTGTGCTCAATGATCTGACCCGAGTCCTGCGTGACATCTGCCAGCCCCAAAGCAGTATCTTGGCTGTGCTTCATTTTCCGAGATGATGCACTTTAGTAGTCTGAGTAAGTAATCAATGCAGCACACTCCACCTCATGACTTAGAAATATTTTTTTAAAAAAATGCATCCTTACGTGAAAATTTTCGCCTTAGATTTTTTAACCTGAATGTGCACCTTAGAAACTTCTTTGATTCACTGTAAAAAGATAACAATCCAGTAACACTGACATGTCATCAAAGGTGTTATAGTCTAACCAGTAGTCCCTCATTTATCCTTGTTATGCCTTCAGGAAAAGGCACTGAGGAACACCTTCTAACCAAACTATCATTTTTATCAGTCAAATTGCAGACAGACACCTATTTTTAATACTTTATAATATTGATTTTGCATAGGAAAAAAACTCCCTATGGAAGTAAAATTTCTTTCACCCCAAGAGTTGTCATCACCTGTATTCTTCTACTGCAAAAGAGCTGCCAAAAAAATGTTTATACAGAAACAACCTCACGTCCCCATCACCTCTCCATCTACACAAGAGCAAGAGCTTTGCTAGAAGCATGTGTACGAACTCAAAGGCAGCAGTTCTTACACAAGACATCTGATCTACTTTTCAGTGAGGCCTCTTTGAACAAGTTGTGTGTCCTCCAGCACAGATAAACACATTTCCATTGACCTTTCCTATCAATTGTTCAATTCCATTCCACAAAAGCAAAGCTGCAACTTTGACAATAGTAAGGATCAAGAAGTGTTTATTCAATTAGCAAGGGGAATTCTCCACTGATTTATTACTGAGTGAATATTRTATATTCTTACATCAAATTACAAAAGATAAGACACACTTCAGTGAAATTGTATAATATGTTTTTTTAATCCCACAGATTTTCCACAAAGAGTGATTGGGAGCAATAGATTGAGATTGATGCCATTGTAGCAGAGATAAAGAAAAAGAAACCAACCACGAGTTATGGCAATCAGCTCTTTTACTGTATTTTAGAAGTCATAAAAAAACACTTAAAAAGCGTAGTACTTCTCCTGAGAAGTCTAACACCTAATATTTAATATATATTTCATTATATATCGTTGTTTTTATTCTATCACTGAAATTGGTAACTCTGACAAGCCTTTTCACAAATTTTCAGTTAAGATTCAGGTAAAACTTACATGTAAGACAAAACCACTAAGACAAAACGTACAACATCCAATTGATATGTTTGGCTGAATGAAGAATTAAAAGCAAGCCTTTTTTTTATTTCCATGTTCAATTTAACATTTAGAATGCTTTATGCAACATCCAAAAGTTTTATCTATTTGTTTTAATTTGTAATCCTTTTCATTACTAAAAATCTGATCTGTCTACCAAATTCAGCTAACTGGGGATTAGGCCAATTAACTGTAAACATATTTCCCTTCAAAATAAGAGTAACACAGGCAGTAGAATTGCAGCAATTCTAAACAATATGAGAAAAATGAACTTTCAGCTGTTATTGATTTCTTATGTAAATCCTCAGTAACAGAATTTATTTAACATAAAGGAGCATGGTCAGTTACAGACACCCAGGCTGCAGCTTCTTTTTGAAAACTGTTGTTTTCAAACATTAGTTTTAATTTTCACTGTGTCATGAAACACAGAAGATGTCAACTGTATAAAGACAAGAGTTTGCAGTGGGAATTGCAGGGGAGCTAAAGTAACTGTGGCCATCTGTACTTATATTCTGCACCAAAACTATGGCACTTCACACAGAACCCAGGAGCTCCTTCCAGCTCTGGTGTGCTTATCTTAACCTACCTTGGTCCCAGAGCACTGAGCTTGGGGCAGGGGGAATGACACAGCTGTTTTTAGAGAAAGGCTCTGAAATTTCTACAGTTTAGATGATGCCATACCTTTAATTGGGAGAGGGCTGACAAGCAAAATGCATTTTGTCTTGATGTACAGAGGAAGACTGTTTTCTTTTTAAGACCATCTAACACATTACAAAGTGAGAGCTAATCAGTTTTACACATGCAAAGACACATGGAGTTAAACTGCAACTTCTGTACAGCACTTATACTGTACATAAAAAAGCATGAGAGTTTACTACCATAAAACAAACAAATGCCTAAAACTACACTCATGCTGTTTAGATCCTTATTACGTCAAAGGAACTTTGGAAGACAAAATCACCAAAAAGAGGATTACAACAGAACATACGGAAACTGTTGCATGCTTAGCAAAATTGAACATTAGCAGCAGTGCAATGTTACAGTTGCTGATAAAAAGCCTTGGGCCTGAAGTACGAGGCACTACTCTCTTTACCTTTCACTAACCTTAAAATAAAAACAACTTCAAAAACATATATAGACGTTTCTTCTTTTTTAGCAGTAGTAACCTGAATGGGGACCTTTTGTTAGCAATTCCTAAGGTCATAAACTTTTATTTATATACGAGACTGTTTGCTACGTAGTGTCAATAATCTGCTGATTAAAGGTCTCTCAAGTCCCACAGACACAATAGACCATGACAGCTTAATGACCTGCTTATTATAATCTGGTGTAAGATACTTCTAGAAATTAACATTTTCTCATTCCAAACTAGTCTTGGAATTAATGAAGAAGTTTAGAAACAAGAGTGAGAGACCTGAAGCTATGTATTAGACAATGAACTGAAAGAACACATGACAGCACCACCACCAGAGAGTTAATGAGCAGCTTGACCTTCAGTACACATGTTACAAGCTGATTATCAGGAGTGCCTGGGAAGTGACCGCCCACAGTGAGCAGGGGCTGACCCTAGAATGACACAGCAGCTACAGCAGCTACAGCATCTGAGCTCTCACCATGGTTTTGCCACTGACCTGCAGCAAGACCCTAGACAGGTCATGTCCCTTCTGTGCCTCAGTTTTTCCCTGTCATCTTTTGTCTTGTCCAAATAGACTGAATTCTTCACGACAAGGCCTGTCTCAAAGCTGAGGGTTGAGCACAATGCTATCCCTGTTGTATAAGCAGAAAACCTAGTAGTTTCTCAGACTCAGGAAGGGTAAAGTGTTGATAAAACATTGGTTTCTTATTGTTCAATTAAACAAGACTGAATTTGGGGGTTCATGACAGATTACTGCTGGTTCACTTCCACTTCAATGTACTGAACATACAAGAAAGAACACAGCATGTTCTTTCTTAGCACATACAATGCATTTAGCAAAAAGCATTTACAAAACAAAAAAGCATTTAGCAAAGGTTTCATTTTAGCAATACTGCTAACACTCATTGGTTTTGGCCATATACTATTACAGTGGGTTACAAATCTGCTATTCAACAGATTTTAAGAAGTCTAAAGAAAGGGAAGGGAGGGAAAAGGGAGATAAATGTAGGTGTAAAGGAATGGGTCTATTGACATTTGATAAAAATATCTAGGAAAATCCCAGAGGAGACACAAGAGAAATGCAGAGACCCATCTTTTCTAGTGGCCTGTCCTAAACACCAGTAGAAAAGAAATCTAAAAGCAGCTTTATCAACCATTCACACCTGACAAACTTTCACCAGCACCAGGACATTAAAGGCTGTTTTGGTACCTTTTAGCCACAGCAGGAAGCTACACTTTAAAAGATGCAATTACCTTGTGTGACAAAGCCAAACACTTTTTTTTCCCAATAAAAGCCTGAGAGTCAAAGAAGGAAGAAAAGAAAAATAAAGCAAAGAACATAAAAAGCAGGATAGAGGGGGTTCATGTGACTTGTGCTGTCTAGTTCATTTTCTCCTTGCCTGTCCTAATTAAAGTGCACTTGGGATCAACATAATTAAGTCTAATAATGCCACAGAGGATCCTAAGAGAGCAAGGGCACTAAGCTTGTTTGCTACACGCTCATGTCCTTGCCCTTGCCAGAATAATCTGAAGTGCTGACCAGATTGAAACCTGCCCCTTGTGATATTTTTTGCCACTCTTGGACATCACAAATACAATTCAGGAAACACCAAGCTGTAATGGCCAAGATCACAGATGGAACCCAGGCAAGTCAATGAAAAGATATAAACAACACCATGAAAACAAAAGAAAAGGAAACCCCAAACTTTGATAACATTTCTCCCTGTGGGCAGTACTAGCTACCTGCTATTTTGTCTGTTCCAAAATTCCTCATCTGTTTTGCATGTCCACCCAGTTCTCAGAAGAGGAGAAATTCCCCTATGAAATGAGGCTTGGAACAAAATCCTTGTTTTGGGACAGCAGATTTCTTCCAYTTAATTTGCTCTGCAGATTGCATTCATTACATTAGATTATTTTAAAAACAAACAGAAACCCTAAGAAACAAGAACAGAAACTTGTTCCAACATGCCTTTAGGCAACAACCAGCTTTAATCAGCTCCTCCAGAGAAACAAAAAAACCCAAACCCCACATGATAACCATCCCATGCGCTGAAACATAAATTTACTGTTCAGTGACAAAATGTTCATTCTTTAATGTTCCCTGACAGTGTTACTAGCAATGAAGACTGCAAAACAGATTTATCTAGAGTTTTCCATATGAATTATCAACTTTAAGTGACTACTACTAATTTCACGTAATTTCAACTGAATACTTGCTGTGCAGTCCCAAATGTGTTTAAAGGATAATTTCAAATAAGAATGCTCTTGCATTCTTTATGTTGAAGGCTGGGTTGCTTTCGGTTGTTTTTTTATTTTTGTTGGGATAGGGTTTTTTGTTTGATTTAATAAGAAAAAAGTAAGTTACACTTACAAATAGGATTTCTAGGAGATTCATGTTTTCATCCAAAATGTTGACTCTGCTCATTCAAATACTTTTATTTCTTCCCACAGACTGTCAGCAGTGACAAGACAAAGTAAACTTTACATCAAAATTGGCAGAGTAGTCAAAGCGAGTGAGCGGCTGTGCAGCGCTCAATTGGCGGCTGAGGTTAAACCACAACAGCATATCAGAGACATGAAATAACACGGTATTTTTAAAAGCTTGAAAGCTTCACCAGGTAGCATCTCCTTCAACCACAGAACCAGTTCCAGTGTTTTTACCACGCTCTTGCAAAAAACTTTTTCCTTATATCTAATTCAAATCAACCCTCTTCAGTCTGAAAATGTTAACCTTTGCTCTATCACAACAGGACTTCCTAAAACGTTTGTCCCCAGCTTTCCTGTAGGCTCCCTTTAGGTACTGGAAGATGCTGTGAAGTCTCCCCCAGAGCTGCCCTTCTCCAGGCTGAGCAGCCCCAGCTCTAAGCCTGTCTGCACAGGAGTTCCATTCCTCTGATCCACTCGCCCCAACAGCTCTATGTCCTTCTGGTGCTGAGGACCCCAGAGCTGGGTGCGATACTCCAGGTGGGGTCTCATGAGAACATCCTTTAAAACACTTTTAGGAATCAGTAGGAAAAGGATTTTAAGCTGCTGTTGCTGCTTTACAGTTTACAGAAYGAAAACACAGGCTCTTGATGACCAGCTTTGTCATGTTTGCCATGTACCAAGGCAAACCTCTGCCAAGCCTGGCTCCACTTGAAAAAGCAACTGAGTAACCATTAACTCAGATATTTACCAATTTTCAATACTAATAATGGCTCTGAAGCAAATCAAATAATGGCTGGAAGTTTCTTTTCCTCCACTCAGACAAGGACAAACAACTACAAAAAAAAAAAAATAGGCTGGCAATTGTCTCTGTATTCTTTAGAAAACAAAACTGGGCAGATGGTATCCCTGCCCATGGCAGTRSGGGTGATGATCTTTAAGATCCCTTCCAACACAAACCATTCTGTGATTCTGTGTTGGGAGGACTATTATTATTTCATGCCACAAGACTGTACTTCCCCCTATGCACTTTAAGTGCTCTTAATGACACCCACTACATTTAGATCAAAAAGGTTTCGCAGGGGACATTGACACTGCAGCTGTGCACTGTGCTGTTGAAATTATTTTGATTAATGTCAATGTACAAAGTAAAACCCTTATTTTAACAGCAATATCCACCCACAAGTTCCCTGGTGTCTGTTCTGGGCCCCATTACCTCCAACAAGACTAACTAGTCATGAGCATTTTGAAGGAATTTGAATCAAGAGGCTCTTATTATCAAGTGTGGGTAAGTAGTCTTAGTGAATCTACTAGGACACAACAGTGAGAATGGGGAGAATAAGCTAAGTAAGCAAACAATTACCAATATCTCCCTGCCAAAATGGAAGGACATGACAAGTAATTTCCAGGTGCCTATCCTGTRTCATTCAATATTTTTTTTAACAGCAGGATAAAAGAAAACAGCACATTTAATAGGTCTTCCTGTAGCAGTCAGAATGAGACCTCATGTTTATTTTAACAGACTCTGGAGATCTAGACAGAATGAAATCATCCATTCAGCAGAGGCAGCGTACAAGGAGCTCCTCAAAAGCTGACGCAGCCAAGTGCAGAAGTGCAATGCAGAGAACAGTGCGTGGCAGCTCCTCACAGAAAATGATCTAATACAGGATTATTCAAATGGCTGATGCTTGTTAAGACTCTCGGTGCAAGTATGTTCTGCCCAGACTTCAAGGTCCCAGCTACATAAACATATATCCATATAGCATGTCGATTTCTCAGGACAATCCCCCACTTCCCACCCTTTTCCTCCCTCCAACGGCAACACTAAAGCACTGCTGTAATTTCAGCCACAATAACTATGTGCTTCTCTGGCAAATACAGTCACACACTACTTCCTTATTGAGTGGGCATAATTTAAAAAATTAAAGATCACAAATAGTAAGTGTTTTAAAGACCTAAGGTAAATTCTAAGTTGAGTCAACAATAAAAAGCCACTACACAAAAACCCTACTCCACACAGGAGCTTAAAATTGAAGCCATATATCCTGCAAAATACAGACAGTAATCCTTATGTTCTGTTTAGTCCCTATAGAGCTTAGCTGGGTGTTACATCTAGTTTTAGGCACTTAACTTTTACAAAGACATGGATTGCTTAGGGTATCTAAGAAAGCAAAGAAGTAACTGTTGGTCTAAAAAAAACCCAACAGGCTTAGAATCTTTATTTACAACACAAAGGACAGCAAACTGGTAATACACTCTAACCACTGCATAACGAAAAAGGAATAACCTGTACTCTTTGTTCACAACAGAAACAGCAATAGGCTGATATTTAATCAAAGATAAGTTAGGTGAGATATCAACTAAAGCTCTAACAGAAGGACAGTAGAACACATCAGCTTCTCTGGTAAGTCCYCGTTCTACTGCTTTCCTGAGCCAAAAACACTGAGTAGTTGGAGCCTTCCCTGTATGATCCATTATTAAGCTGTCTCCCTATTCAGCAACACCTGTGTTTTCAAAGAACTTTCTTTTGCTACTGATATACTTGTAGAGGCCCTCCTCAGAAATTTTTAATGCCCTACACTAGTTTGAACTGCAACCAGGCTTTGGCCTGCTGGGTGGCATCCCCAGTGCTCAAAGGATGTTTGCACATATCCCTCTGCCTGTCTTTGCTTGTATTTCTTCTATGCTCTTTTTTTTACGTTTGAGTTCATTGAAACTCCTTGCTTAGCTCAACATCCCTTCTTCTGACATTCTTGGCACTTTGCACACTGGGATGATCTGTTCTCAACCTCTCAATAAGCTTTCCTTAAAGACCTCAATCAAATCAAACTATTAGCAGTTTTCTGTTGTCAATTATCAATAAGAGAAGTTGATTTGTCTTCAAAATCTTTTTTTCATCTTTCTGAGATTCAAGTAACAGGTTACAAGGTGGTGTTAAAATTTCCAGAAAGGCAAATACCACAAAAACAAGAAAAACTTGTAAAAATAAGGTGTAACTAAAGCTAGTACAGACTAACTTACAAGCTGTCATTGTAGTTATTTTGCCATGTCTCACCCCATCTCCCATGCCTTCAACGAATACACATTCTTTGCTTTTGAGCTGAAAGCTTTTTCTTCTAGTACAAGAACAAGTTGAATGTATTGAAAGGTTTTGTGAGTGAATAAAAAATTGCAAACTGAAGAGACTAATGTAGACCTCCAGATTTGGCAGTATACACTAAGGATAATAATCCTTTACACCTCAATACTCTCAATGTTATCGTTTAAAGTCATATTTTATAGGTCACTATAAAAGACTTCAGACATGCTGCAAATGATCACTTGGAGAAATCTGACAATCCTACCTTTCTTTATCCCCAGGATGGAAAGGGAGCTAATTCACTCCTCCAAACTAGCATCTTCCTGAGGATGTAAGTGCCTCTGTCCTCCAACTGTGACAGACAATAGATCCACTTTAGAATCATGGGCACGAAAGGCCTAAAATAGTTAAATGGATTTTCATGGGTGTAAATCACATACCAACAAACTGCTGCTTATAAGCTTTTTCTCATGAACCTTGTACCTTCCACACAATACCATGGTCTAGAATAGATAAAATATTAGTGCAGTTTGCCTTGCAGTAGCATAGATTTTTTAAGATCTGACTCCTACTGCTAAAAAGAGGCAAAGAAGCTGCACCAATTGGAGAAAGCTGAGAGAACATTCTATGGCAAAATGCTGGCAACTGTCACATTCATCACCATAATATCAACATCAAACTCTAACTCTTTAGCCATTCCCCCCAAAAGAATGAACAGAATATAGTCGTTTTTAAGGACCACATAAGAAACACCAATATTAGCAACAAACTTTATTTGCAACATTTCACTGCTTTATCCCCTAACCCCTTTCTTTTGCAAGCAGTTCCCATTTCCATCAGCATGCTGGTTTTGGCTGGGATAGAGTTAATTGTCTTCACAGTAGTCAGTATGGACTATATTCTGGATTTGTGCTGGAAACAGTGCTGGTAACACAGAGATACTTTCATTCCTGCTGAGCAGCACTTGCACAGTCAAGGCCTTTTCTACTCCTCATCCCACCCCACCAGCAAGGAGGCTGGGCGTGCACATGGAGTTGGGAGAGGAAACAGCTGGGACAGCTGACCTCGACTGACCCAAGGGATATGCCACACCAAATGACATCATGTTCAGTATATTAAGAGGGAGGGAAGAAGGAAGGAGAGGACATTCAGTGATGACATTTTCCTTTCCAAGTATCCGTTACACACGATGGAGCCCTGCTTTCTTGGGAAAGGCTGAACACCTGTCTGCCCATAGGAAGTGCCGAATGAATTCTCTGTTTTACTTTGCTTCTGTACACAGCTTTTGCTTTACCTATTAACTTGTCTTTACCTCAACTCCCAAGTTTTCTCACTTTTACTCTTTCAATTCTCTCCCCCATCCCAACACAGGGGCACTGACTGAGCAGCTCTTGGGGCTTTGTTGCCAGCTGGGGTTTAAAGCATGACAATTAGGAAAGTTACATTACAAAAGAAACCACATTTAAATTACCAGAAAATAATAAAAGATAACTTGCAAACACAGCAGATGTCTGCTACAGTCACATTTCTAACAGAATGACCAGAGTTTTACTCTTATTTGAATGGAAAAGGCAATTTATAAAGGAAAATGACATTACATAGCCTGGTTGAAGGACAAAGCAAATCAGATTGATGAAAAATGCAAGAATAAGAAGTGTTAAGCAATTTCTGTGATATAAAGTAATTTTAAGACCTGTGTGTATATGGATGTGTATATAAATACACACATATACACATGGATTATTCTAGTGAGACTCRGGTTATTCCAACATTCCTCAATGAGAATTTGCAACAGTCTCTGAATAAAGGGAATAAGAATTGTACCTTTCTAGGTAGAATTTAATGCTGAAGAACCATTTAAGAGCAAGAGGAATGACAGTTTCCCAGACTATTCCAGAAAACCAAACTCCTGCTTCTGTTTTCTAACAAAATCAGTTTACACTTTATCTGACTCCTACTTCTCATGCAAGAAACCAATACATATCCACCTGCTCAGTAGTGAGATTTCCTACCTATTGAGAAAGAGACTCGCATTCTACTCCTTCAGGTCACCACCATGCAAGTCCTTTGATTAACGAGGAGCAATACTACTTGAAGCCTTAAAGCCTTTCTTGAATTCTCAATACTAGAAAATTAAAATCCTCAAAATAGAGAGGCATCAACTCCTGAAGGTTTATGGACCTCGTAATAATTATGTTTTCCCACAAAACTCTAACGACTTGTTACTGTTAGCTCTAGTTAACTTGTTATTCATTACTTGAGATCTTCCTTTTTCTTGGCTCATTAGTTTTCATGGGCAAATAAAAATAGAAAAATGAGTAGTCCAAAATTCTCACTATATTAAATATTATAAGCTATGCGTCTTTTCAACTTAATTTATATACAAACAGTAATCAAAAAAGTTATACAATGACCAAGAAATTAAAAACAAAACAAAATACACCTCGTTCTTAAATGGGTTTCAAATAAGATGCACACCCAAAAAAAAAGGACAGATATTTTGATGCAAGATTTGTGTACTCATTTGTCCAAGCACCAACCTGATCACCAGATAAAATAATGACAAGATTGATGACATTGGAGTTATTTTAATAGGCTGAAATGAAGTAGGACATGGAAAAAGATAAGAAGCTCACCATGATAAATGCAGGCAGCTACACCACTTGCTAGAAATATTGACTTTGATCATCTTGGAAAACCATGAAAAAATGTTCAGTCAGTTTATTGTCAGTCCTGACAATAAATTAGGGAGGAAAAAAATAGTTTAAAAAGTGGCATACGAAATAATTTAGGCCAAAGACACAAATCTCACTGCCTTTCCAGAGAATAAATACAGTTTTCAATCCTTGAGTGTGCATATTAGACACCCACTATAAGTCAAATTCCTTTTAGTAGATGCAAATAAAAACAACACAACAAATCACGCTGAGCACTGTGAGCAAGGAAAGTCGAGGGAGTTGATAAACAGAGAAGCTGGGACCCATCACAGGAAACTGYGATTTTATGGCCAGGAGCAAGAAGGAGTTCCATGCCAACTAGCATTTTGAGGGGAATCAACTAGTCATTAAAAGCTGCATTAAAAGCAGGTTATGCTGTCTGAGCCAGGTGAGCAGCCTGTCTCATGAGCAGCTGACATTGCTGATTCACAGGGATTCTACAGTTAACACTCAAGTCATGCACTGGAAGAGAAAGACTCTTTGGAAATGAGCTAAAAATTCAAATACGTAATGTGAAAGAACATTTTAAAAGTTTTAAAGCAAAAACCATGTTAGACCTGAAAAATAAAACATTTAACTGTCCTGAAGTGTCCTAACAACATCCAGACTGAGAAATCACTGGATTTCTTGGATGGATAATCATGAAAGTTATCACCACAGAGTAATCGAGAGTCTAGCTGTTTGGAAACTTGTTTAAGATGCTAAAGACACTGTCCTGATTAATTTTTCAATTTGTCTGAGCCAGGGGCTGAATCTGATCTGAATATCTTCTGAAGACAGAGAGATTACTAGCCAAACAAACAATTCCATATTGAAACAAGAAACTTAGGAGAATGCTCCCTCCTAAAAATAAATAAAAGTAAAAAATTAGACACTTTCTTGGTTATATTTCAACAAATTTGTATTTCTTTATTAACAGATTCTCAGGAAATTGGTTGACCTCAGGGAGATTTTCCTTAATTTACTATTATTGGAAATGGTTTCACTTGGTAACATATGAAGGCTAGCCAAGAGCCTCTTCCCCCACACCCCAAAACTCCTGAATATTTTCCCCATCTGTGCTTTCACAGGTGAATGCCCAGTTTCCAGGGTCTTTGCCTGGACAGATACGGCCCCAGCAAGCAGAAGCCTTTGATCAGTTTCCAGCTCACTGCTGGAGAATATTTGTTTAGGGCTGATGCTACTGTAAAACAGCATGAAAGTAAGTAGTGCTGTGCATAGGGGCACACAAGGCACGCTCATTTTCAGAGTAATGACCTAGCTAACACGAGCAACCTCTACTGCTTTGCAGTCCTGCATTGCTCTTGGTATGAGAAACTTCTTGTAACTTACTCAAGTAGAACTGTCAAGCACCAGACTTGTATCTACCACTGAGAATAAAGTGTGGTGTCCCAAAGGAAATCACTGTTAGTACTTCTCCAGCTGAGAAACTGTAGTGGCATTTACTGAAGTACTTCTGCTGCTGTATTTCCTATAATTACTTCTTCAAACCCTCATCTGTTTTGATTGCTAAAGGTCCATGGCTAGCAAGGAAGCTAGCATGGCTTCCTTTGGGGAAAGCAGGCATACAGCTTCACATAAAGAGGCCTTTAAACAAGAAGCACACTTCGCAGACAAACTGGCCAGTGCTCAATATATGCTTCTACTTTTGGTTGGCATTACTTAAAATGTTGTGTTAGTAGAATTGTGTCCCTCCCAAATTTAACATCTCCCTAACCTTGGCCAGCCTACTTAACATGACCTGTATCGGAATCCCTGCCCTGCGTACTACCTTTGCCAGAAAAAGTAGAAATCAGCACAAACATGATACAGGCAACAAGCTAGAAAAAAAGCTTTTCTCTATCCCTTCCCCCAAGATGATGCCAGTCAAGGAGCAACCTGTGGCTTGCAAGGAGTTGGCAAATTGCCCTTTGGATACAGAAAGCAGATGGGTTATAAGCTACTGGATACTGAAAGGCTTAGACTTAGAGAGGTAAGAAAGGACATTGTTTGTTAAATCCATTCCTTAAAATCCTCATCAAAAGGCAACTGTCCTTTGCTAGCAYGCAGTTCATCTTCATGCCAGATCAACCAGGGCCACAGGGTGCTCTAAAGACTGTCACGCTGATGCCTCAGAAGTAGTTGCCCAGCTCATATCCATTTCTGAAAACTCTTTTCCAGCAATCTGCACAACTTCCCAGTCCACTCAAGAGTCATGCAAGAAACATCCAAGATAACAGCTGAAGAAATGGGTATAAAATCTTGGATGAAAGCCAGCAGTTCCCAGAAAACAGATCTTAATTCTATACTCCATTCCTCCAAGGCTGACTACAGGGCAATATGCAGTAACCAATTTCTTATGGGAACTTTAATCTCTTTGGACAGAGACTGGGAGGAGTGAAACACAGGGAGTCCATGAAGGCAAAGAAAATAGCCTAAAAGAGGCAGATGTAAGGGAGAGGTGACATTTTCAGATTTATTTCACTTGATTGGAYAGAAGTGCACATCACTTGGGCCGTTTGTCAAAAACAAGGGAAGACTAGAAATGACAAGGGAAAAAAATAACCCAGACTAAAGAACAAATTCACCCAGGAGTTTAAGAGGGGCTAAACTAGATCCCTGTACTATTTATATAACAGAAAAATACTGAAATGACTGGCTATTTATGAGTAATTATCATGGCTATTATAAAAAGATTTGTTAAGGGAATTTTGGCTGTTATATAATTATTCTATGGGACACCATCTGTCTTTAAGTCTTCATAAAATTAAACATATGTTGTTTTCACCAACTGCTGTAGTAGACTCGCATTCTCATCCTGCTTACGTGCTGCAACATAAGAAGTCTATTCATATCACTGGGAATATGTCAGAGCCAAATATCAAGTAGTGCTCTGCTAGCAGTTCCTTTTGAAAGCCAGGCCACCTCCTCCCATGCTCAACTAATAACTCAAGGGTAACTCAAGGGTTGCACTAACTCATCATACATAGCTTAGCCTCTTGCTTTGCTGCAGCTTTCCTTTGGCAACAGAGTTAGGATCTGAATACTAAGGGATGCTTCAGTTATTCTTAGCTTTTTTTTCCCCTCCTCTTTCAAGTTCAGGCAGAGGGCAACTCAGAACTTTAACTGCTCAGAGTTCCTGTCTATGAACCAGGGTCCTCTGCAGCAGGTTCCTACTCCATCCCTTTGAATAAGGTGTTTGGATAGGATCAAAGGTATGTATTCATTTTCCTTCCAATAAGTATTGGAGATGTGGACCAAAGGGCTTCAGAATTATTACAGAGGAAGGAGAAGGGGATAACACATTTAGCACCTTACTTCCTCTGTGTTCTTGACAAGAGGTCAGCAAAGTTTGAAGAGTGGTGCTACAAGAATTGTCACACAGCAACGCCATCTTTCAGTCCACCGGTAGGCCATGGTACAGGACCAAGACTACACAAAACTCATTACATTCCTCCTCCCCCTCAAAAAATAGTTCCAACTAGTCACAAATTATGCTGGCTAGTCACATATAAGCCTTGCTATTTTGAGATATCAGTATAACAAACAATAACAAAAAAACCAAACAGACAAAACCCAACAAATCCAAAACAAGACAAAACAAAATTAGTGTCTGAATCGAGGAACTGCATGGAAGACTCAGCTGAACTCTCCAGAGCAAGACTACATACAATATAAAACATGAAACAGAATCCTCTACCTATACCTGTATATCGTTTTCCACTCAGGAGCCCCCAGAAACAACTACACATCAAAACATCAAGTTAACAGCGCTGCTGAAAACAAGTGAAAGTTCAAACCAAAACACATTTTACCAAGTAAAGTCAGCCCTTTGCATCAAGTCTATGCTTCCATTTCATTTTTTCTCTGAAGTACAGAAGACTTAATACAATTTGTCATAGCCACTAGGACAGTTACAACACAATTAGATGAAGTGGGCTGCCTCCCTTTCCAAATGCTCACAGAAGGAACAATAACCTCAGAAATTGGACAACCAAAGTAATCTGATTTCATTTTTTTAAAAATTGTAGAATGACTGGCATGTACAAAAAACTGACAAATATAAAATAATCCTAATTACAAATTGAACAAACTGTTGATTTGGCAATATACTTGAACCATTAACATGTTAGAACTGATAAGTYCTCCAAATTTAAGCCTCATACAAAAAATTTGCTACAAGGTTGTAAACAAAAGACGTGCAATGCAATGCACAAAAATTATCTAAATGAGAAGAAACAACAGTCAAAGACTGGAGCCTTTAGGTAAGATTTACAAAAGGTATTTCATACAGATCCACACATGCTAGCCACTACCGGGGAGAATTACTTCAGGTCTTGAGAGCTGCACAGCACTTTGTGTAGCCACATAGGTGGTGCTAATAAGCTTGACGGTTCCATCCCCATGTAGGCCATTCACTCAAGAGTAGGGCTCCATGATTCTTGTGGGTCCCTTCCAACTCACTAATTCTGTGATAAGTGTTTTTAAAAGCAGCACTCCACTCGATTGAGAAGGAAGGACAGTGTGTGTGGCAACAGCACTCAGGCGGTTTTTGTTCCGCAGGAACAAAAGGAAATTAGCAGGGCATATCCCAAGGCCGGAGCAGGAGCTGCCTGGACCCTGAGCCTGTCACAGGTGGGGTGAGCAAGGCCCCCTCAAGCTACCTGTGGTCCTTTCCATCCAAGCCTCATCGACTCAAAACACTACAGCTGCTGTGACTGGCACCCTGTGGCRCAGGCCCACACAGTGCTCACCCCACACTTTCTGCTCAGTCCAACAAGTCCTGCTGTGTCAAATACAGAGCTGGCTGGCAAACAGACCCACAGAGTGGTTCTTTTATCCATGCCTGACTCCAAGCTGTGCCGATGTGCTCCCTCATGCAATCCCCCGACATCAGCCCAATTTAATCAGCCTGGCCACAGCACTGGACACTTGGCCCCAAGAGACCATTTACTTCCCGGCATTGGGCAGCATTGACTGGACCTACTGACCAGTTTCCTGTAAGAAAATCTACTCTGTTAAAAGATGCTTCTGGCAAATCTCCACCAATTCTTTCTGTCCTTCTGGATCCAAACTACTATCTAAACTATCTGTACTAAGCAGATATTTCAAATACTTTACAGTTCTGTAACCTAAGGGCTGAAATAATTCCATTTGCCATGACCTGCCTGCCTAGTTTCAAGGCAAAAAACCTCCACACACAAGATCTCAGAGACAAGATCATCTGCAAACTGGCACACTTTTTTCAAAAACCTTTGCTAAGTTTCCCCATGTTAATCCCTTTCTGGAAATGCATAATTTCGAAAGTATTTTAAATTAGCCTCCCATTGAGAAAGCCTATTTCCCTGCCTGCTGCCTCTCCCCAGCCAGTGTTGGCACAATATAGCAAAGTAGCTGCAAGTCTGAGGACTGCCAGCTTGGGGCAGCTCCACTCAAGACAATAAGGAAATGGATGCTGCATGACTTCTGTATTAAAAGCTCCATCTCAAGGCTGATACAGACACTCCAACTTGATCAATAAGCACAGGACTGGAGCACAGCAATATTTCTGGTATATGAACAAAATCAGCTCAAGTAATTGAATACCAGGGAGCAATACTTAGATTCAGCAACAATCTATTATTAGAAAAAGATTATTTATCACCAGATACTATAGATGTATTTTGATGAGCTTCTGTTTGTTGGTCTTTAAATTGCTTTGTTTCCCTACAGTTTATTCAAAGAATGCAGAAAATAATTTCTTTGCAACACAATCCAAGCAAAAATTAAAGTGGTGAATCTCAGCTCTTGTGAAAGGTTTTAAAAGCGTTCACCTAAATTTACTATTATACTGTCATGTGAAATAGGCTTTCAATAGCATCAGTGCCAATACATCTCACACAATAAAGCAACTTCTAGCAAACTCAGAAGTACAGCTTCTGGGAGAAAACATTAAGATAAAGTCTCACTCCAGCTGATGAGAAAAACCCATTCACTGTAAAAGCCTCTTCATATGCAGGTAGCACTGCTGCTCTTGAATATGAAAAACAAGTTTCATCATATCACTCTTCCCAGCAGTGCTGCGCCTTTCCTTGAGCTCTGCTGAAAGCATGAGCAGCTAGGAGTGGTTAATGATGGCAACAGAAGTACATCTAACCACATCAGAAGAGAAACTCAAATTCACGGATCAACTAACAGCAAAAGAACCTCTGCAACAAAAAGTTTTCAATCTGCTGCTTCAGGAGCATGGGGTTGCATTTCATTTCAAGTCCTCACAGGAAAACCATATCCCTAGGAAAAGGGCAGGAATGCAGTGTTCTAAGCTAATTAAGGAAGCACTGGAAGAGAATGACTCATGAGTGAACACAGATGAACACCAACCACTCCAGGTTCAAAGTGCAGGTAGGACACAAAGATCRTCTGTCGCCACCAGTAGGTTGGGGTGCCACCGTCCCACGCAAAGAGCCAACAAAAGCGAAAGGGCAGCACAGCAGCCATGCAGCCTCTCTTGGCAATTTTCATGCACTTCCTTCTTGATCATGGCTACGTGTCAATGAAGTCATCTACAGTGCAGCAAATTCAAAACATCAATTCCCTCTTCCCTGAAATTCTGCTAAGGAAAATCTGGTCTAAAAGTAAGAGAACCTTCCTCTCCTATCCCATATAGTACACATACACTAGTCACTGTGCAAGCAAAAGAAAATCACACACTAGTGTAATCCTAAAAAAGACTTTTAGGAAAATTCCAGAAATTTCAGGTCAAAATAACTCAAATCACACTTGCTATTCTGCAGGTTAATCACTCAGCTCCATGTCTAAGGTATAAGGTAAAAATGCCAGTTGCATTTAAAAAAGGTCAAAGCAGGTTGCAAAACAATGTTGAAATGCAGGGGTTTACATGGTATAAGAACTGATGATATACTGGATTGAAGCAAGGAACAAAATAAACTGTATAACTACTCATATACAGCAATTTACTGGAGAGTAAAAGTAAAAATCATTATGTAGTCCTACAGCAAGCAACTTGCATTAAATGGACAGAAAAAAACCCAAAAAACCAAAAAAACAAGTGAGGACAAGCCTGAACTACAGATAGCTAAAAAGCAATCAAAGCATAATAGATTTAATACTACCATTAAAAAATATCTTCAATAAACTTGTGATAATTGCTTGATGTTTGACATCTGCACGCAGAAGAAATCTTTTTACATTTCTATCATTTCAAATTCACTGCACCATTGCATTTAGCCTGCAAGCAGAAAACTGACAACAGCACAGAGAACCTCCACTACATTCTCTTACAGCTGATCCTGATTCCCTTTCCAGGGTCATATGTGTGCACATACTGATGTGCTTTCTGGCAGGGTTTGGTCTGTGCCTATGCGAGTAACTTTTTATCAGCAACAGTTCTTAAGCCTCTAATGCTCATTCCCTGGTAGAGAGGTTGCTTCCTCCTTAAGACACTACTTTCTTTAGCTGTTCTCTAAACTGGAACTATGAATTATGTCATTTTCAAAGCAAACAAAGTAACACATAAAAACAATACATTTGCAACCTATATAATTTCACCATTTCAGTTGAGAGAGCTGACAAACCAGCAGTGACACCAGTACAGTTAACAGTGTCGCCAGCCAGCGGATGGAGAATCTGCCACCAAGACAGTCACTTCATATAACATAGAGCGAAAACTCACCACAATTTTTCTGAAAGGATGCTCCTCAAAACAAACTAAGCATCATTAAAGCAAACAGGATCTTCTATTTTGTTCTGCAAGAAGTTACTGAATTTAACTGGAAGCATCAGGGAAAAAAAGTATTATTACTACACAAAGATTTGGAAATTAAGAGTACTAAAAATCAAGTACTTTGAATTAAAACAGCAGATGTGTAATTTGCACCTCACTACTCTTGCTGATCTGTTCTGCAGCCACTAGAACATACTTGACAATGATCTAGATGTAACACTTAAGCATTAATTTTGCACGCACCGCACTTAGCAGAACTAAAGTTTTGATCAACACATCAGTCACCAGTGCTGAAGAAAACAAAGAGAACCAGCACACTTGAGCAGAGTCCTTATCTTCTGCTTCTCCTATCACCACTATGTCCTTCAACATCCTAGAAGGAGCCCTAGTAAGGAAAGTGATCTTTCCCAGTAGGCACTGCCACATGCAATTCAATCCACACCAAGGGACCCCTGTAACATTACAGCTGTTGTGAGAATACATTCCCACATCGCCAGTGCCAGCCAACAACAACCTGGGACAGCTGTAGCCACTGCCTGACACGGCTCTTTCAGCTGGTCACCAGTTTCATTTCCTCAGAGCACCTGGTTTCCAAAAGCTTAGGAAAAAACTAACTTTAGCAGTGGTGAGTAATCCTACCAGATTTAAGAAACTCAGTGTGGTTATGTTCCAATATCCTTTCCCACATTTCTAAGTGTCCAGCTGGCTTCTTCATGGTTCTTGCGTTTGCAGGCTACAAATACAGCTCACGGAAGGAGCCCGCAGAAGTCCATTTTGGTTCTCCCTATCAAGCAACAGTAGGTAACAAACAGAAGGGAAAGCCAAGGGAAATCATCCTGCAATATAACCAACACAGTAGAATGATACTTGGAGTGACTGCTTCTTTATGTATACATCCACTCCAGATTTTCAAAGCTGAACTTCTTTACTAAAAGGAAAGCAAAGAAGAAAATTTCCTATGCTCATATCATTAAACATGATGAAAAGCATAGTGAAACTAAATGAAACAATAACTTTCCTGTAAGAGTGAAGCACCCCAATCCTGCATCAGCATTGCTTTGAGATTTACACTGCACTGTGGAACAGCTGGGATGATGCTAACATAAAAAGACAACTCCTCTACAAGTTTTTGGCTTTTATTATGAGAAGACATTTGAATAACAATAATCAGATGCCTTAGTTATGTAATGAACTCTTAAAACATCTCCACATGTATTTTCTACAACAGTTGAGATCTTGCCCTAAATGACACGTTTAGTTGTTCCACAGCAGAGCATGCCTTTACTTTGCATTTGTGTACACTATCAAATACTGCTTTACACAAGTACCTCAAATACACCACAGTTGAGAGTTTTTAATACTTGCATATAAATGCTCTAAGAGCCGCAATAAATATGCATGACATGTACTATCCAGAAAAACTACACTAAGTGAAACAAGAGAAGTATTACAGATACAACAGATGGGAATGCTTAATGCAGAGACAGAACTTACAGCCCTATTTGCAATTGCCGCTCTGTTCACCAGAACCTCCTTCCACCTTCTCTCAAAAAGTGACCAGGAAAAAGGCAACAGAGGTAAGCATTGGGTTTGGGGAGGGGAGGGCATTCAGCGTTTTCAAAGAAAACAGCTTGTAACAGTGTTAACCAATGTACTCATAAGACAGAGACTCTTACGGTTAACATGGTGTGTTGCAAAATTTGCCACGGTCACTGCTCACAGGCTTTAATCCCAGCTGAAATTACAAGACAGGTCTTCCCTCCTACATGCTTGGCCTCTCCATTTTATGCAGTTTTAGTTGCTGCATCCACGGGTGTTAATAACTGAATAGTCAGGCACAGAGTTCTCCCCAAGACTCTCCCCACCATCACTGGGGGAAGAGAGCAAGCTAGACAGCAACCTCTCATGAATCGTTTATTCATTCACATGCTGAATATTTATCACACAAAGGGATACTTCAGTTCAGTTACTACTTCAAGAGATCTACAACATCTAGATCTGGTTGGTTTTTTCCCTCTCCCTCTCTCCAGACCTTAGAGGTGAAAATCTACTTTAGATGCCTTAACTGAGTGAGAACTAGGGTTCTTTCATGTTTTGTGTTGAAACCTGAAATTGTTTGCCTGAGTCTATCTGTTGAGAAAGCCTTATTTTATGCGCATAAAGTCAGATAAGAAGATCAGCAGTTCCACTGGAACACAGCTCTTGCAGGAGGTCCAGATCACATCATGTACAGCTACTTTTACAAGAACCTGAATCAGTTACTTGGAGAGATTGTTAAATAATGCTTGTGTCTCCAGATTTGGGTTTATTTTGACCAAGTTTACCGGCAACTAGTGAAGAGGTGCAGTGCCATAATGTACTCTCAAGTCAGAAGAGCTGGCATGTGTAGAGTTCAAAGACTTGTAAAATCTTTCATTACTAGCAGTCAGTCATCTTTTTGACCAAGCACAAGTAGGAACAGGTACTCACGAACAGCAGTTGATGTTGGTATTGAACATCCAGAGCAATGTCAGTTACCTACTTTCTTTACACAAGGCAAAACCACTGGATAAGCTACATGACAACCATCTGGGGAGATCACCCTCTGATCCATTTGCAGAACTCATCACACAGAATCTGAACCTCCCCCTAACCCCAAAAAGAGCTTTATTGTAAGACAAATGCTCTTTTTTTGCCTTCACAAAGCACGCTCTATTGTAGGAATCCACCGCAAAATATACAGCAGATGTGGCACTGAGGGACATGGTTTAGAGGTGGACTTGGCAGCAATTAAAGTCATGGTTAGACCTGATGATCTGACAGGTCTTTTTCAATTTAAATGGTTCTATGATAACCTTGGATATCTTGACTTTGCAAGGTAGTATGAAGATGACTGTACCGCCATTTTCCCATCACTAATCAGGTAAATTGGTGAATTAAACTTAGGCATGTATCATATGTCTTTGCAGACATATGATGAACTTTCACAGAGCTGTTATGGTACCAAAAGCTCTGCAGCTCACCACCCTCACATTCTGAACAACTAATAACCAGTAGTAGCTGAGGCAGCAGTCACAAAAGAGCAACTCCCCTGCTTGGCAAAGCCCAAAAGAGCTCTCCCCAGCCTCCAGCAATAGCCAAACACCACAGATTTGTGGCTTTATGATCAGAAAGCCTTGTTACTGCCAGATGGATGAGATTCTAGACTGTTGAAGATGTACTTGGTTAGGTCTTCACTCTGCTTCACTCTCCTTTCACCCTCAGTTCTTGCACTGAAGCCTAACTTTGAAAACTTTAATTTTTCAATTACACAACAAACAATACCATCACACTTAAGCAGGGGCCTCCACTGCAGTTTACTATCAAAAGATATTTAGCTTTTTGAAAGTTCTAACACTTAGAGAATGCAAAAAATATGCATTATATACCTACTGCTGGCAAATATGGGCAAAATTACCTGTTAAATCTCAAACCCCCAAACAATTACAAATGAACAAGCTCCACTACCCAGTACATCCTCTTATTTTGCTCACCTTTCTAGGAAGCTCATGATCATATACTGCTGCTGTGAGCTACCTGTCCTTCCCTCAGCAAGTAGCTGAATAAAGGCAGCACAAAATAAAGTCCTGGCAAGGAATTGCAGAGCTATGTGGATTTCTCTCATCCTGCCACTAATCCCTTCTCAACTTGTTGTGGACTAAGAGAAGAAAAGATTATCAGAATAACAAGCACCAAGTCCCTGCAGCACACAACTCAGGCACCAGTGCTGTGTGTATTGAGAGACTGGCACCACACGCTACACACTCAGTTCAAGCAGTGTGGAAGCAGCAGAATAAGTCACAGATTACCAGAGATGCAGCTGTAAGTTACCTGCACTACTGAGCATTTGTCCTTACCTGAGTTTTTGAAGTCAGTGTAGAAAGACCAAAGGGGAACTGTGCAGCACTTTCAAAGCTAAGAACTCAGACCTATTTGTCACACACTACCAAAAGCTCACAGATTCCCCCTTATTCTTTCTCCTCCAATGTGCTCAGTATTCTCAAAACTCAACAACATTCTCCCAACCACTTGTTAGTTCACCAGACAATTCAACCAGTGAGCCAGTTTTTGTWCACCACTTAGTAAGATACAGCACTACCAATCCTAACACCATTCCATCATCACAGCTTCAAATTTAACATTGCAACAACCACACCTATTTTTTTAACCTTGCAACAATAAACATTGGGCTAAAAAATAAAAAAGCAGCAAAACAAACTTGAGACAATTTTTACGTTTAAAAGGTTTCCCACCCCTCTCTTTACCTACTCCACCAGCAAAAATACTACTTCCTGAAGTCTACTCTAATGCCAAATTCTGCATTATTGTTTCCATTCCAGATAACACAAAACACTTTCAGAAATATGCATCTACATAGTGCTCAGCAAGGATGACAAGAACAACCATTTATTAGTTACTCATTCAGGTTTTTTTGGTATGCCTTCAATGGGAACATATACAGCAGTTTTACTAGATAAGCCATTACAACACAGATATTCCTACTGAGAAAAATACAAATATATTGAGGAACTCACACTCGAAAGCAGTGTGAAACACATCCTTGTGCAGTTTCACTTAATAAAGATGTTTTTGAAAACTCCAGCTCTTTCCCCTTTAAAGCCTTTCACCTACAAAAGAACAATGCTCAGACAGGCAGCAGCCTCCATACAATAGTTGTTCTCTAGTATACCAGGGCATTTGTTTCCTAGGAAACTAGGAAAAAAAAACCTAACAAAAAGTAGCCAGTATGTTAAATATGCAAATAAAGTAGGTCACATCAGTCATATTTCACTCAATGGAGCAAAGAATCCACAATTCATTATATTCTAGAGTACAGGATTAGTTTTTCAGTTACTGCTCAAAACTAAATGATCTCTATTTTTCCACAGGCACCTCTGAAGTACAGTGCCTTTTAGGAACAAATGCAAGATCAGTGAGAAGGGACTTTACTTATAGCATATTGTTTTAATGCCAAAATAAATATTCTCAATGCAAGTGTATTTTAACTAGCCAGCTATCTGCACAGCCTACCCAATTCTGACCAAAGCAGTGACAACAGCAAGCCACACCAAACCAAAGGCTACTATTGCAGTCCAAAACCTTACCAAATTCTGGGCAAATTTTCTCTGTGCTTGTCTATAGCCTATAAGAGAGACCCAGTCAGAGTAATTGGCTTCTTAACACAGAAATCAGGCCAAGCCTTACTGCTGTAGGAAGTAGAGGAAACAGAACAGAACAAACTACCCTTTTGAACAATACTTTTCAGTGTCCTCAAGGTAATGTATCAGCAGTTGTTTCCCAAGCTTCCATGTAAAAATGGAAGGTCCTGGGAAGATTAAGGCGGTCAATGTCAAAAAAGAAAACAAGCCAACAGCTGCATGCTTCATTCTTTCTTACTAATGTGTTCTTCACTGTTACACTTGAAATGACATTTCAAGAATATACTTGGTCAAAACAAGAAGCACAGTTATTTATATTATTACAGTACCCACAGGAGTACATAGGCCAGGGCAGTCAACCCCAACCAAGTGTCAAAATACTCAAAATCTCATGATCAGCCTGTTTGAAAGCATGGCAATCACCTAGCACAATACTAACAAATGAACAAAGTATCTTATGTTGTGAAAGGGCCATGCCAGCAAGCGTAAAAACTGTCAGCTGAATCATACCAGTGCCAGGCCACACTGTAGCTCCACCCTCCCTCTCTGACACTGAGCCTCTTCAGCTCATATTAGACAGCAAGCTGTAATTAAAGTGCACTGGTTATAACTGAGGGTGGAAAGAACGTTACCTGGAAAAAAGAAATCGTCACCAATGCTACTTATATTGCTTCTACAGTCTTTGCAAATCACAGTGTGATAGTAGGCAATTACACTCTACCAAGTACTTCAGCTACTGCTCCCATTTGCTTATTTTCCTGCCTGCAGAAGAGAGCAGCACAAACATCAAAAGTGCCCTCGTGAACTCATGTCCATTTTTTAGTTATGGTATTAAATAAGAAGAGGATGTAGATAGGCTTCTAGGTTCTCTTCCTCCCCTTTAAAGGATAACACAAACACAAAGATATGCCAAAAGTTCAGAAAAATGTTTTTTTATTTAATCAGCCAGGAGAGGACAGGGAGGAGCTTCACACAAAAATCAATCTTCTGAACCCACAAGCAAGTCAAGTGACAGTGATTCACAAAAATGTATTCAAGGATGATACCATTTCAGAACCAAAAAAGAAGTGAGTACCATCAGCTGATAAGAATTTTAGAATTCCTGCAATTAACTTTACGTGTCCTTAGCAAACTTCTTGGGTAATCTCACCACACCCTGGACTCTTTGTACCAAAACATTCTTGAACTGATCAGAATTAAGCAGAAATTTAGTCCTTCACATCACCACAAACAGCAAATCAATGCACAGAATTCTTCTCATTCTCCCCATGCAGAAAGCCCACTGTCTAAGATAAAAAGGAGGGAAAAAAAAAAAGAAAGGAATAGTCAACACACTGTTACAACAGCTCTCCAGAAGGGCAGCTAACAGAGAGCAGTTTACTCRATGCAAGCCCTGGCTGGCAAGTTCACATCCCAGACCCACTATTGTTTGTACCAGCTGGGGTAGAGTTACAGAGGGAGAGTTACCAACAGCTACAGAAGTACCCTGCCACTGCACCTCGGCGTGGGTGCTGCACAGCCACTTGCTTTCCCACTCATCCTGCTGTAGTATGTGACATGGAAATACAGGATGCCAGCTATTCATCTGCACCTGCTACTAGCATGAAATTTACTGAAGAAAAAGGACACATACATTTTTCATCTCGTGTGCATTTTGTTTCCATACAACAGTTCACTTGCACAATGTTGTCCTCTTGCCCCACCACCAAGGTAGTTTTCACTTGCCTAATCAGCATGATAAAACAAACAGCATGAGCAAGTCCTGATACTTCCCTCCCTCCAAATCCATGAAGTCAACTGTAGGAATCAAGACATTTTAAATGTAACACAACTGTGGATAAAAAGGTTCTAAGCTTAGGTATTTTTTCCTTTTGGGCTTTCACAATGTGGAATATTATTAAGTATAACAAAATGGTATTCTTTCACTGCTGCAGAGCCTTGCATTTAAAGCCAAAACATATCTACATTAAAGAGAAATAATTGAGTCATTGCACAAACCATAGAGAACCTCCCATCCATAATTCAGAGAGCAGTGGATAAAATGAGTAGAAGACCTGAACAAACCTACATTGAAGACTATCTGACAATTATACAAACAGAAGTAAAAAAACCCAGGTTCTCATGTCTTACATGATTTTCAGGGACTAAAAATAAACCATTGACTGAAATGCTTTTCCTTAGGGCTGCCTTCTGATCCTGACAATGTCCTGAAGACAAATCCAACATGACAGAAGCTCCAACACAAGAGGGTGCAACTTTAACATGGCATTCCATGGCGGGAAAAAAAAAAAAAAGACATTTCAAGAAGGGTTAAAAAAATGAAAACCAAACAAACACTCAAAATACTAGTGAGTTTAATTTTTTTCCCACAAAGGTGTTGGAATTCAGATTCTGACTGAAATAGATAAGACATATAAGAGGACTAGCAAAAATGTGAGCACTCTTACAAAAGAATATTCAATGCCATTGGCATGAGCCAAATGTCCACTAAGCCAAACCAGCCTGTGGGGTCTAAAGCAGGAAAAAGTAGAGGAAGCAGACACAGTTACTTTAATAAAACAATTAAAAATCATCATCATCATCACTTACCACCCACAAGGAAGGGTCCTCACAATTAAGCACATTGAGTCAAAGAACATCTGCTATGTCAGACTAGCACAGGGCAAAAGCAAAACAACCCCCCCCACAAAAAACCCTACAGTTGGGTCAGGAATTTAACATAGTCAATTCTGTAGCACAGCATTCCACCCCACTACTAAGTAGCTCCCTCTCCACTCTCTGGGGTTGAGACCCCCTATATGAGCATTGTAAGACACCAGGCTGCAAAACAATAAAAGCCCATTGGAGAAAACACTCACACTCACTGCTGTGCCCTCAGTCACACACACACAATGGCAACACAATGGTTCTGCTGTTTCTAACACTCCCACTGACTTCGTGGGGAGAGAACAGGAATTAGCTCTGGATCTCCAGCAGCCATGAAAAGCACACAAACAGTCCATCTCCTCCAGGCAGTATGAAAAGCAGAAAGACTTGAGCTTTTGGTGAAACCCACATTGCTGATTCTTTTCTCTGCAAACTGCTCCAGTGACACAAGTACATAAAATATTTAGAGCTACTGGATTGCTGCTTCTGTTCAGCTCAGTGGTAAAAGACTGACTGATACAAATGCAGAGGAAATCCTTGAGAAAAAGAAGAAAGTCAAGTGAAGATGATGTAGGAAGGTCTGATCTGCCATTGCACTGCCAGCCAAGAGTGGCCACAGGAGATCTTTGTATTTTAATTTATGCTCTCTCAGTCAGGCTGAGGAGCAGCAGCTGCTGCAGTCAGAGCAGAGAAGGCGCGGCTGTCAGCAGAGCAGACGGGAGGGCAGTCCTTATGCCTGCTACCCTGCAGAGAAAAGAAAGAGCAGGAAAAGAAAGGCTTCCCCAGCAGGGACCCCTCACTGCAAAAACAGATTCTGGCTGGCAAGAGCAAAAGCTGTCCTCTTACATGAGCTTCAGCAGTATTGGTATGGAGCAGAAGTGGAAAAACAGAACCAGGAAAAAAAGTTAAAATATATATACACACACACGTATCTGTGTGTGTATATATATATATATATATAAAAGTAAACATATTAACATACACTGCTCACACTGGATTTTATTAATGCTAGAAAAATCCACAGTTTTCTAGCAATTACACCTTTGGAAGTAGGTCTAGCCTATAGACTCAATTCAGTTTGCAGGATGGGTTTATTTCTCATTCAGTAGAATCTACCATATGGAAGATCAAGGTGTGATGCAGAACACAGTTATACAGTGAACAAGGATGTGACAGAGAGGGAACAACTCTTTGTTGCTGCCAAGAAAACAGGAATTAATCCAAGTACTTCACAAATACATAACAACAACCAAAAAAAAAAAAACAAACCACAACACACACACCCTCCCCCAAAAACACACAAAACCACACACCTAAAAACTTTAGAAAACCAAAACAATCAACCAAAGTAATACACATTTAAATGCTAAGCCTTAAAGTGTTTTGTTCCATTGTCCAACTTTTCATTGAAGTACTTCCAAAATAGATCCCCATGCAGCAAATAAAACAAATTTCAAGATGAACAGCTACCAAACTGTTTTCTCAGGACTTTTTTTTTTTTGAGCTTTCCTATAGCAACAAGACTAAGTTCTTGACCTGGAAATCCAGTTCCCAACGGGATCAGATCATGGACCTGAGCCCTGGGAATAAGAACTTAAGAACTTACAAAGGCATTCAGAAGCACTCATTTATTATTACTAAGTAAAACAAAAAGTCTTTGGGGAAAAAAAAAAAAGCTTACAGAGTTCTTTCTCAAGCCTAGTAAACTAGTTTAAATCTGAAGCGAGTCTCTGGATGGTTAGCTAGCTTAAAAGGATCTGATCATGCTCTCTTACGAGGTTATATTGCTCTCTTGCCTCTCTCTTCTTTGTCAGCAAGTAAATACTAGTTGTCATCCACGACACATTCTTCCTTCCTTCCCATGACTACTATGCAAATAAACAAGAAAAGTCTCACATTTCATTTATCAGATGTCCAATGCTGCGGTATAAGGTAAGATAACTTCTATAAACTTGCCTTGATTAACAAATTTGCTTGGGCTACAACACAACCTTCCAGATGTCAGGCTTATACAACACCAATGACTCCACTCTACTGCCTGGCCACTGATTTACCTTTTGCAACCCCCCTCAGGGCTGTACTCTCAGCACAACACTGGTCTCTGCTTCACAGACAGCCTAGGCAGCGCTGCCCATAAGCCACACATCTGCTTAGGAGCTTTCTCGGGGCCCAGAAAAGAAAGGAACTTTACACCTTTCCTTCCAAAATAACAGGTGAGTGCTACATTTGACCTTTTATGTTACATCCAGTTACTGGAATCTTCCAAAATCGTAATCAAAGGAAGGAATAGTCTGGTGTCTGCCTGAGAATACCTTTCAGATTCACCTGCCCATCACAGAATTCTCATCTCTTATATACGATTTTGTTCCTTAATAAGGTTGCATCATAATCAATGGCAAAATTAAATAAGGATTCTGGGAGTTTAGGCTTGCATGCTTCTTCCTTTTGGGAAGCATGGGAAAGAGAGGATGAAAAAGGACAGAACTGCAAGGAATTTCAATCCTACATTAAAACTGCAACGATATGTCTTACTGTTAAACACGGCCTGGGCTGAAAATGGTTATTCCATTGTAACTGGAGGAGCTGTGTAAAGATCCAACTAGGTCACCATCTGGAAACTTAAAGCTCCTCTTCCCAGCAGCAAGCTTTTTCATCTGTGATATCCAGCTGCAGTTGCCTCGGACTGGTACACTTACTTGACTTTACACGCCTCCTACATTTGTAATTCAACCACCTGAACCACTGAAAAGGAAGGTGTCCAAAATTTGTTTCTTAATGGTATTGTGTGGAAAAGCCAGGAGCAGGGTACAGCAGGAAGCAGATAAAAGGTGTTTCAAACTACATTCTTCAGATGCAGGATTTTCATTGTGGTTTCACAGAAGCTAAGCAGATGAACATGAAAGTTAATTGACTCTAAGCCGTAGAATGCTTTATTAGATGCCTGTTGGAACTCCACCTCTCCCAAAGAAAGCCAATACTAACAGAAAAAAGGTACAGCTAACAACTGGATGTCACTCACTTCAGAAAATTAGAGATTCAACAATCAACTAGATAAATTCACAAAGAAAAAATCATAAGGTGATACCAAGTACAAAGATACTAATTCTGAATCTGAAAGGCTGGGGATTCAGAGCATATTCCCTAAGATTTATCACTATGTACCTGCCTTGTTTCTTACACTTCTCACCAGCTGTCTACCACTGGTCATTTTCTGAGGATATTTACCTTAAACAGACCTATTGCCTGGTCCAGCATGATCATGGGTATGGCCTCTTAGTTGCATTTCTAAAAAGGCTGAGGTCTGCCTTGGCAGTGACACTTTATTTTAGTTATTTTCTGTCTGAGGAAATACTTCAATCCAAACATAATATTAGATGTCAGAGAGAAAAGACTAGAAAACTTCACAGCACATCACCCATCAAGGCTTCAAAACAACTTTCTGTCTAGCCCTGTGCAAGTTTTCATTGTTGCATCCTATCCAAATCCAAGAACATTCCCTYTTATTTTAAATGCAAAATACCCATATTAAAGGAACTGATTTATAGTGTAGTATGTCTGAATTTAAAACAATGTTTTAATGCTATATATTTTCATTAAAGTAACATAATTTCTTGAAAAATTCAGAGCTACTTTTAATAAGCTCACAAAATTACTTCCAATACTACCTTTGTATTTACTTCTTTGCTTCCAGTTACTTTATTTATGATTATAATTTGTTAGGAACATATCACAAACAACAAATACATAAACTTCACCCTACTCTTATTCTGAACACTGAGAATCCTTTTTGAAATTTTGTAACAGTTTGCAGACCGCAAAGTACAAACTGCTGGCATTATCTCAGATTAAGCCAGAAAGAAGAATTTTCACTAGACACATATTCATCCCAAAGTTCAAGGGAGAAAGAAAAAACCACAACTTTATCACCCTTCAGCAAAGTGCAGTAGAAATACCACTCCAGACAAATTCCTACTGGGTCATACCAGACCAGTATTAATGGTTTCGTTTCCATAACTTCTGTAGTAACTGTAGCTCTGCAGATTTCAACATTCCTTTCATACCTTAGGCTTTCCTAACTCAGCCTGGGGTTGATCAAAGGTATCAGACTTTGAAAACAATATGGAAATGACAATGAGCTTGACACAGACTTGAGCTAATTAAGATGTAATGTTCCCAAGGGACATTGCTCAGTGTACAGTAGGGGGGACTTTTGCAGACTGGGTCTGTCCACAGAAATTACTAATTATGCCAAATAATTGCAGGGTTGGTGTTTGACGTGTACACCACTCATAAAAAAACCGTACACGGCTTTAAATCAAGGCAGGTAAAGCAATTTGGTGTTTCTGTGGCAAAATGTCTCCCCCAGTCACATCCTCCCCTGAGGGAAGTTGTTCTCCTCCCATGTCACCCTTCACCAGCCTCTCGGTTGGTCCATGAAGCCATATCTCACCCAGGCTTTAAGTTGGTTTAGCTGGCAAGGACACCATCTTCAAATGCCCTCTGGGACAAAACCATCAAAACTCCAAACTACCTTTGAACTGTATGGGATCCCTGCTGGAAATTAAAGATTGTTCAAAAATGCCTTTTTATCCATCTTTCACACCACACAAAACACAGCCAAACATTTTAAAACAAACAAACAAACAAACAAACCTGTTCTAGGTATTTAAATTGTTTATCCACACAAAACTAACAGAAATCCAGATTACATGATCTTTAAAGAAATATTTTTTTCACTTCTATATAATTAACACTTTAATTTGTTTAATAAGAGCTGTAGATACATTAATACATTGTTTCTTCACACACTAGAGGGAAAAATAAGAGCAAGATTCTTTCCCCTAGGAAACTCCCTTGCATTAAATCTAGTCAAAAGGCAAGGCTCAGCACATCTCCTCCAAAACCTTGGAACCATTTCTGGCTCTGGAGGTTAATGTTTCATTTAAAGGTATGTGACAATGTAGCAGATTAAGGATTCAGTGCAATAGCTCAAAGTTCTTCATCTCGTTTGGTGGTATGATGAATCTAAAAGCAGGGATTGTTAAACTTGACCATTTTTTTTTCTAAGCCATCAATAAAAATCAGTTTCACATTTCTTTAAACCCTTCCTTAAGGGCAAAAAGAAAGGTGGCTCTTGTTGTTTACTTTTAACAGTACTGAAACCACTGGAACTAGCACAAAGTATAACTACCTACTCATACTGTTTTACCACAAAGTGCTGAAACAATCCAATAGTAGGAAATAAACGCAATATTCATCAAGTTCTGCACTTAGAGAGACTGTTTTTACTTTTTCTCTATCAATCACCAAAGCATAAACAAAACTAGACCGAGATGTTCAGTCCCCATTCAGCCGTAAACTGATTTTCAGGCTTGATTTATATACGCAGCTTCTTTTATGCTTTGTTTACAGAAATTCTTTTATCTGACACCACTAGCTTACTTGATAAGACACCATTAGCAGTAATAGAACATATTTCATGCAGAAGCCATTATCTTTAGTCTAAGCTGTTGTTAAAGTTCAGATGCCACTAACAAAATGTAGAGATTTCTTATGTGGCTGTTGGTAGAGCATGTCAGTAGCAGTGCTTTAGAGCTGGGCATTAGCAGCTCCCTCGGACACAGACTTATCATGAAGTTCCTGTTATTATGTACATGCCCGGCAAAAGCAGGACTTAGTACTCAATGAAGTGCTATGAATCACTACTTATAAAAAATGACAGCAGTAACCAGCTTGCTGCCCAGACTGGTAGCAAGGCACATAGCCTGCAGAAACCACTGTTTTCTGCACATATTTCAGCACATGTAAAGCTATTTCATACAAGCACACCACTACTCTACAATTAGAGAAAACACAGTCACAATTGCCTGCTGACAATGAACTCCGTGTCCTTCATCAGCTAAGTTCTCTCAATGATATAAGTATTAGAGTCTCATAGAGCTCCTGTTGCTGCAGGGAAGTTATCATGTAATGGATGCCCAGGCAGGACTCTTACTCTGAAACACAAATGAGCAGGAACACTCCCTGGTGGGCTTGACTGTTCTCTGCCAGAGATTTTGGTTAGACCAGTCCATCATCCTTTTTGCCAGGTCTTAACTACTTAGGCAACTGAAGTAATTGCTCCAGCTCTTTTGAACAGTGTTTTGTTTGAGGGACCTCTTTGGGCTTTCTCACACATCCTCCCTTTTTTGTTTGGTTTTTTTTTTTTAAACCTACATTGTTTGTAAAACAATTATGCAGCTTCCATCAAGTGATTCTCACTGAAGTCAACAGGATCTGCTCTTATGCAGAGGGTCGTAGTAAGTGCCCAAATCATTTACAGTGCTGAAAGCCTTTGCGCTCTATACTCTAAGTGCATGAAGGGCTAAGCAGGGGGCTCATGAAAAATTAATAACACATCAGGAAGTTGATGAGAGAGAGGGAAGGCACTTAATAATTGATCCACAGTTCGTTTTCTGTGAATTCTGAAACAATTTTACGGATGTTTGTTTTGGTTTGCCTTTGTGTTTGTTTATTCCAAGGTACAAACTTTTTGAACTAAAGTTCAAACTAACAAAACTGAGTGAAACAATGACAAGAGCAGCGCTTTGATAACAATAACTGCAGAAAAGTATCTTCCCAGGAAGAAAGATGGAAATGGAACAAAAAACAAGGCAGGTCTTTCTTCAGACAAAATATTACTACCCCTCACTTTTATAAGCTTACATTCTTAAACACCTTCTGCTTTATGAACAAATGTGTGTATTCCATTCCTGCTTGTTCTGTGAAAAATTACAGGTTTCTCGTCTCATCGTCATTTATACGGAAGTCCAATCACATCCCACAATGCAAAGTCCATCCTTCCATCTTATAAAGTCCTTCAAACTCCTCAAGCTAGGAGTCTAATACAGCTCACTTGAACAATTTTGATAACACACAATTTTGATATACCAAAATTGTTCTAGCTTGCTCCGTAAATATCATCTGCAGTCATTTTAAGGACATGTTACAATGGCAGATAGGAACAAGGTACCCTTTTAGCATAAATGAAAATCTGACCTTAGTACACTAAGAAGATTTAAGTAGGAATACTCACCGGAGTTCTGACGCATCTCCAAAGATACAGAAAAGGAGTCCCACCAACTCTCACCATAAAGTACTTAGGACTTCACAGTATGTTTCTAACTCATACAGCAGCAATAATCACCAGCATATTTAAATTTCAGCCCTGTACTCCAGCCTCAAGTAACACCACTGAGATCCTGCACTTCAACAGCAATGGGCCTTCCATGTGGTGCAAACAAGAGACTCAGCACATCCCTCAAATTTCTATGACCATGCCAGTCTCTAAAATAGCCTCATCCATTCTACCTCACTTGATTCTACACAGCTCAGTCCTGCAGCAATTTTTTATGAATTGTTATGAAATGTGAAATTCTTCACATCAGAGCCAGAGCTGTATGCACAGCTTTGATACTCACCAGACTTACAGTTTGACACAATAACTAAAGAAGTATTATCTCCCACAGGTGTTATTTGGGAGGTCTTGCACCAACATGAGTCTTGCTGTTTCAAAAGGAGATGCTTGCACACTACACTGAAAGGTGTACACGTGCTTATGGAACAAAGCTGTTTGTCAAATAGGAACAAGAACCTTATAAAATGGTACAAAAACCAGCCAGGGTTGGGTTTTCACTTCTCCTTCCCACTTTCCTGTGGACATGAGGCTGGACTCCAGTAACAGAGTTCACAAACTGCCTCTCTCGCAGCATGACAGTGACCATGTAGAGGCTCCTGTGAGCTTCCTACTCCAAGTGACAAGCGTAAGAACAGACACAGAAAGGACTTCCTTGGAGAACAGAACAGAGAGAACAGCCTCTGCAAGCTGGAGTAGAGCACAAACTGAAAGGAGGGCAAAACCAACAAGAATAGGGTATTTACAAGAGGCAAGGTAATTTCTCTAGGCAGTAGTGAGCTGCTGTTGACACAAAAACCACAAGTAAGTGGAGTACTTCATCACTGTCATTTAATAGGCATGGTACATTTAAAACAATATATGAAACACGAGATGATAGAGTTCACTAGAAATCCTACACACACACCTATTTCTGGGATGGAGAAGTTGAAGACAAAAGCTACTGCAGCCCACAGCTGTCCTTTTGACTCTCAGATGTCAGCCCCACTGCAGGAGAGCTGATAGGATCATGAAATCTATGGGGCAGAGAAGAGTATTCAAATAACAAAAATGGCCAGAGGGGAGTCACAATTCATTCACCTGCTACAGTGGCACAAACCCTTGAGTGTCAGTCTCATCAGGATTGGGATTGGTTTTCTTTAATATGCAAAGTTATTAGCTGCATTCTCTCAGGAGCTACTTCCTCTCCCACAGGTATGAGTGGTTTACGAAAAAAGTAGGAAAGCAGAGGCTAACAAGGATATAAACCATGTAAAAATGTAATTGGCTTACGTTCTTGAGTCAAACACACACTTATCTGCATGAAAAAGTTCCTGCAGAATAAAACATTGATTCAAATAACACCATAAACCTTTAGACTACCCGGGCAGTGGTTTTGCCTATCTTCAAAACAAAGAATACAAAAAGAAAGCAATGTTTTCAAACCACACCCAGCCCCACACAGCTGAAGTGGGAACACTACTTGTGACCACGTCAGAGCTCCCAGCAGGAACAGAGCAGCAGAATACAGTCAGAGCAAAAGTCCTTCTCTGCATGCAACAGCAGTTAGATGCGTTTCCAGTCCCTTCAAGTCCTGCTTTTAGGTACGTAAGTTAATAAACTTCTGCTCTAGCAAATCAGAATTAATTTTTTAAGTACTGCCTTATTTTGTGTACMCATTAYATATATATATATATGCATGCATAGTGTTATATATATATAAACGTATCTCCAGCGTTACATGCACACTAACCTTCTGTATGTAACAAGTCCCCAGAAAGGATACTACTTGGGAATGGATAATCATGACAAACTCTCTTCAGAGAGGTCATTTGCCACCCCATCTAGCAGGCCACTCCAATGAAGGATTAGCATTTTTACAGGGAGCGGCACAGTGTTTGGAATAACATTTATGGGAAGGAAAAGAAACCAGAGAGGTAAATGATGGAGCTGTCCACTTAAGTTCAAATTAAGTTCACATTACAATAACCTTGGAAGATAATCACTGTTTATTGTTTCTCCAACATCACTGAGCAAGCAGGAGTAAATAGATAACCACCAAAACTTTYCCAAAAACGGTGAAGATCAAAGTGCACCAGAGGGGTAGCACTTACATCTACATAACAGTCCTCACTGGAATGAGCTAACTGTTGACCCAGCATCGTGTCTTACACCTCTGTGTACGCCATAGTCCAAAACCACTTCACCTAGAGGTGATCACTTTAAGTTGATCTATGCAGGGAAAGGAGAAGCCGGTCCTACCATCTTCCCACACTTCCTTCTTGGAGYCAAACAGCAAATCAATAGAAATTGACCCAGATGAGAGAGTTCTCAGCCAAATCTGTTAACTGACTGCTGTCAGTCCACTGAAGCTGCATTAACACATTTGGCTCTGCAGCTTTGTGCCAGCCTCAGCTGTTTGCAGCCTCCAGCTCTCATTCCGACACCAGAATTTGCAAGGCCACACACCAAAACCAATCCCGAAAAGTTCCCACAAYCAAAGTGCGAAGTGGCCCTGCAATAGAAACAGGTCCTCCTAGGCATTTGGAGATGAAAAAAAAATTGAGTTAAGCAGCAGTTCACATCTCCCCTTAACAGCCATAGAAAGAAAAAGAAACAAGAGAATGGTTGCGATATCAAGCAATATTGAATAAAAACTGGACCTTAGTTATTTTTTAACTGCAATCATACATATTTTATATATATATTTTACAGTCTTCACAAGCCAGATGGATGAATTTTCATCCAGAAATTAATTGGATAACTTCTTGGAAAAGAGGAATTCTAATTTTACAAGTCTTACCTCTTCTTTTTAAATTATTTTATTTATAGATTTAACTACTGTTTAATTATATATTTAATCATTGTTGGACTGACTGAATTCTCACATATTCCTTTAGACRTATACCCACATGAACTGGCAGTCAGGAAGACAATTTCTACAAAATGCTCTTCTTTAACCACATGGAACAGGGAATCTTTCTGGTTTTATATTTAAATGGCAAAAATTAAAATTAAAAAATCTGAAACCCTTGCTCTGTGCATAGTAGAATACCCCAGTATACTCCCAGATGAGAGATGCCCATAATACTTGGCAACTCTTCTCATTATCTGATAGGACCCACTGTTTTGAAATGTCACCATTTCCAAATTCTCTAGTCTGTAGTCAACACTCTAGTCTGAAACACTCCAATCACATGGCATTGCAGAGAATTCTTCTACAAGGTGACATAGTTAATTGAAGCACAGCACAAAGCAACAAAACCCTTGTCATMCATTGTCTATGAACTTTTTCCTCAGTCTCTCTGCTCCTATATATAAACCATTTAGAGCACATAGAGGGAACTTCCTCCAAGCTTTTTAAATCACAAGATTTTTAAATCACAGCCCATTGGCAAACAGAATGTAGCAAAAGAGATGCAGTTCAATGAGGGGGAAGCACAGAGAACCCAGCCTCACAAGGGTAAGTATATGCCCTACACATGGGTACGTAAAGCAAAGGCATCCAACAGGGAGAACCTGTGGTGCAGGCTCAGACAAAATGACAGGCAMGAGGTGGATCTGCTTGGGGTGACATCCCACACACAGTGCTGCTGCACCTTTGCTTGGGGCACCAGAGCTCAGTTGAGAGAGCTTGCCCTCTTGACMCAGAGAAAATCCTGACAGAAAATAATGTTCCATGTTGTGGAAGATTTGCCCCTAAATCAACATAAATTAAGTTGGACTCTCATCACACATAATCCACTAACACTAGGAAACACCCCATAGGCCGAGTTACTGCTGGCATCCTTGCAGTATCCCTTATTTCATACTCAGTACCCTCTAGCAGTAGCTTACTAGAGCAATGACAGCAGACATACTCAGGTTTTAACTCATCAACACCATGCTGATGAAGCAAACAAAACAGAAGTCTCTATGAACCCAAAATATTGCACATATCTAAAGACGTCTAGTCGTCTTTTAATGCCTTCTTTGAATTCAATACCACAAAGAAGGACCAAACACTTTTAGAAATAATGTTACTTGCTTATTGAGGAGAAAGAAAACCTATTTAAGCAAAAGTTCCTAGAATTCTTTGGTTGTTTTTCCCTGTAAGAAGTTTTGCTGTTGGGAAAACCAGGAGGCAACAAATACAGAATAGGTACAAAGTGTTTTCATAGTATTTATTCGTTTTGCTGCAAAAGGAAAAAAGCTCTTCTGTCACCACACATCAGGAACGTTGCTTGAAATGATTTTCAATATGATTTGATGTAACAGAGTCTTCACTAGGAGCAGAGGCATTTTCAAAGCCTGGAAGAGGCATATTGATTTTTCCCAGTTCTGTGGGAAATTGACAGTTCATTCATAAGATCCTCTGTGTGTGATGAAATACTTATTCTAAATGCTGTCCAGAGGAAAGGGACCGGAAAGTGAAACATCAGCTGAAGAATCTGATGTGGAGACTGATACGTATTAAAATAAATACTGCAACAGCCTCATTTAGTTTATAAAGCTAAAGGAGTAGGATCTGACTGTTTTTAGCATCTCTGCAAGTCAGGCCATCTGGAGGTTATATGAGATCACACTGAGTCAGAGTTTGATACCAAATCAAGCACCCCTGACTGCAAGCCTCAGTGTGTTAGTGACATTTTTAAATGCCAGCATACGGAGAAGGCTGAACTGCTCTAGATCTCTGTGTATGTTACAGAAGCAGCTACACTGAGCACTGTGCCAACAGAGACATCCACCCACACCAACCCTTACACCTGTACAAAATACTGCTGAAATCAGGGAAAATCTCTATCCACAGAGAACCACATGTGAGAGACTGGGAGGACTGCTGGCTCGAAATATTTTGGGTGCATGTACGGGAGAAGAGGTAGGTCAGGCCTTGCTCTGGGAGATGATGCCCTGCTCTGCACACACACATCCCCCTCTGGGCCTGTATCCCAGCCACACAGTGGTCACCAATCCCTGCCACACCAGAGGCAATGCTCCACACCCCATCCCTGGAGCCCCAGTCTAGCACCAGAGGGGCCAGATAACCGTAAGTCCAACCTGGGAGAAGGGCTCAGGAAAGCCAAAGGGTACTGAACCGAAGCATCAGGCAAGCACAGGTCCTGACCCGACCTCCTCTTGGAATTTCTATCAGCTGAACGCTGCTGGAACCAGGAGTGGTAGCTATACTTGTTCTGTTCTATATATTTTCTGTCTTTCTCTCTTCCTCTTTCTTCTTCTAACTCCTTCTCAGAGTTYTGAGCAACTCAAAATCAGACAGGCTTGGAGTTTGCTAACTTGGATGGGCTAAGTTAATGCTTTGTGAAGTGTTTTATGTTGAGTGAACGCTGCTCTAAACTTTTGCCAAAGTTCTCTGATTTTCTGAAGTTGACAGTGAAGTTTTTTGCTGTTTTGACTTCTTGAGAGCACCTTGCCAGCATTTCTCCCGTGCATCTAACTCAAGAGTACGTGAAAAACCTTAAACCCTTTCAGGAATCTCATTGAGTGAGTGTTTTTTGGGGCCTTATATCACGAAATAAGCTATTTTGTGGCAGGAGCAGCAGCACAAGCACAAAAAATGGGATGTTTTGCAAATTCACATGATAGTACAATGAAAAGAAATAGATCATTCTTTACTGATTTAAGGCCTAATGTATTGCTGGATTTTGCACTGTAAAACTGTTATGAAATGCAATTCAATAGATTCACTAGAAATTGGATAAGCTTTTTTTGTTTTAATTCTTTACCTCATTGTAACAATATCTGCTAATTTTTAATGAGAAACAAACTGTACACAAGTACAAAGTCACTATGAAATTCTAGCTAATGGAAAAGTCAGACATGAAGAAGTTTAAAATACTACCATACTGGAAGGCACTTTTATGGCTAATGCTGACAGTGACTTCTGGGTCATCTCTAACAGAGCTGGGTTACTTCATGAGCTGTTCAGCTCCTTGTTCTCCTGTCTACATCAATAAAACAATTACAGTCCTGTTGACAGGCGACTAGCCATGCATTTGAGAAGCATGCTGCGTATTTTGGGTAAAACAAGGCTCTCCTACAGCACTGTAGTGTAAGACCAGAATTTCCTAACTGGTAGAATTAAGTCAAGTGATTATTTTGGGTGAAAAATATTTTCTCTCACCTCTGGTTTTAATTGAAAGCAAAACATTATATTCTAAATGCCCATAGCAAATCTTCACAAGTTACTGCTTCTAGTTAATGGAGTATGAACTGTTGAAGTATCTAGCCTGAGCACTTAACAACACATCAGCTTCTCGCTCCAAATTAATAACTTGTAGCAGCCCTGGTGCCAAAACCAGCTTATAATGTTTTTCAAAATAGACTTCAAAACGTCTATTTGTAGGAATGGGACTCAAAAGAAAAGGAAGTGATGTTTCACTAACTGTAAATTCAAGTTTCTCATCCTCTACCAATCATTAACTTGCGTCTTACAGAGTTTGAGGAATAAAGAATAAATTAAAGTTTGCTAAGAAGTACATCAGGATTATGGTAATCTATAGAATTAGGTTTAGAGAGCATTCTTAAATAACAGATTACATACATACGTTCAATCCTGTCCACTGGAGAGGATAGAGAAGTCCCTTACATTTTTCTTCTTACTACTCTCCACACAAAAACAACAACAAAAAAAAACCCTGAACCCCTCTTCTCCCCCTCCAAAAAAAACTTTCTCTTCCACATTTTCCATCTGAAAATTATCCTAAATCAACTGCACCTTGTATGTAATTTTTTTGTTTGTTTACAAGAACATGTTTTCTAGGTTCCCATCTGGAAAAAGAAAGTCCTTCTTCCCCAGAACAGCTCATGCCTTCACTACATGCCCATGACATCATACACTGCAGTTGAATATGTACATCCTAATACATACACCAAGAAGTTCACAGGGCAAAGGCTGCCTTACTAGAATTAAGGTAGCACAACCACTTTCACTGTTGCAGAACATGGATTTGTTGCCTTTATTATGGAAATACTATCAACATGCAACAAGGGCAATGGGACTAGGACCAATGATAATTTCTTTTCGCACACACAAATATCCATAAGATGTTTCACTCGCAGAAGTATTGTGTTGGGGCTGCCTGTGCTCTGGGTGCGTTCACATGGATCAGCTTTTCTCTGACTGGGACACTGAAGATTCAAAATTGACTCTTCATACTTTGAGATAGATGTGCCACCAGAAAAAACGTACTGTGACAATGCAATCAAGGTGGAAGACTGGTAAATATATTTACCAAATTCATCTCTGACACAGAAGGAAAGTACATAGGCTGCATATGATAGTTCCAAAAATATTCTCTTGAAGCACACTGACATCAAACAAGAGAAGTCACACAATTAATCACAATGGGTTTTCTCTAGTTCTAGTTCCCTTATGTTTCTTCAATCTTTTAGAAACTAGAAACATCAAATAACTTAAAACAGTAATATACTTATGAACACCCTATTTTGGAAAAACAAATATTTATGAGAAAGGAAATAGTTTCTCCCATGTTCCTCACCTATTTCTTTTTATATTACCAATGATACAGCCTACCACAAAGTTATGAGGGAACACAAGGCAAGGAAAATTTTTATTCTAAGTATGACCTCTACAAATCCGAAGTAAGTCCCCTGGAGCCAGCAGTTACTAAATTTTTATATGCATTTGAAAGACTGAGGCTACATCTGCTGAAAGAGACACTGAGGAATTCAAGAATCCCAACCTCACAATAATGCATCTATTTCATCAATATATATACCCCTGCCTTTCACTGTTACAAAACAGCGGAGTACTTGCCTAAAACAAGCATTGTTCTCTTTCTGGCAAGACCACTGGTGGAATGCTTGGCTATGCTTCATTTGTGCTATGAAGAAACGTAAAATAAAAAAATAAAAGCCATTCGATCATAAAGGGGGAGGGGAGGGAAATGGACAGAATGCTTCCACTTCCACTGCAAGGACATTCTCCCAGTGCAAATTTTTAAAGATCAAATGCTACAGAATGCATTTCAAAATTGCATGGAACAAGCCTCACATTGATTTGTTTGGGGTTTTTTTTTAACCACTGCGGCAAGGGAAAAATTACATGATCAAAACTTCCTTGTGGATATCCGAAAACCAGCTGACATCAGAGAATTATCTTCTCCCCCTTTGAAAAACAAACTATCAACAAGGTACAAAATTTAATAAGCAATCTATTGGTTGTCCTTTAAAGGTCAGTGCACTTGTCCACCACTTTTCCTGTAACACACTTACATAACCTTATTTTCTTCCCGCTACCTCTCTGTAATTCAGAAGACTATTTAGATTCCCATATAGTTGCCATCAAATACAGCAGATGCCAAGCAAATTAAAACACAAGTTATGACTCGTAGTATGCTGATGTATCATAACTGCAGCATAGCTCATAACTTAGAGTGAATCACCAGATAAAGACCAAGTTTCTGAGGTGTCAGTGCTTTTTATACATCTTTCCAATTAGACCAAGGTCAGTAGAATCAAGTGTGGATTGAAACATAGATCTTAACACTGGTATCCATCCACTGCTTCCATAAATATAAAAAAGCACAGAGAACAATTAAAAACATCTCTTGGAACGAAAAGTCAGCCTAAAACTGTCTTCCCAAAGTAAGGGGGAAAAAGGGGGAAATAGTTCCTGCCTTTTATGAAGCAGGCCAGCCCACTTTGACCTTTAGCACCATACCTTTGACATCATTCTACATGGAAGCCGAAGGGGGAAGGAGGCATTGTTTGTTTGCTTGATTTGAGTACAGAAAAATGTTCTCTGTTACCTCACATTACAGCTTTATGCTTTTCCAAGACGAGACCAGAACAGCTCATGAAAAAGCAGTGTCTATTGCAGCAGCTGCCAGCCGAGACAGGTAGCACACAGAGCATGTGGTGCTCTAGCACCGGCAGAATGGCAGCGGAGCTAAAGCACAGGTGTGTGCACAACCAGCAGGACGGCAGCTGAGCAGTGCAAAGGGAAACACAACACTGAGTTCCAGTTTTAGATTTAGATGCATTTGTGCCTATTAGTTCTCTGTTCCGAAATATTATTTTGGTGACTGTCCAATGAGATCTCCTTTTCCACAASAGCAGAGTAGTCTCATAAAATAAGCTTTTCTGAACAAACATTTCCAGAGTATTTATCAACTTTAACACTGAATTTCCGAAAGAAATTAAGCCTGCAAATACATCTAGAATATTAATTATGCATAGACTCAGCAGATAATATTGTCTTCTACAACAGTATGAAACATACATTTAGGCAAGAACACATTACCTGGGGTGGTGCAAGCCTAAGAACTATCTCCTAAAAAGCATACTGTCACCTTTAGTCACAACTACACACACAGCATTGGAGTGCAACTTTCCCATATTCATTATCCTAATAATTTTGTTGTGGTTTTTAAGGCATGAAATACCTGACCAGCACAAAACAAAAGAGACAAAAAGGTCTGGTAATTTATTTTGCCCCTATTCTGTGGCATTTAAAGCCTCAGATTCTTTGTAATAACTTGAGTTTAAGTAGCAAGTACAATCATTCCCCGCATAATTTCAGCAGATCTATAATATTCCTCTATTCAAAGCACTGACAATTTTCTTGTCAAAATCATTGCTCTTCCAACTCAGTTCTCTTTATTTTTAGTCCATTGTTTTATGATGCAGAATAGACAGTATTCTCTTTGTTTACATTAACATTTTAAAAGGTTGCGTTAAAACCACTACATAATAATGCTCAGATAGAAGGTCTAACAAGGTGTGCTATATATCTCTCTGTTTGCAAGATCCTGGAAAGTGTCATGGGGTTAATATGATGACCTCTTCGTCATTTTGATCTATTTACAATCACTACATAAGTGGCTATTTTTGATTATCACTTTCCGTAAACAACCAAATGAATTTGCAATTTTCATTTACAGCTTTTCTGGCCCAGTTAGTGAAGGGTTTGCTATTATTTTAGTAGAAACAACATTAACGTATTCAACAAGAGTATCTGCCTGTTTTCACTCCAAAGCAGGAGAGACATGGTAATAAATGCAGGCTCTCTCATAAAGAGATTACAGTATTCTAAAGAAATGACTAAACTCTCATAAAGTGCTTGGTCTTTGTGAATTTCAAGAAGTTTAGCCAGGAACACAAGTGAGACAATTAGCATTTTGCAAAAGAGGAAATCTGCAAGCAAGGGCCACACATCAAGCAAGTGGCAGAGTGGGTGATACACAATTGTATTTTTTCAGGCTTTCAGATTAGCATTCCAGCAGCATAAAGCCTTTGGCCCATTCAGTTACAACAGAGGCACACCTGCCATCATGCAGAAGCTATGCTGCATCAGCCTCAGGAACACAGGAATAAGAAAAAGACTAGTTACAGAAAATCTAAAACATAACCACTTCCCCACTTGCACCATCCACACATTCACCTGCAGAGAATAAAATGAAGGAAATTACAGGATATAGAGCTTCTGACAGACTGACAGYGTCTGAAAGAGCAAGTTAACATGGCTATGTATATTCCACCATAATTTCCCTCTCTCAGTCCAAGGACACAGCACACAAGTGTTCCTCACACTACTTGCTCCCTGCTGAAAGTATCTGTGTTCACAGCAACATATATCCAGCAGAATCAAAACAAAAAAACAGGCACGGGAAAAGAACCACGGCAAACTCAACAACCAAAAACTGAGCCAAGAGTACAATCAGAACAGCTCGATAGGGTCACAATAACACAAAGCTTGCTACGGTTCATCTGCAGGGGTCGGTCTGGGGCCAAGTAAACACTGACATAAAGCCACAGTTAGCTTCACTCTCGCAGCATATCTTCTTGTTTAAGGCAAGGTATTACAACATAAAAGTGGACTTAATCAAAACTCCCACCCTTTCAAAACATCTTCTTCAGGTATCTTTATTTTCCAGGAACACAGACCTGAGGTTAGCTATGGATACCTGCTATCCACGTAACCACCGTCCTCTGTTCTCCCCAAGGGGACAATCAGAAGCTCAGCACTGCTCAGAAGGTTTCTCTCCTCTATTCCTCCCTACCTTCATCCATAACCTTCAAAGCAGTGTTAGGGCTTTTTTCCCCAATTCTCCTTTCTAGTCTAAACAAGCCACTATATGGGATATGTATTCAACTTGCTTCCAAAGCCCCTCAAAAACACACCCACACTATCTGGGTTTAATCCAGAGCTGGACTCAATGGTCCTGGTGGGTCCTTCCAATTCAGAATATTCTGTGAATCTGTGAAGCTGGGTTTGTGCATGTTTCTCAATGCTGTGCAGAATATCTCATGGAAAGAGGGGAACTGTACATGTAAGAGCCTTCACCTGACTTTAACATTCTGTGCAGTGAGAAGACCTCATCACTCACATGTGTGTGAGAAGGCTTACCCCCTCCCCTCCCATGGTTATGAAATTTGGCATGAACATCCAAAACCAGTTATTTCTCTTTCAAATCCAACACACTGAGAAGATGCTAGAAGTACTGTTACAGGCAGGTTACATTTCACTGTACAGTTCTGCCTACTCTACAGCCAGTGGGGAACGGTGCAACAAGATACCGTGCAGGCAGATCAAGCAGCACAGCCAAGAATCCCAACAAATGCCCAAACAGGCCTCCTACGGGCTTGCACTTTAGGGATGTGTGGAAATACTGCTTCCCCCCTCCTCCATCCTATTATTGCTACTACTACTATGTGTTAATAGCTAATTATAATAAACCTGCGCCATACACAACTTCATCACTGTGAAATCATTAAACAGCACTGTGCAGAGAACCTGAGCTGCGATTCTTTCTATTATTTGCATCTAACAGGGATGGCAGCGTGAAAACACGCAGATCAATTCGTTCTCCAGGCCTGGGTGCCTGGTTGCTCCCTTCCTCTCCCACCACAAAGCAGAGGTAGGGGAAGGAAGAAGGGAACAGGAAAAAAGGAAAACACGAGGATGAGAGAAGAAGGCACTAAACCCGCTTCATACTTACAACAAAAGCAATTAGGAGGGCCGGAAGGGAAGAGGAACCGGCACCCCCGGGAGGTGGAGGAATGCAGCACCACAACTTGCCCGGGGAAGGGCTGACCGGGGCGGGCGGGTCGGAGGCGGCGGCACCCCGACCTCGCACCCRCATCCCATCCGAAATCCCCCCGCCGCCTGACGCCGGGCTGTCACACATCCCTGKCGCTCCTGGCCGTGCCCAGCCTGGGAGCGGCGGCGGCCGGGGAGGTGGAGGAGGAGGAAGCAGAGGAAGACACAAAAACGGCCCCACTTACCCAGAAAATGACATTGAAGCCGAAGATGAAATATTTGATGCAACAACTGACTTCAGGCCCCTTGTAGTGCTTTCCGGACATCCTCTGCGCTCATGAAGACGCTTTGCTCGCAGCCAGGGTGAGAACCAAAGGAGGGGTGGGGGGGGCGGGGGGAGAATGGGGAGGAATAAAAAAAAAAAACAAACAAAAAAGGAGGAAGACTAGGAGGAGGCGTCCGGGAAGACTGGAAGGAGGGTAGGGGCAAGACTATGAGGAGGGGTCCGGGGACGGCGCGGCGGGCAGAGCTCAGGGCCGGCTCCGCGCCGCGGGGAGATGCGGCAGGAGCGGCGCGGCGGCGGGTCGGCTCCGACTTGCCGGGCGCCGGGGATGGCCGGCGAGCAGCTCCCACCTCCTCCTCCTCCTCCTCTTCTCCCGCATGGAGGAGGCCCCGGCTGCTCGCGGCGGGAGGCAGGAGAGAGCGACAAGGAGCGGGGCGGCCGCCGGGAAAGGCGCCGCCGGGAACGGCGCCGCCGGGGCAGGATCGGCCCGGGCAGAGGCCGGAGCCGCGCGCCCCCCCCAGCGCTATGGGCCGCCGCGCGCGCCCCGCCCCGCCCCGCGGCGTGATTGGCACCGCTCCCCGCCAATCCGACCGCGAGAAGGCCGAGGGCGCTGGGGGCGGGGCGGGAGCGGCCCCGAGGCTCCGCCCGGCCCGGGCGTGCCAGGCTGAGGGGCTCCATCGTTCCATCCCGCCATCGCTCCAGCCTTCCACCCCTCCAGCCTTTCATCCCTCCGCTCCGACGGCCCGGGGTGACGCAGGCCGGGGAATGCCGAGACAGCGAGAACTGGCCCCGCCTGGCACGGAGAACATCGCTCCGCAGCGGGAGAGCTGCCAGGAGGGCAGCACCCGTTCTAGGCTGGCTGCGGTAAGGAGGAGGCGCAAGACCGTAATCTCACCGTGGAGGTTGTTCTCAATGGGCGCCGTCAGATCGCCTCCCACATGATCTCGTATGCGCCACACGCGCAGAAACACATGAAGAACCATTTTACAATGATTGCTTGAGTTTATATTTTAACATCCCCTGAGTTTATATTGAACATGACAGCTATAAAGTTATATGGCTTAGATTTATTCACATGCTGTTTGGGATTGAGAGTGTACATGGTCTAGCATTAACAGCATAATTAATAGGTTTTCTTTGCTGTAGAATGTCGTCATTTCAATGGATCAAGCCTTCAAAGTTTCCTGGTCCAGCTCTAAGAGAGAGGCTGGAGAAGAGGATGCTCAGGGATGACCTTACCACTCTCAGCACCTCTACAGGAKGTTGTGCCAGGTGGGGGTTGGCCTCTTCTCCCACACAGCTGGTGACGGGATGAGAGGAAATGGCCTCAAGCTGTGCCAGGGGAGGTTTAGGTTGGACATTAGGAGGAATTCCTTCACAAAAAGGGCTGTTAAACATTGGAATRGGCTGCCCAGRGAGGTGGTGGAGTCACCGCCCCTTGGAGATGTTTAAGGAAAGACTGGATGTTGCACTTAGTGCCACGGTCTGGTTGGCAAGGTTGGGATTGGTTAAAGTTGGACTTGATACTGGAGGTATTTTCCAACCTAATTGATTCTGTGTTTATGTGATTCTGCAAGTACAACTCTTAATTCAATAGATGGAAGACTTCTTTATAATAAATTACATTTCCCATCTCTACAGGATTGCTAGATAACACACTTCAGAAGCATATCCTGATAGAACTATGAAAGACAGTCTTGGTTCAAGATCACATATCAGTTAAGGGGCCTTGTGAGTCGTTTTTGAGAGCGAAGAGAAATATTTGTCTGTCACATCTGGTAGGCGTTGAGAAGAAATAGCATCTGCTGAAATGGATCCATGAAAATAAGCAATGTTTCTGGTAAATGAGAAATTAATGCAACACATCTATACACTTTAACTGTGACTGTATAGTTTATCACATGAATGTTATCYCTGTGTCTATTGTTAACACTGTCTTTGCAAGACCATCCATGGGAAGAGGGTAGAAAACAGTGACTAATTAGTAATGCACATGGTCTGTACCAGTGGATAAAGGCACATCACCACTCACAGTAGGGTATGGTAATAATGTATTATATTAAGGTGCTGTTTTTACAAGTGGCTTCAAATATTGGTGACAACTTGTACAAACATTTACAATGTTACTGTCATAAAACGCTCCTAATAGCACGTGTTGGCACCCTTTAGCGTTTTAATGCTTCACAGGCAGGAGCAAAATATTGCAGAATAATATTTATTATGATAAATTCAGTAACAACATCAGATGTTTTACCTGTTAGTCCATTGATTCCCAACAACTCAAAAAGAAATCAGCCTACATCATTTATGGCATCATATTACATGAGTTCACTTGCTTTCTCAATCAAGAGTAGTATTATCATTGCCAAGTGTCTTTTTAAAGCCAAAAGCATTTCACATTGTCCCATCATCTGACCAGTTTAAGGATGTCTGCTTTTAAGAGTTAGATTGCTCACTTGAAGAGGGTATTGAACACAGAACCCTGCTCTTTTTAATTCACTTTGTTTGTAATAAGCAAGCAGATAGCAAAGGCAGCAGAACAGCTTTGATGTAGGTAATTGATCTTTCAGAATGCCAGCTGTAGCAGAGTCTTCTGCACCTGCAGCAGCCTTTCTGCTTTGCAAACACATTTTGCCTCTTGTCCTAAACAAACAGGGATAAAAAAATCCCTGTCCTTCAGCTTTGTGCCATCTCTTGTGGATTGCTTCTTACGTGCTTTGGCCACCTAGGCCTGGAAGCTGAGCAAGATGACTGTGACAGCACTTTAAATTCACTGTTAGTTACCAGTCAACACTGAATTCTACTGTGATGTTTTGGCACAAAAGCCTGAGGCGATACTAAGCAGGAGCAATATTACCTTTCCTTGCAGAAGGGCAAGACAGTTATTCAAATTCCATCAGTTCATAATTCATCTGACAAGGCACAGGAGTACTAATGGGCGGTATTTCAATGACAAAGCTGGTTCTAGCAGCACAGTGCTTCATAACACCAGGAATACTTTGATTTGCTACTGACATTGAGAAAAGTCCCATCTGTATGACTAAATCTACTTCCCATCTCTAAGATGTAAATGGACTTCTGACTAAAGACTGGCCAACTCTAATACTAATAAGTGTGGCATGTTTGAGAAGTTCATGTCTTAAAAGAGGTATAGTTGCGGACTCTGAAACTCTTACTTCCCACCAAGTAAAGAGTCCTCATCCCAATTCCTCAAATCAATCATTCCTTAGATCCAGTACTTCTGTCTTTGTGTCAGCTCCTGTTTTTTGATCTATAARTTCTTTGACATTTTCCAGGGAAAAGAAATGCAAACAAGAGTGACTTGAGAAGAGAAATGGCAGAGCAGCACAGTGAAGGCTGTAGTTCCATGAGTTATCCCATTGCCAATCTCACCTTGTGCCACATGCACTGAGATAAAGAGCTGTGGTCTAAGAAAAGTTCAGTGTCTATGTCCATAAGTCTAGCTATTTCCTAGACACTCCATTTTAGTGGGAATTCATAGGATAGCAATCTTTTCCATGGGGAAACCATAGAGCTTTCTGACAGACAAGATTTATAGAGTCAGAGGTATTATCTACCTCAGAATATTTTTCAATGTAAATAACATACTAGCTCATAATGCCATTTGTGTTCATTTTCTAGTTTTTTAACCATAAAAACACTTCATTTTCTGCTTAGCAAAAGTGTGAGCACTGATGARGGGACACTGTTTAGGTTTAGAAGAAATTCTGAGATAAGACTTTCATAGGACTAAACTCAAGTAGTGATACAAGCTGTACTGGCCTTGGTGGAAGTGCATACTCTGTCCCAGATGTGACTTCAGCCTCCCTCAAGAATAACAAGTGCAAGTACTCACTAATTACTGTTATGGGTAACACTGGTGAGTACTGAGCTGCTTTTTCATATGAAACTTAGCTCTCAATACTGGATAATAATATAATCTTGCAGGACCAACCCAACATCATTATAATGTGATAACAACAACGTTGTTGTTAGGATGAGTCACAAAGCATGAAGCATGTCTATACATCTACAGGGTTAGAGGCCAGAAACTGAAGCTAAGGCATACCAAATAACAACCAATAACCAATTGCATTGTGTCTGATTTTACTTTCTCAAGACAATGTGTATCTGAGCCTTTATTTCTTTTTGTGTCAGGCACCTCGAGCTGCTGCCTCTGCTCCTTGGGAGAGGAAGGGGTGGGAGTGGTGGCACACTTCCTGCCCACGCTGTGCAGGCAGGGGCAGAGGAGTGGCCGGGTCTGTGGCTGCACCACGGTGCTGCTTGGGGCAAACATCCTGACACACAGCTCTGTTTCTTTAGTGGGTGCTGTGCCTCAGCAAGCCCCTGTTCTGGAGCTTTTTACAGAGCTCTTTCTTATCAGGAATTATCTCCTGACAGGTCTATACAACGGTGAAGCAGGAACAGTATGACATACCTGGTCCATAGCTCACTGCCACGCAGTGGCTGCAGGTGTGGTTCCATGCACTCATACAACCAAGCTGGCTCCAAAGGGCATTAATTATGAGATAGTTCTTACAACCCTTTCACAGATATGACAGTGACAGGGTTTAATGAGATAAAACATATGCATTATTCTACAAAAAGAGACACAGATTTGCAGTCCTAAATTAGGGATGACTGCAATCAGTGGGGGTAGTCACCTCCCCTTCCACTACTGGTGCTACTGGACCATGGTCATTAATATGGATATAAACTTAGACTCCAGCAAGTGCCAATTTTATCTTTTTAACTTTGTATTGCTAAAAGCATTGGACAAACTCTGCAAATTTGGAAGCTGCTCACTTCCCAAACATGGACTATTGTTTGTGTATACCTGAAGGTTCAGGTGTAATTCTTGATGATGCTCTGTCCGAAAGGACAACAGGTGTTTATCCTGTAACAGAACATCACATGATCATTAGGTTTCTCAAGGCCTTCTGAGCTGCTTTCAGCCATTCTTCATCATACAATAGAGGACATACTCAGCTCAGAGGTTTAACTTACAATGTTTGCTCTGTAATACCACTCAGGAGAGTAACTGTTTCCTCTGAGTGTGTTTTTAATGGTGATAAGATTTTCTGCAAATCCACCATTTTAAGTAATCTTTGAGAACATTTCCCTTCCAGGGTTTCCTTTACTTACGCCATAACCACCTTCTCCTATCCTCCCATCTTCTCCTGTGATGATTTTTGTTTCTCCTGGGAGCCTGGATCAGAGCTTACTGCAAGAACAATCCCTCAGGAATCATTCTGGCACCTCTTTCCAGGAACATTTGTAAACCTGTCAGAATGTCAGGGAGTGCAAGCAGGTGGTGGGGATGAGAGAGTGCCCAACTGCAAATCTGGCTGTTGTAGGCTCTAAGTTGCAGCCAGAGTGGTAGGAGGGGAGGCTAGCAGAGCAATTCATCTCAGAGYGCAGCTTTTAGAAGAGTTTTCCACCATGGCCTGGCCAGTAATTGAGCTAAAAGGCACTGGAGTATCTGTTTGGCCAGCTTGGTCAAGAGTTCAGCACCCAGACCTCTGTGCAGGCAGGGACTTAAATTGTCTTGCTGAGAACAGAGTGGAAAAAGCCAACTGTGCAAAAAGCTCTCATTTCCAATCCAAGCAACATTTTTTTCATTGCTGTTTGATTCAAATGGCTATAGAGATGCTGTGATCTGAAGGGACTTTATGTCCTTGCCTTCACAGCAGAGCTGATCCAAAACCCTCTAGGGAGAGCAATGAGGTGCACAAGAGTGTCAGCACCTGCTGGAGGAGGGCCCAGATACGCAGTGCAGCCTGGCTGCAGGGAGCCACCTCCTACCCTCTGTCAGGAACAGGCTGCTCATCTGAGCTATGGAAAGAGAAGTGACAAAAATGCTGTCATATCTGCTGTGACACTGATGTCTCTTGTCTGTCAGACTACATGACAGGGTGCATCCAGGGCCTCTAACAGTTTATTAGGACTCTGCAAGTGAGCTGATAATCCCAAAGGAAGGTTGGTGATACATTTAAGCTGATTTCCTCACAATTTTGTGTCTGGTTCTTCATACCCACCTTCTCTATTCACATCCAGTGACAGCTACCACATAGCTGGATAAAGATACCAGTTTTCTTTACCTTTGGTATTGACACTTCTGATTTCTCAGATGTTATGTAGAGCTGCCACAGCAAACATAGCACTTGTAATAGCACCAGTGAATAGGTATTTTACAGCAGTATTCTGTATATCTTACATCAGTGGACCTGCTTAGGAACAAGGTAAATAAAATAAGTTTATTTAAACATTCCCAAAAGGCATAAAAGAGCACTACTAGAGTGATTACAAACCATGGCTTTTTGCTTCCCACAGTGTCAAAGGAGGAATACACAATGGCTGTGATAATACTACATGTTTGACATTCTGTGCTCAGCAACAACATTCTGCTTGTGACAGGATCAAGTAGGACTTTGTTTCTGGACTACTTCCAAACATGAGGTTGCACTTCATAAATAATCTGCACATGTTACCCTTCAGGCACCTGTAAAAAGGAAGCACTTCAAAAAATTTACAATTTACTTGTTTGCAAGTCCACTAAATGGAAATTTCCAAGCCTTTCTTACTTTCTCCTGTTGCATTAAGAAAACCAGAAACCTTCCTGCAGATGAGAACAGAGTAGCCACTAATATTCTTGTTGGGTTGAACAATTACTTCTGAAGTCTGTTTATTCAGAGGCTCATCATTTGCTGTATGCTTCACTACCTGTGTTTCTCTGTGAGTCTTGATGGGTGGAGTTCATTTTAATTTCCTGCTCTTCTACCACACTAGTTACACCATCAGCTTTTTTTTTTTGCTGTCATAGTGCTTTAAAAAATTGAACTGTGAGAGACTGCTACTTAAAAAAAGAAAAGAAAATCCACCCCAGAACTATTTCTAGATTCATCTCCATCTTACTATTTCATGTATCATCATCTTTAGGCACATCTTCAGACTCCCACAAAGATGTTAAAGTGCCCTAAGATTTCCAGGTTTGATATTTTAGATTATACTACCTTGGAAGCAGAGACAATGACTCCTCCTTGTTCCTGCAAATGGCAAGCATAAAATTCCAGTGCTGTGACAGCAAAACAGCTAAAAATAATTTTAATTTAAAAACATACCTCTCTCGTTTTGAACTCAGGATACAAATATATCTATAGACACACGATGTGAACCCAGTAAATACAAGTAACAGACCYGAAAACGTGACGAGACTGATAAGGAAAAAAAAAAAAGTGGTATCTTCAAGAAACAGATTCCTTGCCTATTCCTCTTGTCTGCTTTCAGGCAGGAAAAATCTTCCTTTTAAAGCAGGCCTTCTTGCTCTGTATAATGTATCAGTCTGCAATCATCAGGAAAGTTGACATTTTTCGTCCAGAGGTATTAATTTTTTGAAGATATTGACTGTGGGCAAAATAATTTTTCTTAAAGGAAAGACATTGCTGCCCCAAATCACAGTGACATGTATGTCAGTGTCTAAAAGTTTTGCAGATTTCACATCGCCAGATTCACCAGATCAAAGTACGTGGCTGTGACTATTCAGGACACTATGATGCTGTATTCCAGTCTGAGTGATGAAGTGTTAAATGTGTCCCACTTATGCCTACACCTACGAAATAAGACTCAGTGAAAATTGTATTATACATGGAATGGAAAAAAACCCAAGAACAGGACTAGGGAGCTTTTCCTTTTTGTCTTGCAAAAAGAGCTATAATTTTCTTAGATATTACCACAGCTCTTTCAGTACGTTTCAAAAGTTTGAACTATTCTTCATGAAGGTAAATCTGCTAAAAGCATCAGCTGTTTAAAAATTTTAAGCTATAAAGTGGGCAGGCAGAGAGCTTACAACGGGTCCATTGTTCTGGGCTGAGCACGGTCACTGAGCTGGGAACAAAACTGAGAGCTGGACAAAAAGGAGGTCCAGCCATCTAGTGGTAAATTACCCCGCTGTGCAGCCTGCTGCTGTCTGCCTTCCAGAGGGTGTGCTCTGGAGAGGGAGAAAGGGACATTGCCCAGGTTTTGATAGGTTCAGGACTCAGCAGCAGTGAAACATTTAGGGAGCAAGCCAAAGTGCATAGGACCCTGCAGCCAAACTGTGAGAAGGGGTGGCAGGAGCAGTGACCATATCCAACACAAGGGCAGCTTTGGCTTGGTGGACAAGGAAGAGCCTGCACTCAGTCAGTTCTGCACTATAAAGAACACCTGTTTACAGGTGCCTGCTTACAGTGCTTGTTCTCTTTCAGAATACATCTTTGTCCTAACAAGCTACACTTGCTTCCCTGCCTGCATCTGTACAGCAGCAGTCAGAGAAAAATTTGGGCAGTTTTCCATAGTCCTATAGCAGAGAACAGCATGTCCAGTGGATACACACAACCAAATGGTGCAATGCACTCACGTCCCACTTCACACAAGGAAAAGAAAGGTTTAAGCCAAATTGTCACATCTGAAATAAGGATGATGCAATCAAATAGCTACACAAAGAAAGTCAAATGCTGAGTCCAAGCTGGAATGAAACACCCATAAATTTCTTGAGAGTGAACTGTTTTATAGCTTCTATGTGGTTACAAAGTAATAGAAAAAGCTTAACCTTGGCAAAGCCAGAAGAGACATCAAAACAGTAAACCATTAAATACTTCAAGGAAGGTTTAAAAACCAAACTATTTGTATGCCTGAATACCTATCAGAATTCAGCCCAATATGCCAAAGCTCTCATTCCAGAAGTGATCTCAATGCTTAGAAGACCAAGATTCCTTGAAAGCAGTCAGATGCAAGTCCTACAGGGCCTAGTTTGCAACTTGCTTGGGCACTGAAAAGAGGTATCCAGTGGGATGGTGTAAGCAGTCTGGGCACTAAATGACCACTGGCGAACTCATTTGACTAGCTAATTTGACTGCTACTCAACACTTTTGAAATACCAAATTTTGTCCAAAGCACAACCCTTTCTTGGTTTACAGACATTTGAAGCTGCATTGCAGGTTGTACTCGGCTTCCAAACATTGTCCAAAGTGCAGTCATGGTTATACCAGGCATAGCCAGGTGAATATGGAATAATTCTGTGAAACTCCAAATAGTTAACTTTGTGCTGTGAGAATTTTTACAACTGAAAGCAAAGCTTTGTTCCAAGTAGTTACTGCAGCATGAACTGATTTCAGCAGAAACATTTGTTCTTTATCAGAAAACACAGTACTGGAGGGAGGACAGAGGAGAATGCTTCCCTTGAGGTAGAGGATAGCCAAAGTCAGCTCAGTGATACTTATTGACAGCCACTAGTGTAGAAAAGAAATACAGCTATGTCCTCCTCGAGTGGTATCAGCTACTATATCTCAAACCTGAACTTCTCTTTGTGAAATGTTTCTGTTGCTCACAGTGGGTAGCTAAAAAAACCAGGGGGGAAACCTCTGGTTGCTACTTTGGAGTGGTGTCTGCCATTGATTTTTCAATGCAACATTAGAAAATACAGATTCAAATTCATCATGCATGTTTTGTCAAAGGAGTATTTGGCCATGGAAAGGGTGAATCTCCCAATGAGAAATTATGCTCAGTTTTCATTTGGTCTTTACCAACTGTGCTCTCTTACCTGGCTAACAGGAGAAATTAACTGCCTGGTGCCTGAAATATTGTGTTCCCCAGTGGAATGCCTCATGCCATCTGGTTTTACCCCTGTCATTTCACTAATGGATCACACCTGATATTTGCATTGAATCCTTCACCACAACACTTTCAGAGCTGTCTGAAACCACAGACTTCAGAAAAAAAAAGAGGATAAAACTTGTGCTTCTCACTTCTCTGTTTTACCCACTGGGAAACTGAAGCAACAGGTAGGGTGCAATGGACTTTCTTAAAGCATCTCAGTAAATCAGTGGCCAAGTTTGCTGCCTGTTCCTGTACTCAGCAGTAAATAGGCTAGGGCAGAACACTGGGTATGAGCATCCTGCTCCAAAATCTGTCAGTCTGCTTTTGCTTTCTTTTCCTGGTGAACAAGACCTCATCTCTGGGATGGAGTAGTACCCAAATTTGCATTCCTTTGCCATATGTTTTGGAGATTCATTGAAACAGGGTTACTTTTTAAAGACTTGAAAATGGAATTTAAAAGCTGCTGACTTAAGAAAAAGGGGTCAAGAAGGAGAGCAACAGAAAAGGGATCAATGTTTTTGGGCAGAAAACATGGAAACAGCACCTCCTTCAATTTGTAAAACACCCACTGGGGTCAGGGTGGGGTGGTTTGGCAATGAGTACAAATGTACACAATCCTGTAGACATTTGGGGCTGTCTGCACTCAGGGCACCACTGCTGTCTCACTTTCCACTACTCTGCAGGTCGCCTGCTGCGCTCTGCAAACACACTCCTCTCCTGTGGTTATTTTTGAAGCAGCTCCTTAAAACAGATGTCCTCATATGTGTCTTTTCCCTGCTACACAAATAACACTTTGCCTCATGCTCCTGCCATTCTTTTGAACTAAATTTAAAAAAGAAAAAAAAAAATGGGGGAAAGAAGAATATCCTTCCCCATTGGTGATTTCTGTTGTAACTTTCATGGCACTGTCACTCCGGGGCACATGAGTTACCTTTGTGCCCTTCACAGAGCAACCAAAGGTTTTTTCTTTCTGGCTTTCTTGCTTGCCCTTCCAAGGATTCTTTCCTCTTTAGGCCCTTTCCTACTCTCTCTCTCTTCTCCTTCTCTGACTTCTGGATGCACTGCAAACACCACAGGTCTCATAAAAACTTCCTCTTGAGTAATACTTCCAAGGAAGGAGCCACATGTACCAGTTACACCTTGTCCTCCTTGCATAGTATTCCTGCAGCTACCAGTATCACTGTTTGGCACCCAGGCATGCCTGATTTGGGCACCCCAAACTTTTCCCTTGGAAGGAATCATTCTCCTTAAATACTTTGTCCTTGACTTCTCTTGGTGATACTAACGTTGGTATTGTTCCTAAAGAAGCAAATGGAACGTGTGCAGAATGGACTAGATAGAGATGCAATGATTAAAGGAGGTGCTAAGTTGTGGAAAAGCATGTGAAGTAAACATTGATAGAATATTTGGCCTAAATGTGATCATCTGGTACCTTTTGTGCACACAGGCACTGATTCTGCCAGCCTTGCTCACTGAGTAGGCAGGAAGTATCCTTAGGGGTTTAAAGGGAACTGATCAGTAAGGTAGTTTGCATGAGTGGAGGAAGCAAGCATAAGCCAGTAGAGGTAGCAGCAGAGGCATTAGGTAAGTCTATGAACTTTGAGCCCACATGTGAAACCCCGGCTCTGAGAAAATCAGTAAGATTGGGGATTTTGGCTGGGGGTGGAGAGGTTTACCATAGAGCTTATTGGGCAATGTTTCTACCAAAGTGCAAAACTAAACTAATTTGCAGAGCGAAGGGCTTAGAGCAAGAGAAGAAYATTTCCCCCTATATCCAAGGTCCTGTGTACAATCAGCAATGACACCCCTGGAAGCTAAACCAAGAAATCATAGTTTAGAAAATGCAACTTCTCAGAGACAGCCCTGGTRGTATAATAGCATTCCTGAATAACTGTTGTAACGTAGTTGTTACAACAATGGCCTCCAGAATGCCAAACAAGGTTTCAACAATTGTTAATCCTGCTCGGTTTCATTTGCTTCTTCCTAGGGGACTGCAAAATTATCAGGCTGTCCATTTCTACTCTTCCTCTTTGCCTGATGTCTGAGAGCAAGGTCCTACAAACTTCAGTGCCTGCAGAAGCTTTGTTACTGGTGGCACAGAGATTATAAACAGGCCATAGTGTAGGGACAGGGTTTACATTGGACTCATAAGGTTCAGAACTTGTATTTTCAGTTTGTGAGGGTTTTTTTCTTTTTTCCCCCAATCATGTAGTCTCTCTCTTAACAGCTATGCTCCCCCTAATGCTGGAAAAGGAAAACAGCCTTCTCCAATTCAGTGCTGTCTAAGAGGAGATGGAAAGGTGCTTGGCACACAGACAGGCCTTGCACACCCTGTGGAGGTTTTTTAGCCTTAAGTTACATCTCCCAGCATGACTTGGCCAACAGAAGAAACCGAAAATGGGAAGTGTTGCCTGCTAGGCACAGCTCTGTGCTATGCTGTGAACTATTACACCTTTGCTGTTTTAGCACAGAAAATGGATCACAGTTGTGGTTTCAGGAGGATGTCATTGGCCCAATTGCTCAATAGTGAGAAAGGCAAAACTTTAGCTGCTGTTCTGCCAAAAAAATAATCAAAGCCCAGCATGATGTGAGTCTGAAGATACACGCTGAAGTTACACATGCTATGCAGTTCCAGATGAGTGAGCATGTTAAAAAAACCACACCCAAACAGAAAATCCAAATAAAACAACTTAATTAGAGAAGGTAATGTAAAATCAAACATCCTCAACCCCACAAAGCAGCTGTGCTGGGGAACACAGAGGCTCCAGCCTCCTTATGCCAGCACATGGAGTTCATTGGCAGGGATACAAACAGGGCTACACAGAGCTAGAAGGACACACTGACAAAGGGTCAGGTCATGTAACAAGGACATGAGCAGATAATGATAGGAGATGGGGAACAGTTTTAAACTAAAGGAAGAGAGATTTAAATCAGATATTAGGAAGAAGTTCTTTACTGAGAGGGTGCTGAGGTACTGGAACGGGCTGCCCAGAGCAGCTGCAGATGCCCCCTTCCTGGGAGGCCCCATTCAAGGCCAGGCTGGATGGGGCCCTGGGCACCCTGATGTGGTGGGTGACATCCCTGCCCACAGACCAAGGAACACTCAGTCTAGCTGCAGTACAGCATCCTCCATCATAACCACGGAAGCTCTCAGCATGATAGCGAGAGAGCAAAGAAAGAGAAGGTAGCAAAGGCCTCTTGGTGTCCTTTCCCACTGCAAGGGGCAGGGGCTTAAAACCCCCATACCTGTTTCAGGTACAACTCAAAATAAGCATTTCACTGGCAGCACAAAATAGGAGAGGGGAGGAACAGGTTGAGGGTGGTGGACAGTAGGATAGGACACCTGCTGTTGCTGCCTCTCCACCAGCCCTAGGACATGCATTCCCATCACCACCAGGATAACACCTATCTCTCCCTCCCCACACAGTGCAGACTTCACCTCTCTCATACAGCCATCCTGGCAGGTGGGAAGATAGGCCAGGAAAACTCATCCAGGGTGGACACAGCACCATGSCTCTGGCAATAGAAAGAGCTTTGCTGCAGGTCACACCTCTCTTCAGTGCCACAAAAGCCTGAGCCACCTCCTCCAGACACCTTCTGTCCCYTACTGTCACCAGCTGAGAGAAAAAAAGACTAGTTCTGTTTTAGTTAATTTTAAACCAGTGAAAGCTGATTATTGCTTAGTAAGCCTAATCCATGCCTGCTCTCTAAATACAAAGGGAAAAATATGTTCTGCTTTATACAGCAAAGAAGAATAGACTAAGACAACAATCTCTTCAGAAACTACAAATTCAAGGACTTGATGAGAGCTGTCCAATTTGATCCTCTTTCTTTCTAACTACCATTGCAACCAGGAGTTGAAATTCTGCTGGACTAAAGCTCTCAGCAGAGCGTGGTCAGCTCTGTGCTGTCAACACCCTCATCCTGCAGGCTCACTCACACTTTGAAAAAAATATTCCTGCATGTCAGAAGCAGTAAATTTCAAAAGCAGCAAATTTCACAAGCAGAAGCCAATGAAAAATCATGGAAACTTAGGTGCCTATGACAGCTGGAACAAAGGTTTAGCAATACATGTCACACTGTCTGCATCAAACCACGGCCAACAGATGTACTTTGACACCAAATCCTCTTTCTTCACATTTAGGTGTATTAACTGTTTGAGTAAGGGCTTCCTCCCACATACCGATTTTCCATGGCCCTTAATGCATGGCATTCTGCCACCCAGAGTGTAAAATGCAGTCACCTTTTTCTTCAGGTCACAGAACAACTCCAGCCATGCTTGAAGCTAAGCAGTCTCCCAGCTGCCACCACTTGAGTCTCATAGCAGTTGAAAGTGATTTAAAGGCAGCAGACAGCAAAGTCACATCAAGCAAAACTGATCCATTTCTCCTGCAAAATTTACTCGTGGAAAGGCAAGGGCGGGCAATAACAGTCCACAGATCTTCTAAAAGAATTTGGTGCAAGGTGCAGAGYTGCACCACAGTGAAAGCAATGCAAGCAGGCTGCTAGGTTGCCCACATGCCCTGGAGACAGGGGAAGGTAGCAGCTTCATCTGCAACCATTACCTGTCTTGGCCCTCTGGCAACAGAGTCAGAGAAAAAAGAGCAAGATCTGCACTCTCTCTGCACTCTCATTCCCCAACTCTTTCTGCAGATGCAAATACTCAGATTTTCAGACCGCTTTCGTGCCTTCCCATGCTTCATCACAGCAAATATTTGCAGGAGACATGCTTCTTTTTGAGCCATCTCCTCCTTAGACCTAGATTCTCCCTTCACCTCTTCTGCTTTGCAGTCTTTGCTTTTCTAGTTGTATGGTTTGCAGGAAGGATAAAGGTGTTTCTTTCCTTACCCTCCCTGCAGGGGTGAAACCGGATAGGTTTAACCTAAAGCCATCACTTCTCCATTGCTGCCATTGTAACAAACCCACTCTTCTTTCTCAGGGTTTTCATCACAGATGCTTAGCAGATAAATCTGGCCTACCTGTGCAGGGGTGAATGACACTCTTAAAATACCTGAATCCCTTAGAATTTAATCTACAATACAATTTTTAACTAACAAAATGGCACATGCATGCGCTCATAGGTCTAAAATCCCTAACTGAAAAAGCTTATATTAATCCTGCAAGGCTTAAAATCAATTTCAGATCCAGACTGAACAGAGTTAACCAGCAGTTCCACGGATTCAGCTGTCTCATTCTAGAGGCAGACACCTTTTCTAATACAGGCAAGAATCTACATGACTAACACTTTGATAAGCATCACCCAGACTGGTCTGGAAAGGGGTTTGCAACTGTTTGGTTTGTTGCAAAGAGCCACAGAGATTTTCTTGTGGGCCTGTGAACCAAAGCAGGGAGTTTGATGAGAACGAAACAATCAGCATCTGGGGCTTGATGACATTCACTGACAGCAGAAAAACTGCAGATAGGTGCCATCACCAGTAACAAGAAGTTATAAACGTTCATAAGTTTGAAAGTGCTTTTCTTTACAAGTAGTCATATGCTGGAGCAGTACTAGTCTGCTCCCCTACAGATACCAGCATCTTCCAATCATCTCCAGTGCAGCTGCTTTATCGTTATTAGCAGAGCCCACAGAATTGTTTACAGAGGAGCAGACTGGTCAGGTTATCTGGCAGCCTTAAAGCTGTCTCTTTCTGACAAATACCACACGTTCTGCTCTAGGAAGGGGCTAGCCCTTACTTGGAACAGTAAAACAAGCCTAGTGGTAAATAAATCTAAAGTCAGATCCAATGAATATATCCAAAGGGAAGCCTCCCAGTGTCAGGCAGATAGGTGAGTTTGAAACCTGAACTTTGACAAAATAATAATTGACAGCAGCTGCAAACCAGAGCTGTCAGAGCTGGAGGAGTCAGGTGCACTTTAAAAGTGGGCTTTGTCTTTGGTTGTGAGAAAAGGAGTGACCTTGGTTTATATCATCTAAAGCAAGATAACTAATGCAAGGTAGGTGAGCGAGCTAGCCAGCTTTATTTTTAACAAGAACAGGGTGAAACAACTGATTGGCATCATGCAGTGAGTGCTTAGACCAGTGTGACTCATACTGAAAGGACAAACAGTCCCTGACAGGATGTGAACTATCATATACAAATAACATCTTCTTTTTCCCCAACCAAATGTGTGTCCATAGAGCCAGAGAGCAGGAAGCACATCCTTCCCCCTGGCGTAAACTCACCTGTTGACAAAACATGTCATTATGCAACTTTTCCATGGAACCATTTTCTATGGCAGATATACATTTGCCAAAGGACATCTGGTGGCAGATACCACAAATGACTGATTGGGGCAGAAAACACTTTTGTCTTATGATTTCATAAGATAAAAGTCCCTTTTCCATTGGCTTTCCATGTGCACGATTGAGTTTTAACCTGACTGGTTACAAGAAGAAAGTAAGTTCATCCATTCACAGTTAACTCACATGTAAATAGTACTTCATATATATTCCCACAGTCCCTTGGCAGCGATGGCAGCCTCCACTGCAAGAGTGCCTAATCACATCTAAGGAAAATTATAAAGTCACACTTTGAGCACCATCCTTGAAGTCAATGAAAATTTGTTTACACCCCTAGTGACAACTGACAGCAAAGGGACTGCTCAGATTCCTTTAAGAAGATGTTCTGCACTGAGTCAAAAAGCCAAAGCCCTTATTCCAGTCCCAGCAACCTGAGGACCAGCAGCCAAGTTCTTTCCCTTACTGTCAGCTCAGAGGCTGGCACAGCAGGTTCAGCAAGAAGCACACTGAGCACCAGGAGTGCCTGCAGGACTGCCTCGGTCTTACCTCAGTGCTCACAGAGATGCCCTGCTCCACTTTGAACCTTGATTAAAGCTGCCGAGGCTGAGCTGTCAGCGTGACTCAGCAGCAGCACCGACACCCAATTTTCACACTGAGCTTCTCAACCTCGTGCACAGTTTGCAGCTGCCTTACAGGTCTCTTCAGTAACTTTATCTAAGATAAAGGCACCAAACACAGCCTATGCATTACATCAGGGCCCGTAACAAACACAGCTACCTCAATTAAATCTGAAGACTGAAATAAAATGCAAACTTGATGTATCTATAAATCTTACAATCTCCTCCCACTCTTTGTATTTTCAAAGGAAAGTAGGTTAGAGCTGGAATCCTCTGTTATTCGAGCTTATCTTCTATCAGTTCTTGAAAGATTTGTATTCCCTTACTCTTGGACTGTAGAAAATGTATCTTTGAGAAGTTATTATGCGGACGGCTGGTATTTTTGTAAGCTTAAGAAATAAGATTTTTTTTATTAATAAATTACAGTAGAGATGCATGAAAGTTAATTTTATGGAGGTAAGATGAGGGATATTCATTAACCTTCCTTTACTGCTAAAACTTGTGTACGAATAACACACAATTAGTTTTAGAAGTATTTTTATCTTCAACTAAATTTGTCTAGAAAGGAGTTAAGTTTTTCAGGAGGCAACATGATACATCAAATCTGATAAGACATTTCTTTGGCAGAGAAAAATCAACAGTTCTACACAGAACAGCTGTAGCAATTACATCAAGGTCAGGTTTTTACTCCTTTGCAGACACAGACTCTCTCAATGTGGAAACTTTGAAATTCCGAAATTTAGAAACCTGAAATTCAGGCTCCAGTAACAGGACAAATTCCCTAAAAAAAAAAAATTAATACCTATGAGAGTGAGGGTTTTATATATATTAGTATTTAACAGTAACAGTTCCTTCCTTTTTGCAAGCTTCATCATGAATTAATTATTCTAGAATAACCAAAGGAAGAAAAAAAAAACCACAAAAACCTTCCTCTCAAGCAGACCCAAGTTTTGCTCTTGCCAATTCATACTTCTGCTACATTTCCAGGTCAGCCATTCTGTCATCCAGGATAGACAGGATCTTAATTGGGACATAAAGAACAAGCAGAATAGGAAAAAAAGGAAAAATAATCAGGACCTTCTCAAAACATCTCTCTCACTTCAGCCTTTCTTCAAACGGCCTGAAGTAGGATCTGGCTGACAGCACTTATTCCCTTGAAGGTCAGCTTTAAGAGAAAGAGCTACTGTAGCTACCTCAAAAGACTGTGAAGTTGTTTTTTTTTTCAGGGGAGGAGGGAGCCTGAACTCTGGACGAAGGCAACGTGAAGAGACAGGCGTGTGCTCCCCCAGGGAGATGCTCCCATGGAAATACAGCTCATGCCCCACAGCTGGGGTCCCGCTGCTCGGGCTGCTGTGGGTCCTGATCTGCAGAGCCCAGAGAGGGGGGAACGCATGAAGCTCCCTCACTGTGACAGAAAAATGAGTTTCCATGATGAATCACCTCTCTCTCACTGCCTCTCCTATTTGACAGTGTTGAGCCAGCGAATGCTGACTTCCCGTGGCAAAATGCCTGAGGGAGGAGATTAGGCTGCCTTTGTTTATGGCTGTTTCATTTTTTAGGTCACAAGGTTCCTGAAGTCATCATGGGGCTGTTTGAAAACAGCACCACACGAGGCCAGAGCACGGCAGAGAAGGTTCCTTTGCAAATATGCACCATTTGCATTTGGTTACTTTGAACTGAAAGAGGACTTACAGCATCAGCAAAGTGAAAATCACACCGTACCTACAGACAGCTCTACCAAGTGACACCTGGACTTAGTGATTTAACTATTATCAGGGTGCTTGCAYTTGAAACAACCCTGGTCCTCTTGATATGGTGAGGCAGACTTGGAGAGGGGCACATAGTACTGCTTTGGAAAAGTTGTGCTAATTATCAGGAGTTGCTCTTTTTTTTTTTAAATTTGAAATCAGATTTTCTGCTTCTGTAATTCCATTCTTTTTATGGCATTTATGGCTAAATTGCAAGACTTTTATTTACATACTGTAACTGTATGGTTTGCGTGGCCCTAGGTGGAAGATATTAAGCTGTTAACCAGGCTTCCAGTACTCAACAACTGAAACCCACAAAAAATATGCAAACTAAACTGCAAACAGGACTGGCAGAGAGCACAGTTTAAAAAAAAAAAATCTAAAGCAAAAGTATCTCCACTCCCCTTTTGTTAAGTGGTAGTTCTGACATGTCTGCCACCAGACTGAATTGAAAGGGGAGGCTCAATCTGAATTTTTTGTGGGAAGCTACAATGACACAAATGGAAGTGCTTTATCACAACGCATCGCTATGCTGGAAATTCAACTGCTATGTCAACTTCAAAAAACAATAYTATAAATTCATTCAGAAAGGGACTCGCCAAGTTAATAGAGACAGATCAATCAGGAGCTATTAAACACGGCAGTCTTAGGTGCACATTTTTTTGCCAAAAGTGGACAAGGTGTCCCAAAGGAAAAATCACACTATGGATCTTTCATTCCTTAAGCTGTTTCCTAATCATCTGTCACTGGCCACTGCTGGAAACAGGACACAAAGTTCAGTCAATATTTTATCCAAGTCAGTAGGACACCTTTGCTGTCAGCATCAAGTTTAAAATAAGCATGGTTGAGAATACAGTATGTGCCAAAGGAAGGGAAACAGCAGAGCTCCTGGCTCCCAAGTCAGCCAGAAAAGTAATTTTCTGCATGGAATGCTCCAAATAATAAAGTATCTTTAAAGCTTTACTAGCAGTAATGAAAATCCTGCATTTGGGGAAAATTTTGGGTTTTTAAACTGCCTCCAGAGAATAAACAGGTCCTGGATTTTACCACATGGAGAAAAGTAAAGCACATCCCCTTTTAGTGACATTTTAGTGTACAGAACACAAGTTCCTGTCAGCCCAGCTCAGTTTTACAGTTACTTATAATTCATTTTTCCTACTTGTACCACAACTCATAGTAATAGATAAGAATTAACAAATATGTCACATTTTTGTCCTCCTACACTGAAGGGAGAACAACACTCACATTAAAGTGCATGCTGAAAACAGCTATCAGCATTTTCAAAAACCTCCACCATGGTTTATGAGTTACCTTTCTAATCCAGGCAGCTACAGAGAACTGCTCTAACTATGGCATTTCCAGCTTTGGACTGTGGCAAGGCACAAGAACATTTTCTGCAACAGTTATTTTCCTCTTGAACATCTCATGCCACTAGATAAAAGAAATAAGCTCTCCCAAAGGCTCACTGCAAAAGCCAGCCCATGCCACATCCCCCTGCAGCACAAGCCTATTGATTTTTCCAAATGTGTTAAATCCTTCTTGCTGAGGCAGATAGGAACAGCTTTACAGGAAAACACAGTGAAGGGTTTTTTAGGTGATCCTAAAYATGGCAAACACAGTACTAGCTGCTGGGAAATGGCAAGGCACTGCTGGTTTGTGTGTCTCTTTTTACTGGAGTTCCATCTGGCATATGTTGCCTACTGCTGTATTGCAAAATGTCTCCTTCCACGTGTGTTCACCGCTTGGAATTTGTTATTCAACCATCTTATTACTGCCTGAGGGCAGATGGCAGCTGGAGGCCAGCACCTGGAAAATGTGCACTTGCAAGTATTTGAGTTAGCATCCAATCATTTCAGCCAGGAAGGAGGTGGGAACAGGCCCAGCTGTTAAACCTTTCCAGAGCCTATCAGGAAAGAATACACACACACCTGGTGGAGCTCCCAAACACTCCTGTGTGTGCGATCCGCAGCCTGCTGCAGGGAAATGTGCGGCCACATTCCCTCAGCAGAGCAGCCTTGCACAAAACAGAGAAAGGAGGATGCCTAAAAGACAAGGATGGCATTGGAGTCAAGGAGTTTGCAGCCCAGGTGGACTGGAGCTGTTCTTACCTGTGCCTCTGGCATACCATCTCCCCAAGGGAGCACATCATCCTGCTGGATCTTCCTAATATCTGCCAGTTCTGTGTCACTGAGGAGTTTCTTTTTCCAGGGCAAAATTCTTAAACCACACATTCCTTTCCCTGCCTCTTTCTAGAACCTCTGCAGCAAAATCTGGACCACAACAGATTGTCCTCGTGTTGCTTAATGACAAAGCAAAAATAACAACAACAAAACAAACAAACAAAAAACACCCAACACTTTGCTGAAAGGAAAGAAAAAACCAACAAACTAAGTTTTTAAAGCTGTCAATGACTGTTTTCTTCATGTGTAACAACGTGGCAAGAACAGAACAGACCAAATGCCACAGGGCTGAAGTTACTGGAAAACAAGAACTCAGTCCTCAGTGTTCACTGAAATTTGTAAAAAACCCCCAAACCACTAGGTCTCACTAGAAGACCGAAACAAAAGATTTAAGTGGCAGCTTATCTGATTTGTTTCCTCATTCTACAAGGCCTCAAACTCAATTGAATTATTTTTCTGTAAAATATCACAGAGATAGAAGACAGGTAGGGAAGCCCTGTGATTGCACTTTCTACCCCAGCACTCCCCACACAGACATGAAGACCAGCACGGACTTTGGCAGACTATCAGGAAGTGACAGAAAATCTTCTCTGCCTTTCTTCCTTTCATGTSACCCCAGAGCCTTCTGCTAATATCTGAGCTGAACATCGGACCAGTGCTATAGCAAACTCCATCCAGAGAGCAAAAGTCTTTCTTTTCTTGGCTGGTTGAGTACTGATGTTTACACAGGGACTTTGCTGCACTGAACTGCAAGGTTATTTTCTTCCCCACTTAGTCTTCTGCAGTTAAAAGGCCTTTACAGTCAATTGTCTCAAGGGAGAGCTCAGGCTACAAACTGGAAAATACGAGCTGCCCTGTCCAACAAAACCATTTCAGAAACTCCGATTTCTGTCCACGGTCGTAAGGGAGCAGCACGGGGTGAACTGGAAAGACCAAAGACACTGCATTAAAATAAGCAGCCCATAAAACTGATACATGCACAACAGTCACCTCATAGAGCAGCTGGAAAGGAGGAACTATAATGTTTAGGACAAAACCTATAGATTTTAACAGCATTTTGGGTTGACCAATTCAGATACAAGAGAAGCTGTTTCAGTGCCCCAGTAGTTCAGTTGCTTTTGAGTAATAGTTTCACTGTCCTCCAGCACATTCCTGTGAGGATGCTCCTCTATCTGCTGCTGGCCACTCCCTCTCAAAGGAGACACTGATAGGCACAACTGAAAGGATGCCTTTACTATCTGCAATCTCCATTTTAAGGTTACAGCTCGGCTGCGGAAAAAAAACYCCTCAAACCAACCCCAAACAAATGCACCAGGCAGCTCGGAATCTCTTCTATTTCAAGCAAACCAAGCCCAGCTGCAGCCAGCATGCAGGTGCATTAACCAACGTGGTGCTCCACAACCGCTGGAAAATGTTAGCGCTCTAGTAGTGCCAATAACRGTTACCACTGAGCACAGCTCAGCAATGCTGGGGAAATCTTCAGAAACTGTTATAAAATGGCAAAAATAAAGTCTCTGAAAACTGACACAACACAGGGAAGAAAACAGGATTTTAAGGCAGAAGTGTTCTCAAATGTAGTTAAGACCTGTACAAACCTCCTTACAAACTCTAGACCCAGCACTGCAAGGCACAGCACTTGGCAACAGGACAGCCAGAAAATGATCTCACTGCAAACACCTCACGCTGCCAAGGCATTTTATTCCCTTGCTGACACATGCCAATTCTGCTGTAAATTCCTTTAGGGGGCAGGAAGGCAGACCTAAGCCATAGTTCAAGTTTATCTGTATTAAAACAAAGGCGTATCTACACTCCAGCATTTCCAAAAAGCTGAGTCTCCCCTGTTCAAACCTAGAAAAACTCTAAAATTAAAGGCAAGGAGTAGGACTGAGTTGCCTCAAGGTAATTTAACTAGAGATGACCCTAAACCATACAATTTCTAGTGCAATTAAGTTGTGGCCTCAAGAGCATAGAAAAGGAAAGGTTGGTCGGGTTGTATTCAACCCAGAATTAATCCCGTTCTGGCAGAACACCACCTAGAATTTCACATGAATATCCATCTTGAGAGCCATACAAGGGGCAGGGTTAGTGCAACAAGTGCACAGAATCAGGAGCATGTTTGTACACAGCAGAAGTGCAGTTGGAGGAGATTATGTCGGAGGGTAGAAGTGAAAACCTCATCCCTCAGTCCTGGATCTTACTGGAGATAACCGAGAGCACCCACAGCACAAGCCGAGAGAAGAGCAGCAGCTCCCAGCTGCCGAGAGCTGCCTCAGTGCAGGGGTCCCCTCAGCAGTGCCATCGCTCCTGCTGCCGTGAGACAGCTGTGCACAGCTGTGCAGGGACAGCCGGACAGCACCGCCTCTGCTGAGAAACAACGGCCAAGAAAAAGCAGCAAATTCATTACAAAATCTAATTCTTCCTTTTGTATCACTTTCGCATTTCACACACATGTGAAAGAATCATCTATTGCTGAAGGAGTCATCCATATCCAAACATTTTTGTGCAGCACATTGCTCAAAGAGTTACAGCAGTTGCAGCTTATGACTACTTTGCACCGCGGTTACAACCCCCACAAAACACTGGTAAATCACCATTTTAATGAAGACAAAAAGACACATTCATGTGGCCTTGTCACAATCACAAACTTTAAATAACACTGAGGATTTGGGGCTACTTTAGCAATAATTAAAGGAATACCAGATTCTTGTTGGGGAATTTACCTTAAAATTCCTTAAAACTGTCATTGCTACAATCTAGCTGTCATTTTTTATTTCTCCCCCAATGACCTCTGAAAAACCCTCATGGCCTGAGGAAGAAAAAAAAAAAAAAAAAAATCAAACCTCAGTTCTGCCCTTGCTGCCCACCTCCCCCCACCCCCCGAGGTGGCGGGTACAGGGAAGACACCTCTACTGATGAAGCAATAAACACTTAAGAGACCGTTTTAAGTTTTTTCTTTTCTTACCCAAACAATCTGGGATGCACCTGTCCCCAGATGTCAGCCTGCAAATTTCTCCCTCACTTTCAGGGAATGTACTCAAGGACGAATTTTCCATGTCCAGGGAAACTTTGAAGCAGCATCTCCACCTCTGGACATTGGTAGTCACCATTTCCTCACTGTGCAGGAGCACTCCCACTTCAAACACACGGTATGAGCTGAGGCCACATAGTGAAATCAATTTACAACCAACTCAAACATCTACTCTTGTATGAGAAAACCTCTCTGGCACTGAAGAGCACAGCTGTGCAGTGGTAACACCTACAGAGTTTCCTTGTGGCGCTGAAGCCCCCCGCAGACAGCACAGGCAGACCAAAGCCCTCCTGCGACTTCCCAGTGCTGTCTCCAGCTGTTAATTGTCACTGCAGTGGCACAACAGGAGCTCCCATTAAGGGTTCATCTGCACTTTCCCGGTGGCTGATCCACTACACCAACATGTTGAGACGACTCCTTCCTACTGGAGAAACTCTGGTAAACAAGGGAAGAGCAGTCAGCAGTGATTTTGCAATCGTGTTACACCAGTTCTGCTTAGAACAAGGCTGATGTGTGGGTGAGCTGCAGGAGCCCCAGCAACACACAAGCTTTAAACTGAAGAGTGAACACACGTTTCAAAGTAGTTCCATACTCATTTATGTTTGATCTGCATTTCTCTACATCCCATACAGAGTCAAGAAGCTGAGACATTAATTCCTCAGAAACTTTATTTTCATTCAAACTACAGAAATAAAGTAGTACCTTCCAATTTCCCATTTTATTTTCTGCTTATTTGTACGGCTCAGGGCCAGATGCACTAGGATAAACTACCCTGTACATACGGAGGAAGATAAGGCTCAAAAACTAGCTTTACTTCAAAGAATGCCAAACCTTACCTATGAGGTTGGCTCCAACTCTTTGACAACATTAATAGGCACAACATAGGAAAAAAGATTGATCTAAACTACCTATTGTAAGCAAAATCCAATAATTCATTACAGAAAGTCAAATAAACCTTTCAGAAATAACAAAACAGTTTTCTACTTTGAAAAAATAGATGAGTCATTTTTGCTTTATATACGATATATTCACACACACTTTCAAGTATCATTTTCACTATTATCATACTTACATGGCTAGAGATAAAAAAAATGAAATCCCATAAGCAGATTATTATGCCAAAGAAGTCACACACGGTCTTTATCTGGGTTTAGCAACACCTGGAATTCTCCACGGTATCACAGTGACTAAAAAAGCAGTGACTAGACTCAGTGTAATTTTTCCCTTTATTAAACATGTTTTAGTAAGGCTTGAAAAGCATCAGGATTTAGAAAAATGGAGACAAGAAAAGCATAGGCAGTTGTAAACCCCACGCAGTCATAAAACCCCACAAATTCACAGCTAAGCTTGTCACACGCTCAGTACTAGCAGGGAATAAAAAAAAAAAATCTGAGTTATGTTTGGTTAGCAGGCAAACTGATACCAACAGGCAGACTTCAGCTAGGATGTTTTTACATTTAAGGCATCACACAAAATAACAAGTTAATGCTGGGAAGCATAACAATCATCATGTGCACAGCCATAATTCACATTTAGCTCTGGACATCAGAACCTGCTGTATTTCAAAATAGAAAGGCTAGGAGGGAATCCCATAGTCTTTTGGGAAAGTGCCAGGCAGCCACCAGGCAAAAGGAGGAGTGACCATGGTTTTTATTACCGGGGAAGGAATTTAAGTGCTTATTAAAGGCTTTGCTGCAGTGCCAGAGCCAGACACCTGAAAACAAGTCCTGGCAGAATACAAAAGTTTTAAGAGCTAAAAGACAGAAAATCCGCTCAAGCACCTGCAGCAAATGGGTGTCCCACAAAGAGATCAAAAATGACAAGCATTGAGATTGAACGSCTTCTGGAGCTCGGAAGCGATGATGGAGAGGTCCAGCAGGTGCATTCCATAGGACCAGTTCCACACTGCTTGCTAATGCACTCTGCACTTCTGCCCTCCAAAGAATTTAGATGGACAGGTATGAAATGTCTCAAAGCAGAACAGTTACACCTATTTCCTTACTGGTCATGTCATTTCCATTTGCCTGGTTTTTGCCCAGTGGGAAAAGGCACAAATTCTGCATAAAAAAAATTATTTTAAAACCTAAGTAAAACCTATTCACAAAAAAATTTTGCAGAAACCACTGACTGTTTTTAGGAGGCCAAAGTCACCTAAAAGTTAAGTGCCTGGCAGCCTTTATGGTTTTAACTATCATGCTCAACTGTTTGGTAGAGTACTTGAACTTGAGTGCAGGATGTTCTTAAAAACTAGTTTTAAAACCATCAGGCCTAGACTCAAAAATAAAGCTTCTTGGAAACATGGGAGGTTACATATCAAAGGGAAGATCCATGTCACTTTCAGAGACAAAAATGCAATGTTTTAGAGGGTTTTTTTGCATTTAGTAAGGATCCCAGAATGGAGTCCAGAGTACTTTTTCCAAGCAATTTAGTAAAAAAGGATTCCATTAGGTAGGATGGAAGTTTTGAACTCACTCCAAGCTTGGCTAAAAGCCACTACGCCAAGTTTCCAGAATTTGGGTAACATTAAAGTTAAGTTTCCTGAGCTAGAGACAACTTGATACACAAGACAGTGACAGCGCAGCAGGACAAACAGAAGTGACAATGAAAAGCATTGCACAGCCCAAGACTTACAGCATACCCAGAAGCTGCCAATTCACACATATTCCTCATGTTGCCCCATCTTCACAGGCTGTATTTTGGCACATTCTTACACCTCTACTAACACAGCAATTTCTGCTGCCTTTCCTTGCTCTGCTGGTTTTGCCCCACATAACCCCACTTCTGAACCAATGCTTTAGACATTTACTCTGTAGTCTTCCCAGGCTTACTAAAACCACATATTGACAACAGCCACCCCTTTAGCTGGGAGTTTAATGACACTGAATATTTTGCATCAATATGAGATACTTCAACATTTACCGCTTTGTCCTCTCCTGAGCCCGTGGCTGTTATATTAATACACAGCATGGAGAGCTCTCAGCTTTCTCCCTTCGCTCACAAATACAAACTACACCATTATAATCAGAAGAACATTAGTATGCAGCACAAAGTGATTTGCAAGCTGGAGAAAAAGTTCATGGTCATTTGCTTCCTCTAACAATGAATTAACGGCATAGGCTGTAAGTTTGATAAAGCAACCATGCCAGCTAATTTCCTCTCAAGTCTTCTAGAAACACTGCAGTTGTTATGTGAGCAGCAAAGAGCCTCAAATCAACCTGCCTGCAGTTTTCATGCTACAGTGCCAGTTAGCTGTAGCATGTAGTTCAGGTTTGAGGCCATAAAAAACCTGCGGCCATACCAGAAAAACCTATCAATTGCTGTTCTAGATGAACAAAATGCTGCTACCCTAAATAATACTCTAGTCAGTCTTGTAGTGAAATGAAGCAAACCCAGTACTATTTAGTTCTCACAACAGCACTCAGGTTAATCTCAATGCTCTTTACAAAAGGGCAGCACTACCAACGTTTCCCAATGACGCTCCTTTGAGTGAGCCCRGCCACCGTGCTCCCAAATTACATATAGGCAGTCACCACTAAGGAAGCTGATTCATCTTTACATTCCCATGCATGCAAGCATTACTGGTGATTAGCTGAAGCTGGAAAACAGGCATGGACTGCTATATTCTACTATCAATGGACCTATTAAACAAACCTGACTTGCTCTGCACACCTGCTGAATCAGGATAGGCAACCAGTTACACAAGAATCCACAGAAACCAGCACACAAACAGCCTTGACAGCTCTCTCCACATTCACCAGCTATCCTGGTTAATGACCAATACTCAAGGCATGGTATCTTTAGATAGAGATGTCTTAAGTATTTCTATTAAACAGCCATAATAATGATCCAGACATTTTTGGCATAGTCTGATATGCTTCTTATGACACATTTCTGATCAAATGTGCAAGAAAAAAGTGTTCAAGTCTATTTCAGCACACAGACACTTCAGTGCCTTCATCAGGCAGATTCAACTGAAGCTTCACTGCCAGTGACTAAACTTGCTTTAATAAGTTATCACAAAGATCACAACCCCAGTAAGCACCTGCCTTAACACTTAGCTGAAGAAAAGCTCCATAGCCCTGGCAAGATTTTCAAGTACATAACATACTAAAAAAAGTAAGAAATCAGCAATAAAGCACTGATGTTGCTGCATGCTCTGCTTTAAAAGAGTGGAAAGAAAAAGCCTCTCATCTTTTGCTCAAAATCTCCTCCATCCTGTAAACTTCCAAGTAAACTTACAGCTCTCCTGGAGTAACTTTCAAACAATTAAACAAAGCTTCAGTTAATAAGATGTATGTAATAGCAGGCTATCTAGATATTCATACTTTTATTTTGTAGCCATGTCTCTGGTATGCTCTACTTGTACTTTATACAGGCATTACATCCTTAGAGCAGAATCACTCACTAAAGCACTGCTAAGTGTAGCTCCTACCTGAAACTAAACAGCTTTCTGTGTATCCTTGAAATTCTTGGCTGGGCATAAACCAGAAGTCAAAAGAGAAAAAACACAAACCATGATCAATTAGACCAACCACTAAGAAAGAACAGTAGCCACATCGATATAATTTCACTTTGATTTAGGGTGCTATCTAATAGGTTTATTAAAAGTTTCAACAGACTATAGCTCCAGACTTTATCTTTCTTGGAAGACACTACAATAGAAGCCACAGTAGAGACTGCCTTGTCACAAGAGGTACAAATACTTGCTGTATAGATGGAGAAATAAAAGGACAAATCTAGTTGTCTAAAAGACAATTCACTGTACACATTTTATTTACAGTTTTGTACACTGTCTTAGTATGAATGGGACCGCTTTTCTACTTGAGCCATTTTAACCAAAGCAAAATAACCTAAGTAATACAAAGTGTTAAAATACAGCATAAGATACAAAAACATACTATTTCTAGTAAGGAATGTAAATTATGGTGTTACATTAAAAAAAAAATCCACATTTATGTTCAGGAAATCACACAAAAAGATCACTGATTTGACTGAAATGCATAAATCTGTAGCAAAGCTTTGATGTTACAAAAAAACCAAAAAATTACCAAAGAATGCACAAAATTAATGTTTATTCCACCTTTGTCATATTCCCATATTCTTCACCAAATGTTACATGAGCAAAAACAACTGAAATCAAAATATCACTAATGTTATCAAATAGGGAAAACAAATAAATTAATCTAGCAGCCATCAGCATAGGTTACAGCAAAGATGATGCTGTATAAAAAAATTGCTAGAAAACTGTATGCACCATACTCTTTTCCAAACCAGCAAAATCTTACTGCATACAATGCAAATGTAAAACAGAGTAATTTCCTGCAGGTACAGAAATGCAACTTCTTTTCTGAATACTGTGGATAAACAAATTATTTTTTTCCAATAGTAATGTTTCTACCAAGCGATTACAGAGTGGGCCAGAAACACACTTATGGTTTTGGGGCGTGAAGTGTACTAAAATTCCGATTGGTAACGGTTACTTCGGCCAAAATAGAAAAATTGAACACAGAAGTACAAGACAAAGGCGAATGAGACTTCTCACAAATCTTAGCAACATTTAGATGGAAATCAAATTTAAATGTAGTCCACTCTGCTTTTGAAGAGGCTTTGGTTCAGCTCCCAATCTCGATTGCTTGACGCAGTCTCCTATGAAAGAATACTCAGAAGGTGTCGTCTTAAACAACAAACCTATTTTTAGTGGTGGAGCCGCTCTTAGTAGCTGTGTCTGCATGGGACTGATAACCAATCACTATCTTTGGAGGAAGTCCTAATCTTTCCTTGTATACTCTCCTGGAGAGGAAAAGAAATAGAACAACAGTTTAAGCAAAGTCCTTTGGAAGGAATTAGTATCAGGACAGCTGCTTTTAAGATCTGCGGACACCATCAAAGAGTTGCCTACTTAGAAACAATTTCTCAGATATAAATAAAGGACTTGAAATATGATTTTTTCTAGTGTATTGCATCTAAAACCCACCTACAGTTTTGTAAAATGACTTACCACATATAATAGGACAAGCTCTTGCAAAAAACAATTAACAGGACTAAATAAATGCAAAATGTAGGGACTCTATACTGCATTCATGTGAGTATCATTCATACCAGAAAGCTGTATTTCCACATACAGAAACAAAACAGYTATGGAGAACTCATGGCTCACGATTCCAGAGCTACTAGGATGATAGTCACCTGAACCAAAGAAAACAGCAATTGCCCAGAACAGTCAATTTTAATCACCACACACACTCAGTTGCACAGAGTTGCTGTCTTTCTTTTAACTACTGGTAGAAAGCAGACCCCCACAGACCCATCACAGTCACCTTACCCAACAGAAGCTTTTAGAAAAACCACCTTGGATTTTTTGTCTTAAGACAAAGAAGCAGCAGCACCTGCCTTAGACACAAACACACACACACAGTGTTCCTTAGCACACAGATGCAAGTCACTAATGGCCACTCCTGTCTGGAGTTAGGGTAATATGAGAGCCAGTGGTCATCACAGCTTACCTCGGTCCTTGTGTCAGTTTGCAAAAACCTTAACTTTTTCACAGCTCTCTAAAGCACTCAACTCCTTAGTTAATGATTAACACCATTCTAAAATGCTGTCTGATGCCTACTAGGTTTACTGCAACGTTCTGGTAGCAGAAGATGAATACCATAGTTTTGCTTGTTCATTATTAAACACTTACCATTTAAGCCTGAAAACATGACTGTGTAATAAAAYTGTTAGTAGAAGGCAGACAGATTCTTAAAGGCCCAATAAGGCATGTGTCAAAAGAGCCATCAGGTAGAGAAAAAAGTTATTAAGTTCAAGTTTGGCTTAAGACWGATGCACTAAGCCAGGAAGATAAATATTTTCATTGGTTTGCATAAGGTAAGTGGCCTACAATGATAAATTTAACAGCAAGTTATTCCAAAGCATCAGTACTACAGAATCCAATAAATACTTGTGTAATTAGTAACTGTAATTATGTAATTGTGTAAATAGTAACTGTGTAATTAGTAATACTTGCTAAACAGTAGAGAACAACATGCTTATCCTTAGCACAGACTCACGATAATCTGAGGTAACTACTGTTGCTTACTAAAACAAAGACTACAGTGTGCTATTACACAGGTCAAATAACCCATGAATCTCAGCACTGTTTTAGCTGTACTTCAACACAGGTAAAAGGTAGGAAAACACCTGTAGAGTTTCACAGCACATAATTGTGCAACTTTTTCTTTTCAAATTTAAGTACATCCTTGTGTGCTTAAGACTTGCAGCACCTTTCCTCTCTTATCTGTAAGCGTCACTCTTCCTGGGGAAAAAAATCTTATCAGTGCTCTACTCTGACTACCCATCTTTACAAACTGGCAGGCTGGAACAGATTGCACATTACCTACAGTTGTTAATTACAATGCCTCATTGTGAAATGAGARTTTTTGCCAAGATTTGTGTATGGGCATGTGTTAGTAAATACTCTGTACTGCTGCACTACCTTCAATGTAGTTTAGAAATGAAGAATTTAACACAATTTGGCACAGTTACTTAACCCTGGGATACAGCTCTGCACAGGCTCCACTTGTCTGAAATGCCTTCTTTATCAAGCTAATTGGCTTTACATGCATTGTTACAGGCGAGGCACCGATCACATTACTTACCCTATATGCGTAACAGCATCCCTGTTTTCACATTCAGTTGTCCATATTGCTATTTTATCACCCTTAGTTCTAACATTAACAACAGCACCACACACATCATCACTGTAGTCATCGAATGACTCCCCAATAAGGCACAGCAGCTGTGAAAGAGAAAGCAGTTCAGAGTCAGAATCCTGTTCTGTAGACAAGCATTCAGTGTACACAAGGACTGAGGAACACATTTTACTGCCTACAGCCACTTGCCATACAGCAATCATCTTCTATTTACTGCAGTGTCCTCTTGAAGTGAACAAAAACTCTAGTAGGGCATCTTCCTCCTATTCTGAATTTTCCATTCCTCCTCCTCTCCCACCTGCTGCAAGTTCTGACAAGCTGATCATTTACACAGAGCTGCCTTCCACCCCATCCAAAACAAGAGAAGAATTAAAGCACTGTATTCTTTCTACAGTACACTTAACAGAGGTAGACCAATCAGAAATTTTGGTGTCTCCATCCAATCTCTAGGAAGAAACTGCTAAGGACTATTTGCACATCATCAGCTACATAAGGTTTAACTTCAGTGCTGAAGTCTATCAATTCAGAGGTAAATCTTACTGCAGCCAGATGAAATGTCACTTCCGATCAACACAGGAAGCTTCAGCATTTCCATAAACTCTRAAGTGGGCATCAATGATCCTGAACAGTTTTTAATACAAGTGCACTAATGCCAGTGCACAAGTAACACAAGATTCTTCCTCACAGGTTTCTAACAGCAAAGCTTGGAATTGGCCAGGAACATTAGACTCAGCTGGGTCACAGCCCCATGCAATGTGCTAACTGTGAAAGTGCTATTAAAAATCTTCAGCTTGCAACTTGTAAAACAAGCAATCCAGATACTCAAAACTAATGGTTTCTTGTGGTTGAGACAGATTTGCCTAGACTACACTGAATTAAAATAAAAATCTTTCTGCACACTGAATCTGCAAATGGACACTTGTTTACTTCACCTCCACAGTACATTAAATACACTGCTATTATATCAGTTTTCTGCTATCACTGGTAACATTTGGAAATTCAACATGTTTGCAAAAGCAGATCAAACAAAGCAGGTCTTCCAGTACCCATCACATCCACAAGGGCTGGCTTACTTGAGGAAATACAAAAAGGACAAAGTGTGCTAATGAATAAATCAGGTAAAACTAGACATGCTTTCAATGTTACACCCAACTGCAGGCTGCACACACTGAGTAATTCAAGCCATAAATGGTTAAGATTAAACCACACACAAACATGCAAAATATTGACCARCTGCCTTAGTTCACATACAAGCAAAGATGAATACCATGCTCAATAAACACTAGTCAGGTACATTTCTCATGAACATTGCACAACAGGAAAAAAAGTCTTCCTAAATGAAGTTTAGTTTACCATTAAGATCATTATATTATAATAAAAAATTGTTCCAAAGGGGAGTTACAAAGGCTTTGATTTCTATTGCAGTAAATTGGTTGCATATAATTACTGGAATTAGAAATGACAGGGTTGTTTTAGGGCACATATCACAGTCACCTGGGTATTTAGGCTCTGTGCCATTGCTCACTGCTAAGCAAAAAGCAGAGCCTTCTAGCCTTTAGTTTACACAGTCTATCTACATGTTTCCAAGCCATATGTCATGGCTATTAGGAGTCAGGACTCACACATGCATTAGGCCAAGTACATGCAGCAGGATGTTAATTTGCTCACGAGCAGTCACACTGCCCAGTACTGTGATGCTCACAATGCTCTCTTCAAATCACAGCTACAGTGACTACAAAGATGCTGAAAGTTCTAACATTTTGGACACCTCTGCTTTGATTCTCAAGGCCATTTCTCCCTTTCAAAGGGGTGCAATGCTCCTTGCCTCTCACAAAAACAAGGACAAAAGATGAGAGATTTGCCAAGACTGTGGTGCATTGTCCTGTCTGTAATCCATGTCCCTAAATCCTAGATCACACTAGACCATCTCAGGCTGAGTCAGTTTCTAGACAACACATTTTTCTATAACACATTTAATGCAATCCACAATCTCTAGAAATATATTTACCATTCAGTTCTATTCCAAAGAGATAATGCAATGGGAAAAAAAAGTATTTTTATAGTGTATATACAGGATGAATGTGCTACTATTGCCTATCCCAGCATTAAGATAAATACAGAAAGAAAAAAATCTGAAAGTCCCTTGTTCAACACAGCCAAAACCTGAAAACTATTCACTTCTTAAAAAAGAATTTGTAAAACAAATTGTTTTATCAATTGTTTTATCAGTTGAATCAGCAAGCTGCACTCAAGACAATGTATTATTTTCACAGTAATTCAACAGCTGTTCTGTACACTACAAGGGAAAAGCCTAATCTGTCCTGCAGAATTCTCCCTGTTGCTGCCTGTTACAAGAAAGTATTAGACAGAATACACCCACATGAAGGATCACTATCGAAAAAAGCATGTTTCAAATACAGCCTGTCAATAAAACTCTACAGGACACTCTGCTGCCAGTAAGTTAGAAGCCTAGTGTAGCACACCAAGATCAAACCAGTTAAATATTTTTTCACACAAACACAAGACTCTTCAGCCGCCACTGGTAAGGCCACAGTGCTTACTGTCTCTAGCCAGAAGCGATCAAGGTCACTTCGTCTCTGCTGCTTGTTTAGTGTAATTAGCCATCGGCCTCCTCGCTTGTTTTTTTCATCTTCCCACATGGGTTCAATCCCATCCTGCAAAGAAAGGCCACAAGTTAAATCAGACTCCATCTCTATTTTCCCTAAAGAACCACCAAAAGGCCAGTGATAACTGAAAACACCAAGTTAAGAGAGAAATGTATAGTTTAAGATACATACCAGAATGTCCAGAAATACTGTCTCACACCAATGTCAAACTTCCAAAACAACTTAACAAGTGCACTYTCTAATGAATTTTTAGTTCTACAGAAACATCACAGCCCAGGCAAAAGTCTTAGCTACATATTACATTAAAAACACCCTGAGGCAACAGGCAAAGACAACCACCTGCTTTGCCCTGCACGAAACCAGAATGTAGCTGCTAATTTTATCTGGAGTCCTTATTTTATCTCTTGCACTGAGTGCAAGATCAGTCAAGTCCTTCACTTATGCATACAGATTATTTCACTGAAACAGACACCTTTGGCAGTCTCTCTCAATAACTTCCTTCACACATAAGGTGAAAATAAAAGGGTTTTCATTGTCAGGGGAAGGGGGGGGAGAAGAAAAAAAAAATCAACATACTCTTTCAAAGATGAATCAGATTCACATTTTACCAGTGGCTCCGCACTGAATTAAATGATTCTGCATGTGCTGATACAGCAAAGCAGCCAGCTGCTACTCCCATATCAACCAGCTATGCTGCACTTCAGAAAGTCACTCAAAAAGTAATTGTCTAGACAGAGGAATTCTGTTAAGAACTGTCCCCTAAGAGAACTGCACTACAGAACTTGTGGCTGAAAACTAAATGTTCAACCTGCAGGATGGAGTGGTGTCATCTCACTGTAAATATAACACCCTCACTGGCAGCTGCAGATCTTAAACTACTTCATCACCTTTAAGAGGCCCTCTTAAGAGAGGTCACAACTGAAGGACAGGAGTAAGAGATTGCCCAGAAGCCTGAAATAGTTGCCAATTCTATACCTGTTCCATGAAGTTATAAAATTAACTTATTACTGGTTGACAATAAGCAAACACAGAACAGATACACATACTTAAAACACAAATTTAGGATTCATGCAAAAAATACAAGCATTATCCATAGATACACTAATCTCTGAAGGGCCTACAGCTTCTTAAAATTCCAGTAAGGTTTCTCAGTCACCTTTACCTTCCCAAACCCAAGCAGCACCACCTCTTTGCAACATAAAGCTGCTGGGTCTACAGTGTACACAGTCTGCTGAGGAGCCTCAGCCTGTGGCTACATTTTACAAGCAAAGGAGGAACCAGGCACCAGCATTTCAGGGACTATTTAGGTATCAGAATCCAGAAAGGAAGCTGCACAATAGAAGCACTACCAAGAGGTTAGGATTTAACTTAGAGCTCCAATTCAGATCTCCACCCTAGCTGAGGCATGATTTCATGTACACTTTCCCATCAGCATTTCCTATTCACTAGTTTGGACACTTCCTCAGCATGTTCCAAGTGTCCATGTTGGGTGCACTTTTCTATTCCATGCTTAAGTAATACAGCATTTAACTGGCAGTGTAAAAATTAATAGGAGCATTGTGCATCTGGCTAGTAGTACCCATAAGGAATTACCCACAGGAAATACTGGGGAACATTGCTGCCTCCCACAGACATTTGAACTCATTTTGCATCATGTGACAGAGCTGGAAAACCTTTCATATTAGAAAAATTTACACTTAATTGTTTGCACAAACATCTCAAACGTAGAATGAAGACTAATACAGTCATGGATTAAAATCTACTGTCTGTCATGTGTTAAAGCAAGTACTGCAATTTCAGAAGTAGTGACAACCTGATTTTCAGACAGCACATGTTTGGGATGTCCTCAAAAAAATTAACACCTTTATGACATTCCCAACCATTCCTAAGCGTCTTAAGTGAAATATTTGGACAGTGTCTTGCTTAGTCAGGAAACCATCCATCAACATCCATAACTAAAGAAAAAATGTTAGCAAGCCTACCTTAAAGAGCGAGTAGTCGCAACCAGGCATTAAATTACTAGAGAGCTGGATATGGTTGTATAAACTATTGGAGGGAAAAAAGCAGGATTAGAAACTAAGCATGGTTTTAAGGTACAAAATTCTTACAGAATTTAAGACATATGACCAAACAAAGCCTAAAAAATAAGGAGCAATAAAGTTATTTCAGAAGCAACCCTATTTCTTAAGTATTTTTCAACACTATAAAAGCATCRGTTTTAAGATCTTCTAGGCTTAAAGCAGCACAATGGTACAGGAACCCCACAACTGTTTAAAAACTCATTTCCAATGCTTCTTTTAAACCTAGTTCTAAGGTTTAGAACTAAAGTTCAAAGTTATTAGGAACATAACTCACTGAGCCTTCATGGCAACAGCTTTTGTGTCCATGTGTTTTCCACACATTTATGGAATAAGGATAATTGTTTATATTTCTAGGGCTACTCTCACTGCTCAGAGTGTTTTTTAGGAGAAACATTCAACCTTGCTATTTAATACAGTACTCTAGGTACAAATGCTGTAGACCTGATAATTCAAATTAAGGACTCAAAAGGCAAGAACAGATGATAGACAACAAAATACATATTCAGAATTAAATTTACAACTATGCAATTCAGAAAAAAAAAAATCAAAGCAGTACATAGTGTCTCCTCCTCAAGCAAGGAGATAGATGCCTTTTTTCACCCCTGTGCTGTTAGGGTCAGACTTCAGAAAGAGGGCTGCACATATTACAGCAACCTGTAACCCAACACTTATGAATACGCAGGCACAGCTCAGCACCAAGAAGAAAACTGATTACTGTGATGTTCTAACTATGACAAATCATGCAGAGGAATTTATAACACCAGTTACAGATTTAACAGTTTGCCTCTTTTAAGTTTAGACAAATTTTCTCCTCAGAACAACACACCTATTTCCCACTCCAACCACAAAGCAGGTGTAACTTAACTGCTGGTGGCTGATTTTATACAGTCACTGCAGACATCTAGATTAAGCACTTCTTTTAATTACCAAGACTATCTTGGTAATAGAAGCTCAAAAACTTACCCTTAATCAACTTTAATAGTGAGCTTCAAACACTTCAGCTGCTCATCACATACCCCACCACTGTCAGCTGAATGAACCACAGTCTGCAGTCACCYCCACAGTAGGAACAGGAAAGCTGGTTACAAGTCCAGAATCCCATTCCCCTGTTCTGACTGCACCATAAAGTTGCTGTAAATGCTGAGGCATTTTTCCTCCCTGTGCTAATGGGTCACTGATAGGTCCTATTATTACACTCAGACCCCATCTCTCTCCCTTGCTGATCACATCCAAAAAAAGTATTTCACAAGAACCATACCACTCAATGTAGCATGAAACACTAAGATCATACATATAATGCTTTTTTTTCACTCTCAATTTCACAGCACTTGCATATTCTCCGTGTTTCAGCATTATGGCAGGCAAAATCCTGATTGAAGCAAGCGTTTGGAAAGCAGATGCCCACCTTCAAAGGCTTTTTATTGCTGTTGGAGTCTAACCACTCTCCCAGACCTTCAATTTAGAATAAAGGTCATTTCTTCTGTAACCTCTAATGAATTTTTTTCAAGGATGCCATTAATCTGAATGAATCTCAAGTACTATGCTCCAGATTCAGGCACTCTTGAACATGTGACATGAGCCAGCAGTCAATTTAATCAAGAAGCAAAATGTGGGGCCATGGAAGTGGCTATCAGTTGGCCACCAGAATTTACAGGTTCATGTTACTATGAGATAGCTACTGCACAAATTAAATGTTCTACATATTCATCATGTACACATGAATATAAGCAGTGTTGCAGCAAGACAACGTGCATTTTTAAAGGATGAAGAACTTCTCCATTCACATTTYCTTTAACAGACTTCACCTTCAATTTTCCAAATATTTCAGATTACACCAAAAAATTTGCAGTTAATGGAGTACTTCAAGGATTTGACTTGGATATAAGCTTTGCCAACAAATCCCAGAATTATCGTGCAGATTGAAAAATCTTTACTTACGCCCAAAAATCTTCAACAGTATCGAACTTTGAGATAAGACGAAGATTTGCTTGCCAAGTTTTGCTCTTGTCATTTTTAAAAAACCAGAGTGCCCACCTAAAGGAAAACAAAATAAAACATCTAGAAATTAAAGTATATTAAAAAGGTAATTATTTCTATTATTATATCAAAACTAATTAGAAATCTTAATATATTATCAGCATGGAAGTCAATTTTCATCAATAAGCTACCTGATCAATTCTTTACAGACCAACAGTGTTTGTGCTTCCATTACAAGAATTGTGGCAGACTTTATCAATCCATTAAGTAAATATTTTAAACAGTTTTGGAATTCTTTTAAGACTCTAAACCTCAGATGTTTCTCCTCGTTGTCACTGCTAAACTACAATCCCCTACCACAAACAACTGATTATGATCTAAAACACCACCAACTGTTCGAACTGGGCTCCCTGGCCAGTAAATTCCTTGTAAAGGTTACATAAGCGAATTATATCACTCCAAAGCTATGTATGACATGAAAGCTTCCCAAGCATTCACATACTAGGAAAGCATAAATTTTAAAAGGGAAGCTGCATTACACTTACTAATGGCAACCACCTCAAATCCCCACAAATTGATTGTTTTGAGTTTTAAAATTAGCATATATAAAGACGARACTAAATGAAAGAAATCATCTCTGCTGAGTACAAATATCAACACAAACTGAACCTTTCACACAAAGATGCTCTTTCTGAATCTAAAAAGCATCCTTGCAACAATTTAAATCGCTGGAAGAGGATACTTAATGAGGCATTTAATCAAACAGTTGGGTTTTTTTTTTCCCCACTCTGATCATTTCAGTAGTGTTGAAGTAACTCAGGTTAGCACTAGAGTAAATTTATCTTCCCACAGCAGAGAACTTTAAGTCACTAGATGACAATCTATTGTTTTGAGACCCTTCCTGACATTTCAAACCTAGTTTTAAAAGTTTACTCCTTTCCAGTAATAGCCTCACTACCACTGGTAAAGAAGTGTCAGCACCAATTTAATCAAGGTGTTTAGAGGAAAGAGAACAAGGATGGAAGCTGAAAGACGACAAGGAAAATGGGATACATGCAGCATAGCACTCCAGGGAAATATGGTTTTCCACACTTGCTCAAAACTTAGCAGAAGAGTAAGGTATCACTTGGTAAAAGGTACCTGCCAACACTAACTACTGAGTATTCCACAGTAACTCTCCAGTTCACTTGGAGAAAATTACTTCCTAGCTGGTCTTTTTGAAGCTGTAAGAGGGCTTGTATTTTTCACTAACTTTTAACTATAATTTTAACTACAAGTTTTTACCACTGGCACCTTAATTTACCCAAGTTCACGGCAGAATGCAAGCTTTTCCAGTYCTGCTGGGCAGCAGCTTCACCTCAGTGCCAGCCTCTCAAAATACACCAGACAAAAGCAACAAAAGCTCTACTTGCCTCCAACTACAAGCAAAGCCATGCTCTTTCCAAAYACCTGGCTGCCCTTTTAAAACTTGCAAAGATTTTCGGCTTCTGTAACTGCACTGAAAAGACTCTGAATACTAACATCTGGATCAGATTCTCTTTACTCTGCAACCTCACTGCAAAAATCTTCAAGAAAACCTGAGAACTCTCAAAATACTGCTAGAAAATGTAAGGTCAACAAGAGCTGCAAAGCCACAGGCATTTTTCTGTCCCTGGCAAAACTACAATCACACTTCTGTACTATTTACCTGTTTTGTAGTGGATGTTTAATATACTGTTCAGGGCTGGCAACCTCCTGACTAGGTGCTGGCTCRGTTTTCTCCTCTTCTGCAGGTTGGGGGTTGGGAGTGGTTTCCTGTTTGAAGAAAGGAGTTATTAATACATTCCTTCTCAATTTTTATTGAAGTAATTTAGTTCTTTGAAGTAACTTTAGGAAGGGTGAAGCTAAGAGTTCCTATAATTTATCTTGATTGTGGGCCCAGATCACATAATGGAAGCACAATTTGTATCCCTTTATTCTTCAACATATGAACAGGTCCTACAATAAGCACTAACTTCAGGAATTTGCATTCTGCTGTTCAGTGATTTGCTTCCTATGTAATTTGTTTCCAAAATGGTTTACTATACATACTTGTCTAATTTTGAAATAGTTTTGAGTGCTATTTCAGAAATATACAATAYATGTTATCTAGACTCTGCATATCTAAAATAAATTCACAGAGTAGTAAGTTCAGAAGAAAAATTATTTTTAATCAGCTTCTGACAGAGCATCATTTGAAACAGGTGTACAAGCCCTGTTATTCAGAAAAAAAATCTATTAATACAAGTAGAAGATAAAACTACAATTCTCAGATCTAAAATCAGCTACTTCAAGCAGCTAGAAGCCAAGCCAGTGCACAGTCATCTTTGTATTTGCAGCATAATCATGAACCAAACAGTAGAATTTGAACATGCATCAGCTCTCAAATTTCCAACTGAAATAAATGTATTTAYTGGTTCAGTATGTATTAGATTGATTCCAAGGGTTATTTTTTCAACTTTCTAGAGACAGCTCTAGAAATGTTAAATATACTTTAACACAAAGTAGAAAAATATATTCTCTTTGCATGCAAACCCCCTCAGGCTTGTCATTCAGTTTGAGAAGTCACTGTGTCAGGTTTGAAATTCTAATGCCATTCCTTCAAAMGAGGGAATACAAAGCTTTATTGTGAGGCCAAGTGTCCCTGCCAGTTACCACCATCTCTCCCTAATCTGCAATCCATACTAGAATATTACAGAAACGTGGAATGAGGACTGTAGCTTCCCTACAGCTAACACAAAAATGCCTATACAGCTGACCCCGTGGAAGAAAAAGCACTTCAGTAACATAAATAAAAGCTAACTACAGCAGACCCAAAGACTCTAGACATTTCCAAGTGTGGCAATATAAAAGTAGTATTTAAAAATTAATTTAAATTTTATGGTTCTCACAGAACAAATTAACATGGGGTGAATTAAGTAATGTCAAGTAATTTAATTAATGGAATAGTTTACTCCAGGCTTCCACATAAGTTTATCATCACACCAAAGCTGCCRAAAAGTGGAATGGATTTGAAGTGATAACACTGTTCAATCTTCACAGACCCAGCTGGCAAACACTTCTGGTAACACCTAAAGATCTGTCTATTGAGACAGATCTTTAATTTTCTTTTCTTAATTTTCTTTTCATTATCAATATATTTAGCATTATTAAGCATGATACTATGCTTTACATCAGGGAAGTTACTCCTTTATGGTTGAAAATAAAGTACACTTCAGTTTAACAGCCCACCTAGGAAAACATCTCTTTACATTTCAGAACATTCACATGCACCTGCATTTACAGTAAAGGGACTGAAATGCCAAGACCTAACAGGAGCACTTGGCCAGTGCTTTGGTTTACACAGTACAACAGCACAACTCCCTTCCTCTTAATAAAATTAAATGCTTTCTGAGGATTCCCCAAAGGGATTATCACTAACAAACCCACAGAAGCACAGTGTTGAACAATCTGTCACATCTCCTCCAGTGTAATACTATAAAAAGCTAAGCAGACCTTCAAAAAACTTAGTAAGTTCCTCRAATTCTAGCTAGAATAAAATTTCTAGTGTTACCCCCACTTATTTTTGGTATCATTAATTCTTAATCACGCAAAACCATCCCACTGAACAATTCAAGACAGACAGTACACAAAAGCTTTAGAATTCACCAAGGAAGCACTTCAATATTCCCTCCTTCACATTATCATCTGTATTATATTATGAAGAAACATGTATAGACAGYTAAAATTTAAGTGTGACCCCTTCAGGGGTTTCTAACTAGAAAATTCAGAGAAGTTAAATGGGCAAATACAATAACCCTACAACAAAAATTTTGCTGATATTCTGAATAGCACTAAGTTTTGTGATAAAGCTTGCTTTCAGTCACAATACTCTGCAGTTATGACATATCATATTCACAACTGATTTACAAATGCTATTACACTAGGAATTTTGACATCAAACAGACTCACTCTTGCTGAATGCAGATATCTTCCAAAAGTAATTTCAGTTGAGAATCTCATGTTTGCTCAGCAACTAGCTTTCAACATACAAAGAGCTAATCCCAAAGTCTCCCTGGTCATTCTTCCAGAAGTATCACAATTACATAAAATGGAAGAAAGCCACTGAGCACATGCAGGGCTAAACTGTTTCATAACTTCTAACAAAAGACAATGTTGGAAAGGATTAAGGTAGCACATCCAGACAGAAAGAAAAATGCCATRAGCCTGAACGTCTGCCCAGTACACTGATGGTCATCCTTCACACAACTACATGAAATTCTATTATTGGACAAATAGAAGACCTCTGACTCAGCACAAACATTTTATTTAAGCCACCACAATATCAAGTCCCTTTAGATATTCTGAAAGCTACATGGCATTCATGAAACTCAGACTAACCATTATTTCAAGCTCCTGTCCAAAATAGAACATGACAGCTCAACTCCAAGGCCCAGCTAACTATGACCTTGACCCAAGACTGTGCCACTCCCCTCAAAAACTACGCCAGCCAGAACAGAATTTTTTTTTCCCAGCACCAGGCTGCCCCATCAAGGATAGCTACAGGTCTACAAACCAGGTGTAAAGTTAGAAGCAGAACTTATTATTAAAAACCAGTTTTCTGGCTGGTGTCAGAAAGWAGCCCAAAGCAGCTTATTTTCACTTCCTTCTATTTCCCACAACCATCAAGGAAAACAGAAAAAGAACCATTTTAATTTCCGGCTGGTTAAATCATTATCAGCTCCTATTTCCTTTCATCTTACATTTATCTCACTATTCTGACTACCAAAATGAAATGTCTGTATACCAAAGCACTTTCCATTATTAGTCAAACAGAAAGTATGTAAGTTCATTAATTGGTATTTAAAGCCCATTTAAAGTCCTGGTATCCAAGAAATTCTCTAAGAAATTGCACAGAATTCTATTCTATAAATACCACATGAATTCATGTTACTGTCCACATTTGAGCAATTCACAGCTTGAAACCCTGCAATTACAACMCTATTACCAAAGTTAGACTGACTCCACTAGTAGTTTCTGGACTGCTTTATTCAAAATCCTTCATAATACTTTACTATGGCTCATAACAAATGTATTCTTTAACCTAAAGTTGACTTGAGTTTGCTGCTTTTAAAATATATGTAGTAAAATAGGGTAGTACTACCAGATAAACTGGAAAGCTTCATATGGCCAATCCCACTTCTCACACACAAGACAGCACATAATTAAGTGACCTTTATTCACTACCCACATGGTTTTTGATTTGGTAATCAGCTTGCAGAAGTCCAGGAAACATTGGCCTTCTCAGCATTTAATGACTCTGTTTATCTGCAATTACTTGGATTCTGACACTTGCAGATTTAATTGGTGTTATTTACTCTTTCTCCACAGCACATAATGACCAACATATCAAAGGAAGGTGTGTGTGTCACTGGGACCGGAAACAAAGAGCATTTACAGTAAAAACTGCTTCATCAGGTTTGTCTACTGAGAAGAATCAGCAGCTTGACTAGCTTTTACCAAATGTTTTCAGATGCTGCCCAGACCACATTCATGTCATTAGCTGTCTACGGAAGCTGTTTAGCAAGCCCAGTTGGAGTGCAACAATTACTGCCCAAAAGGACATAACCTAGCACTATTATGCACTCTTGGTGAAGGCTAAGAAAATTAGTGGAAGAGGCTTTCCAAGTCTTCTTGCATTAAACCAAAATAAATTACATTCCAGAGTTTTCACACCTTCTTGTTTAGGGTTTCCAACAGAAGAAAACTGCATGCCCCAGTTACTTGATGTCTTGGGAAAAATAATTTCAACTATCTGCTGGTCCTTATGCTTCTTGTGGGTAACTGCTACTACACTACAGCTAGGATAATTTCCAAGACACAAAATTCAAGAGCTATTTATTTCAAAACATTCTGAACAACAACAACAACTAAAGTCCACCCACAAGCATGGATTATATCTTGTAAGAAAAAAAACCAAGTGATGATTTGACACACAACTCTGAGGAATGAATGTACAGTGGTAAAAATCATATGTAGTACATGTAACAGCAACTGTAACAGAGGTACTAATGGTCACCTGTTACCAATTTAACATTGTGAAGTAGATTTCCAGACACCAGGACAAAGAAAATATTTCTACTTGTGAGACAGCAAGGCCTAATAGAGAGTAACTATCCTAACTGTATTCAACACTATTTAGAACACCACAGATTTTCAGAAAGGCAACCACTATTAGAACACAAACATGGAACCTGATTTTAACTTAGTGACATCTCCTCAAATTACAACGGAAGTGCAACGCATGTACAGGAGGACAGGAACAAGAGTCTAAGTAAAAAAGTCATGCACTTCCTGTATGGTCAAAGGTTTTCTAGCAAATACCCCCTCAGATTAAGATACAAAGACTATTTCTAGCCCTCCTGACTTCTGAAAAATGGATTATATACACTTGAAAATACCCATCCGATTTTCACCATTTAACTCACAAACTACTAACCAGCATTAGCACATAGTTTACAAGAAATATCAAATTACCTCAGTATCTTTGTGGGTTTTGTAGCTGCCTAAGCAAGTTGCCCTTGCACTAACACTTCTCACCCCAGTCTGCACTCTGCTGCTGCCTTTCTACGAGAACACAAAATCTACCCATGGCAAGAGTTTTCACATCTAACATTCTGTCAGTTCTAAAGCACTGGGACAAGAAAACRTCCCAAAACTGCTGGGGAGAACAGTTTAGATGATTCAAAGAACAAAAAGCCTCTAGTCTCCCCAAACACTCCTACATAAAAGACCTCCACATTTTGCAAGTATACTGAGCCCCTGGTTCAACAAAGCAAAGAATTTTGTATCAGCTGAAAACAAGACACACTCTTCAAAGAAAAAGTACTGGATGCACTAGTGGTATGCCCACTGATTGCAAAGGATGTCATACATGTAAGTTATTTGATGAGCAGCACAAAGCACAAGAAAAACAGACCTCTATAAAAGATCACTCAAACAACTGCTCTGAACATTCAGCAGAAAAAAAAAAAAGGATTTTTAAACAGCTAAAACTTTTCTGCCTTACATCCACTATGCAGAATCCAGGACAACTGGCACTTACAGGCAGCTAACAACACACTCATGTTATTCAGCATGCTAACATCTGTACATCACACACTTACACCTTCCTAATGTGAATGTCTTATAGAGGAACAGGTTTAAAACGTCAAGAAATGAGGACTATTGCAAGCTAATAAACAGATTCTAAACTCAAGTTTAACCTTGACTATAGAATATTTCAAAAGTGAAAGAAATTTATTTGATGAAGTCACATTAATTCACATTTAAAGTCTGCATTTCTCTTTCACAATGCAGGCACTCTACCAACATTCCTTATTTAATTCTGCACTCTATCCCCTCAAAATTCAAACTTATCTTTACAAAGCTGCCAAAAGGGGCATATTTTTTCATCAAAAAGTTGCCCATGTACCTCCACACCTGCAGGTAGCATCAGTAAATGAAACACAGCTTGATTTCATATGTATTTTTATGCATTTCTTTGAAATAAGCTTGGTATTTTATATGCTGTGTGAAATGTAACTATTCAGATTTGCTTTCAGAAAAGTGTTTATCTCAAAAAATTTACAAAATGTCCAATATACTCCTCTTAGAGGGAGCTCCATACTCACTTGGAAATGTAATTCACAATTCAAAAGCTCATGATATATATTCTCAATCATTAAACAGCATGAAAGATACATCTATCCTGTATCATTTCAGAAAAATGCAATGAGCAAGCAATTGTGGTCACAACACTGCACTTCAATGCTGTATTGACTTCAAACAGAGCAAGTCACTGACTATTACAGAAGAAATACCCAGCAACAAGAGCAAGTCTAAACGTACATGCTAACTTCCTGCAAATAATACAACATAAATACCTTTCAGCCTACCTTGAATTTTAGGAGCTATTATGAACTTTCCAGAATTTTAAGGCCCTACACCACTATGTTAGTAACCCCTTGAGATAAAAGTTTCATTTATATAAAGTTTTGATTCCTACCTAAGTATGATTACCCTCTTAAGCACTTTTCAAATACAGATAACTGAAATGTCACTGCTGTATCCTAAAAAAAAGTTAAATTTACAAGAATTGCATCTATAACAAAAACTGCCATTAAACAAAAATATAAAAGAACCATGATGCCCACTTCCAATTTGCACAATGAGGGATCAGATTCATACGCACCTAGAAGTTACAGGCTTTGTGCAGCTACATTTTAAAGTCGCATTTGGTAAACTACGTTTACTAAAACATTACTACTGGTTTTGTTGTTGACTTTGTGGACTTCTCCACGGTGTTTTCTGATCACATTTAATCCTCAAAGGCTGTATGAGCACTCTAACAGGTGACACTTCTGCATATCGTCAAAAACTAATCTAGAATATTTCTAAGAGAAAAATCTAGATATCACAAGAAAAACTGAGAGTTTTAACCTGTCAGTGTTGCAAAGGCTTAAGTCTTCCCTACAGTGAAGAAGCAAACCACTGCGCAATTGGTCTGTACTTACTTAGAATAATCTTGCTTTTCTTAGCAACTTCCATGGGACTCTCTACAAAACTCTAAACTCAAGTTTCCATATTTGTGAACGGTCTGAAATATTTTTCAAGCCTCTTAACAAAACTTTAAATGCTACTTTTGAAACATCACTGATTTCAGTAGAAGCCTGTATTAAAAAAAACTAAAACCAACCCATACTCAGTTGTATTTTCATTTCCCATGACACATTCTCCCACCAGGAAAGCATTACAGATGACATCTCTACAAACCCAATTCCAGACTTTGCAGGTGAGCAACAGAAATTCCTCCTATGATCAAGAGGTAATCCCTAACCACACATGCAATTAAATTGTCCAGCTGCAAAGCACGTAGTATTTCTGCAACACTGTGCACCTCTGACCTCATTCACTACACAAGTCTAACTTTAGGCTTAGGTAGAAGAAGTGAGCCACCTACAAGGACAGTAAACAAAGACTTTATTGTTTACTTCAATTTGAAATAAGGAAGCATAGGTGGTAGCTGACTCCTGAATGCAAGCATACTGCAGCTACAGCAGAACATTCAACAACTGCATTAATTACTTAAACTGTTCAGAGTGTTGCCCCATCTTCCACCTTCACTGGCTCAGCACAACAGAGAAACTGGACCTGGGAAACCAATCCTGGTGGGACACAGCATGGCAGAAACAATTGTTCACTTTCAGCTACATTAGGCCCACATCTACTCCAATGTGCAGCTTAACACTGATGAACAATGGAGAAAATGGTGCAAAGATAGTTTTTGTGCCAGCAGCACAGCAAAGAAAGCCACAAGGCCCAGTCCTTTAGAGTAATCTCAACTTCTAGTGGYTGTGAGTATTACAAATCATCTATCACAATTCCTACTAAGCTCCACAGTCACCACAAAGCACTGCACTGACAGAAAGCCCTCACCTTCAGATATGTGGGAAACGACTTGAAGGTTAGCTTTTGGATGTGAAAACAAGTGTTTAACACTCTAGCTGAAGAACATGGGAAGGGTGCTGCTGGTGGTCTGTCCTGCACTCTTAATAACTAACCCTCTCCCTGTACAGAACTACTGCCAATCAATTTATAAATGCTGACCCACTTCAATCTCTTCCTCATGGGTAAAAACACRGGGTTCGGTTCATAGAAGAAAACCATTAAGAGAAAAATCAGTGTCCCTTATGCAAAACAGCAAAATTAATCTTTATTTAAAACCACTGATTTTCAAACTTTTTTCACTTTGTCTAAATGTTACAAAGCCTCCCCAAACAGCACACCGGCTATTTATTCACAGCTGGTAAATGCTGCAGCAAGAGACCAGCCCTCCACAACTGTTTTCTTGAAACCCTAACACAGAGTCTTCTGCTGTCCTCTCCTCATGATACACAATCATGCGGGATTACAATAACAACTGTACTTGGATCACTTCCAGCTGCTCCAGCTCATTATGGAAGTGCAGGCTGGGGCTACGTTTGTAAGACCGAGCATAATACCATGAACATAACTTACGATCTGGAAAAAAAAAAAGAAGTAGTTAATTATCATGAAAGGTCTAAAACAGTCCTCCTCGACTAAAGGATGACACAACCTGAAAAAGACGGTTTCGTTTGCCGAGTCTCACCAGCCACGCTGTTGTCGCGGTTACCCCAGCAGCGCACCTGTGACTTACCGAGCCCGCGCCCCCTCACCGCGGTGCCTCTCCCCGGGGCCTCCCAGGCACTGCGTACGGGGAGCGCGGCCCTTCCCCGCTCCCGGAGGAGCCGCCCCTCGCTGCCCGGCTCGCCGCGGCGGCGGGAACCAACATGGCCACCCCCACCGCGCCACATGCGCCGGGCAGGCCGGGCGGCCGCCGGGGCCGCGGGCGGGGCGCCACACAATGGGCGCTGCCGGACCGCGGGCTCCGCTCCCGCCGGGCCCTACGGGAGCCGCGGCCGTGCCTCGCGTGCCCGGGCGGCGGTGCCGGCACGGCCACAGCGCCCGCCGACCCCTCCCCCGCCCCGGCCCCTGCGAGCGTGCGCTCCTCGCCGGCCTCCCCGGCCAGCCGCCTCCCGCCCGCCCGTTCGGGCGCCCGCCGCGCCCTCGCCCGTCGCAGCCGGCGGAGCGACGCCTCGACGAGGAGGAAGAGGATAAGGATGCGGCGGGAGGAAGGCAAGGGAAAGGCGGGCGGGAGAAGGGAACGCGGCACTCACCGGCTCCACCGCCGCCATCTTAGAGCGCTCGGATTGCGGACGCACCGCGGGGCGGGGCGGGGGCGGGTAAAGGCCCCGGGCCGCACGCGATTGGCCGCCCGGTGGTCACGTGCGCCCGGCGACCGTTTGGGGCGCGGTGCCAGCCGGGAGATGTAGTCGCCAATCGCGGGGGCYGCCGGGAGCCCCTCCCACTCCCGCCCAGGCAGGAAGAGGCGGGCGGCCGCGGGAGCGCCCTCTGGCGGTGGCGGGGGGAGCGGCACCGCCCGCCCGCGCTGAGGGCACGGAGCGGCCCCCGAGCACAGCCCTCTGAGGCCTCCTGTCCCCCGAGCGGAGCGCTCTGTGGCCTCCTGTCCCCCGAGCGCAGCGCTCTGAGGCCCCCTGTCTCCCGAGCACAGCGCTCTGAGGCCTCCTGTCCCCCAGCACAGCGCTCTGAGGCCCCCTGTCTCCCGAGCACAGCGCTCTGAGGCCTCCTGTCCCCCAGCACAGCGCTCTGAGGCCCCCTGTCTCCCGAGCACAGCGCTCTGAGGCCTCCTGTCCCCCGAGCGCAGCGCTCTGAGGCCTCCTGTCCCCCAGCACAGCGCTCTCTGGCCCCCTGTCTCCCGAGCGCAGCGCTCTGAGGCCTCCTGTCCCCCGAAGGCAGCGCTCTGTGGCCCCTTGTCCCCGGAAGAGAATCATAGAATCATTTAGGTTGGAAAAGACCTTTAAGAACATTGAGTCCAACAGTTAACCCAGCACTTCCAAGCCCAGCTCTAAACCATGTCCATAAGCGTCACATCCACACATTTTTCTGAACGCTTCCAGGAATGGTGATTCCACCACTCCCCTGGGCAGCCTGTTAAATCAGGTAAACCCAGCCATGGGATTAATTTTAGTGTTATAATTTGATTAGTATTTAACAAAGGCAAAGGGTTCAATAAAGTAATGTTTTATCTGCCATCTCACATCTCTAAAGAAAAACACAACAARAATGTATTTAAGTTCTTAATCTTTTGTAATACTGCTTTATAAAACAAATACTTCAACAGTTTTCAAAGTAAAAGAACTGGGACATATCTTTATCCCAGTGACAAAACAGAAATTGAAAAAGAAATTATTTCTCCTTACACTGCATAATTTKAAATCATATTATGATGGCAAAATACGACCATAATCCCTGAAATTTGTACATTCAGAAATATAGCAATACAAGAAGAAGCTTTTGTTTCTTGTTGTTCCGTGACATACTGTTCATTTTCCCTATTTTATAAAATTTGGTTTCTGGTAATTATTTATAGACTGTTTGATGCAGATACAGTAATTAATAAATCTTCCTATTTATTTGCCTAATATGCTGCCATATGGATCTTATATTCCATTTTACTTGTTTGGCAGCCATGCACATCCTTTGACTGCCTGTTTTAATCCTGCCTTTAAGTCTCTTAACATAAATAAAGATAATCCACCCAGAATCGTCTTCCTCCCTGATTATTTTTTCTTCATCTTCTTCTGTGCTTAACTTTGTGTTTTTATTCTCAATGAACCAAGTGTGCAGATCTACCTTTTACAGCTCTGAACGTCATTTTACTGAGAAGAACTATAAGTGAGTGTTAACCACCAAAGTGTATCGAATGTCATATAGTATTTGGCTATTTCATTTTTCTTATGCAACACAGGGAGAACAGCATGAAGTCCTCTATAAGACAGCCATGCTTATTAACAGTGTTTAATTAGATAGATGAATATAGCAYAGCTGAGCTCAGAACATGGCCTGACTTACTGCCACACAAATAGGAAGCAAGCACATGTTGTGGCTTGGGATACGTTTTTCTTTGATTGGTTGAGTTATGGAGGCACAAGGCCTCTAAAGATGACATCAGAAGTTATTGGATAACTTAGAGTAGCAATGAGAGGATTATGAGCTACTGTAATCTTTTCAAGTCACTARCACACATAATAGACAAGATGCTCAGAAGTGATGTGGCTGCCTTGCAAGTGATACAATCTTCAAACTAAAAGGAAATTTAAGATAGAAGGCGAAGAGGTATCATAGATACAGCCAGAAAATCCCACCTTTTGAAGTTATAGTGGAGAAAAGAAGGGGCTGAAGTAAAGAAATGCCGAGTATCTCGTCCTCAGTAATCCTTGCACGCTTCAGGGATTTATCAGTTTCCAATGTGAATTTAGGTGGTCGTTGGGAACATGTGCTTCATTCTGCAAAGTGTGGCATCCAAGTCAGAGGTGTGCAGGTATAAGCTCTAAGTGATCTCCATGTCTGTATCTCACTGATTTAAGTGAAAGAACACTTTTAAAATCATCGTGTTGTATATGATTAAAAATCTGATCATCTTAGTTTGATTTTGAAAGATGAAAATAGAAAGAATTTTTAATGGCGCACAATATTGTCCATGGTGTCTAAAGTAGAAATAAAATATTGATTGTATTTTACTGCTATTAAATCTGTTTTTTATGGCCCTGACTCTGATGACACAAAATAAGTGAAATCCCTTTGGATATCAGTAACATTCCTATTGAATTAATTGGGCCAGAACTGCACTCCATGACTTCTACTGTGTTTCCACAGTAAAGAATAAACTTTTCATCTCAAGACGTATTCACGGATTCTTTCAAATATAACCAGCAGCGGAGTTTCTCTCTTTAAAGCTTGCAACTTATTGGTTAAATAGGAATGCTTTTTATAAAAGTATCATTTTGTTTACAAAGATGCAGCTTCTTTTCCTTTGATGTTGTCCCATGATAAAACAACTAGTTTCATATGCATATACTGGAAAATGCTAAAATTCTTGGATACCAGAAGAGTGTTCTTGAATGCAGAGAGAACCATTCTTGTATCATAGTGGAAATTTGATGCCCTATATTAATAGAGATTCTGCAAGAGGCAGTGCAGCTTGAACAATCAAAACAAAACAAAACAAAACAAAACAATGTACAGGATCTTCCTTTTCACCACAGCTAAAGCTTGCTTGGAATTAGCTTCGAGTAAGGCTGCTCCAGCCTGGATTGTGGCTGGAGTCAGCCTTTCAGTAGTTTCGTTTGCTCCTGCACCAATGGAAGGAAAATGGTGATGCAGGGGCTTAAATATATTGCAACGTCTTTTGACTTCGAGAATTGGACAGAACTTGAAATCCCACATAATTTTTTCTTAAAGAGGAAAAATGGAGACAGGTATTTCTTTAACGCAACTCTGTTCATTTAGAAAGGATGTTTACAATGATTTTTTCCCCCCTGCGCTCATAGTAACACTATTTTGCTTTGAACACAGGTTTTTCTTTTCCTCTGGGTAATGTTTCCTACAGGGCTACTTTCCATTCTTTTTTTTTAAGATCGTGCTTTTGTGGCCATCTTTGAGATGTTTGTCTTTGCATTTGTGATAGGTTTGCAATTTCTCWTTTTCACATGCACATACAGACACACACAACCTACGTAACTGTTGCATTTGGTATGAGAATCTCAGTAAGTGCCTGTACCATCTGGCCAAGCCACAATAGTGCACATTTGCATGTGGTCTGGCTCCTGGGTGGTATTTTTGCATTGTTTCAGCTATCCCTAGACAAAGAGKCATTTAATTGCGTCTTCAGTGCGCCTGAGCAGGAGGCAGCTACAATACCCAAGAGTTTCACTGGGAAAGGGGGACTGCCCAGCCCCCACTACTGCAATGTAGAGAAGCAAAGTGAGGAGGGGGGACCCGAGCTAAGGTGCTCTCTCAATTAAGTAATGTCAAATTCAGTGGCCATTTTTTTCCCTAAGCAGCAGCTCTCTCAGCTGCCAGCTGCTCTCGCTTTTCTGCGGCTGCTCTCTGACCCATGAGACATCGCTGACCTCCCCTTTTGCCCTTGTTTGCTTCCCTCTCGTACTCCCAGCCTTGCATCACTTTGGAGAAGTTGGGAGGACAGCAGGAATACRGCGTGGACATAAATCAAGGATCATGAATGCGCTATAAAATTCGTGACTCATGCGCCTCTGTGTGCGTTGGTCTGTAACACAGGGGGACAGGCAGCCAGAAAGGGACATGAAAAGCCTGACAGAGAAAAAAGACCTCTGCTCAGGGAAGGTCATAGGAAAGGTCAGTGAACTTCCCCGGTGAGAATGAGTGTGCCACCAGATAATGGGAAATGGCAGTGGATGGACTTCCAGGAGGCAGGAGTCGGTTTGCTTAGTAAATCAGAAAATCAAGGCCAATTGGAAAACAAAAGCATTGAAATACCACAGAAACCACACAATTTTTACTACAGAGATGATGATAYAGCACTGTTTAAAAACCATCTCAACATCAAATCCTAGGCCAAATCTTTCAGAGTTTGTTATTCTAGGCTGATCTGCTGTTGCAGTCTGTGTTCTTCCCAAAGACTGCAGAGGACAAGCACACAAGTTCACTAATTCGTCAATTAGGGGGCTTGCTGTTCTTTAAATTACACATATATTTAAATTGTTTAATTAATACATGCATCCTTGGCTTCTCTAAGGAAGCAGGGAAACAGCATGCCTTTAATTTGCACTTCAGAAGTACAGCAAATAAATGAAACCGAATAACAGAAGGAACCCTGTCTACTAGTTAGAGCAGGACTCCTCTTTTTTCTTTACACGCCTCCTTGTTGACCACTACAAAATAAGTACAAGCATATACTGACATTGTCCCAGTAAGCATGAAAAGACAAAAATAGGAATAAATTGTGAATTTTTACTCAGATATGAATTTAAATGTGAATTAGATGCTCATAAAATTTAGTAAAGTATCCAAAATTATTAACAACAATAGTACTGAAATCTCATCAAGAAGCAGATGATGACATTTGAGCAGGAGACACTGAACTAGATCAACCAGTATCCTTCAGGTTTTTTTATACCATGTCAGTGACAACAGGTACTTGCAAACCCTGCTTAACCAGGTAAACGATGTCTACAGCTCCTTAGGGTTCTTTAAATGGAACAAAGAGGCAACTAAAGTATTTGAAGGTACCTGTCCTGCTTTGCTTGATAGCTTGGTTTGTTGGTTACTTGGAAAAGCAGCGCTGATTTTTCACAGTGCAATACCTACCAGCAGCATGGGTAATTAAGGAGTGATTCTGCCCGTTCAGTAACATTTTGCTTTAAGAAGGTTAAAATAAGCACTTAATGATGTGTCCTTTAAAGATATTTGATGATGTTGGTTGGCAGTTGCTGCCTATCTTCAGAATTTGGACATAAATACTGTCACAGCATGAGCTGCATGAATCAGTACACAGCTATTTTCACTTGTTTAAGAAAATAGTGATTGTAATCTTTGTGTTTTGCAGGGATCCTAGAAACATTTCTAATTTGCTCTGACAGTGAATTCACGCTTTCTACAAATGGTAGGCTGATACAAGTATTATCAGTACTAGAGAAATGAAGGTGAGAACTGTTAGAAACACAGGTCTCCACCTGCAACTACACTTCAGTAAAAACATGGCATCAAATTCCTTCGGTTAATTTGCCATGTTATGTGAAAGTGCTTATCACACAGCAAACCTGGATCATACACTTTGTTATCTGTTGCCTGTGTCCTACAGTCAGCTGGGCTACTTAGCCACTTTTTGCCAATGAATATCATAAGGCATCAAGTATATTTGTATGAATACACTTATTCTGAAAAAATAGGATATATGCTTTTCTGTTCTGGAAAAGCAGAAATTTTAACTTAACCTCTAAGCCTAGGAGATAAAGAACTTTAAAATTTTTATTATTCTTTATTAAAGATGGGAACAGAAGGCCACAGGGAATAAGACAATTGCAGAAAACACTGAGATTATAGGTTGGATTTTGAATCACACTTTCTAGGGAGTCATCTGGATGCCAGGAAATCAGGAGAATATTTTGTGTACTAAGATCAGAATAAGGACTGGTGTAGTTTAATTGAAGTTAATGGCACTGAAGTAGGACAGACAGAATCTCATCCCAAAAAGTTTTAACTGGAATCATAGTCTGTACTTGCCAGCTAGTGGGAAGACAGCTGAAATTTACATAAAGAGTGGGATCCCAGCACTAATGGCTGGATCTTGCAGATACATGCTCTGAAGTGTTTTGCAGCTATTCTCCCACTTAATAGGCATCTCCCCATCCTCTTTTTGAAAACAACTGCTTATTGACATGAACCAGTAAAAAGCATCTTGCAGTGATATTAATTTAGAGATGTTTTAGTACACAGGATAGTGATCGTTCCTCTGTGATAYTGTTGAGGCTGCACTTCAAATCTTGTGTTCAGTTTTGGGCCCCTCACTACAAGAAGGACATTGAGGTGCTGGAGCATGTCCAGAGAAGGACCATGGAGCTGGGGAAGGGTCTGGAGCACAACTCTGGTGAGGAGCAGCTGAGGGAGCTGGGGGTGTTTAGCCTGGAGAAAAGGAGGCTCAGGGAGGTTATCGCTCTCTACAACTGCCTGAAAGGAGGCTGTAGCCAGGAGGGGGTTGGCCTCTTCTCCCAGGTAACAAGTGAAAGGACAAGAGGAAATGGCCTCAGGTTGTGCCAGGGGAGGTTTAGATTGGGTATTAGAAAAACTTCCTTCGTGGAAAGGATTGTAAAGCATTAGAACAGGCTGCCCAGGGAGGTGGTGGAGTCACCATCCCTGGAAGTGTTTAAAAAACATGGATATGGCACTTGAGGAYGTGGTTTGGTGGTGAACATGGTGGTGGTGCAAAGTTGACGGTTGGACCTGATGATCTTAAAGGTCTTTTCCAACCWTAACAACTCTATGATTCTATGTTGACTCTAGGTTTGACAACAATACTCAGAGAACATAAGCACAGTCAGCTTTACARGCACAGGTAGTATCTTTTTTCACTCTCTAACCCATGCAAATAGGAGAAATATAATATGTGCATTAATTACATTTATTTTTATGACAGATCATTGGTTTCTAATCTTTCTCTTTCCAGGAAGAAAATCAGGATCCTTCATGTGACAATGCCACCTTGATTCTGCAGCCTATTTTTCTAATTTTAGTTACTGCCTTACTGAATATTGAATTTGTGATGGTTTTACCTGGGCTAAAAATAGAGTGAAAGAATTGCTACAAACCACACAGACAGACCTACATACCACAGCCCACATTCTGTAATAAAGAAGATACGCTTGAAAGATTTCTTGCATGGCCTTGGAGATGAAAACTAYGAAGTTCTTCACGGAATCATTAGGGTTGGAGGGAACCTCTGGAGATCATCCAGGCCAACCCCCTTGCCAAGGCAGGGTCACCCAGAGCAGGTGGCAGAGGAATGTGTCCAGGTGGGTTTGGAATGTCTCCAGAGAGTCCACGACYTCCCTGGGCAGCCTTTTCCAGTGCTCCACCACCCTCAATGTAAAGAAGTTCTTCCTCATGATGAGGTGAAACTTCTTGAGTTTTAGTTTATGGCYGTTGCTCCTCATCCCGTCACTGGGCACCACTGAAAAGAGTCTGGCACCATCCTCTTGACACCCACCTTTGAGAYATTTATGAGATCCTCTCTCAGTCGTCTGTTCTCTGGGCTATATAGGCTAAACATCCTCTCTGCTGTGAAGGCGGCGAGGCGCTGGCACACGTCGCCCAGAGAAGCTGTGGATGRCCCATCGTCGGGAGCGTTCAAGGCCGGGTTGGATGGGGCTCTGAGTCGCCGGAGCCTCCTCCCTCTCTCCCTCCGTCCGTCCCCCCCCCCGTCCTGCTCTCCCCGCCCGCCCCAGCCGGCGGCAGCTCCGGGCGGCGGCTCCTCCCCCGTGGCCGCCCGGCAGCATGGCGGCGGCGGTGGAGACCCGCAGAGTCTGCGAGACCGCCGGCTGCAGTAGCGAGGCCAAGCTGCAGTGCCCCACCTGCCTCAAGCTGGGCATCCAGGGCTCCTACTTCTGCTCCCAGGTGAGGTTCCCCGCGGCCCAGCCCCTCGCTCCGCGCTCCGGGCGTGCGGCGGGCGCAGGATCCAGCTCCCCGCGCCGGCTCCCGGCCGCCCGGGCCCGGCCCGGCGTGCCCGGCTCTGCCTCTCTGCCCGCCCGCTCCCGGCCAGCCCGCGGCAGCAGCGCCCGGCAGGGACCCCGCACGAAGTTCCCCCTCGGTTCCTCGRGTGTTGGAGCCGGGGGAGCCGGGCTGGCGGCCCCGGGCGGAGCGGGAGCCCCATTTCTCCTCGTGGCCGCGGGCGATGCGGGACCTCAGCGGCACTAAAGCGCAGCCGGAGCGTTCGTGAGAGGGTGCACGGATGTACCTCTGCCTGAAGGTGTGGGTGGTCCGTGTGCTCCCCTTAAAAATAAAGGCTTAGTGGGACAAAGTGAGACGTGCTCATCAAATTCCAGCGCGTGTGTTTCTCTGCCGGCGTCAGCTCTGGAGTTGCTCGGCTTTGATAGACACCGGGAGACTTGTTGCTCTGAAAGCAGATTTTCTTTAAGTTAGGAGTTTCTGTGAAGATTATTTGATACTCTTCCTTTTTTTTATTATTCCCTTTTCATTCCTAACTTTTTTTTTTCCCCACTATGTCTTCTGATGTTCTACTCTGAGGGTGCCAAACAGGAAGGCTCAGGTTAGGCCACATGTCATAGAGCAGTCAGCTCCCACGTATAAATTAGAGAATTGAACGTGTTCTGTAGGCCTCGGCCATCCTCACCTGTAACCACAGTGGTAATAGAGTGTGGTCCTTCAGTAGAAAGAACTGTGTTGAGTGGGTTTTTTTGTTTGTGGGGTTTGTTTTGGTTTTGTTTTGTTTGGTTGGTTTTTTTTTTATTAACTTTAAAATGTGAGGTAGAATACATAGCCTAATCCTTTGAACTTTTTGTATGTGTAATTTCTGTCAAAATCAGTGAGGACGTATGTGTATAGTTCAGAGATTAACACTGACTTTCCTTGTCACAATTATAATTCAGAATAAAGTCATTGAACTTTTGTAGATAAACATAAGAAAATAATTCAGTCACATCAGCTAGATTAACTTATTAATTGGGAAGAATTCTGAGTCAGGATATAAGCTGATAGCTATGGTTTGCATGGGACTAGGGGAAAACTTCCGACGTGCTTGTGACACACCCACTGCACAGTTTCTGGTACTTTCCCCTGAAGTCTCTGTGCCCTATGCTGGGAGTCGATGCCAAGTTAGAGCAACTGCAACTCAGAATTGTTCTGACAATTCTGTATCTCTGGTTCCCACGTGGTGCTTGCGGTTAACTTCTAGGATTTGCTCTGCGTTTTACTGCATGTTTTGACATGTCTGATGTAAAACTCATCATAAATGCATTGTTGGTTATATACAAATATTAGTTGGTGACAACAAAACCATTTAAGAGACCAGACAGGCCAATGTGAAGAGTTCTAGTTACATCTTCACTCCCCTCTTCCCATCCCTAACTCGCCTAATTCCATATAGGATGCAGAGATTCTTATTATCTATATACTAAGTTGAATTCTTTTGAAATATCTGCTGCTGTTGTTAGGTAAAAGGGGAATTACTGGAAATACTTCCTAGCTTGTTGAAATAGGCTGCTGGATAACTGACTACATGCTTGTAAAGCTGACCTGCCTAGAAAATGAAATACTGAACTGGGAGTCCCAGTCCTCTCACTTCTGAGTGACCTGGGGTGCGTTGTGCCTTGCTGTCCCGATCAGGAATGTAGGTAAGCACATTGAACGTGCTTCGGAGGTTTTGGGGCAACATGTTACAGAGAAGGACATTAATGACAGCCTGTTTTAAAGACATGGAAGAAATGTCATGCACTGAGAGAAGAATCCCCGTGTTCAGACCCTTAGCCCCCCCCTTAGCAGCCTCTGTGGGGCCCAGCATTGAACTGTCCCGAGCCTCCAAGCTCTCCTCATCACCTGGTGTGTGCCATGGAGGGAACTCGCTGCAGTCCTGCCCTGGTGTCTGACAAGCACAATCAGRAGGGTAGGTGAGGTGCTGCTGACAACCTGGCTGCCTCTTCTGATAAGCACATGACAGGTGAAGGACTATTATTTTCCCTGAACTTCCAGCAAGTTTCAGCTGACAGCAGTGGACTGATTAGCATCTGTGAAACTTTTCTGGGGTTCTGTCTTTGGTGGTTTTCTTTCCATTCTAGCCTTACATGCATAAAGAACTCCTAGATAGGCTAGCGAGTGGACCTAGGATGTTGTTCCACCTCACAGCACAGCCTGTGTTGTTGCTGGCTTGGTGCTATTCCCTTCCTCCAAGGATGCACTTTTCTCTTCAGCTGTCCCTGATTCCTTGGTGAGCCACTTCTGAGTTCTTCAAGGTTTTCTTTTAATGGAAGAAAAGCAGTTGCATTTATTGGGTTTTTTTGCTGGTTTAGCTAGCTGTGCACTGCAGGGTCATGAAACACTTCAGGAGTGTGCTGCTGAAGAGCAGGCTTGCCCACTGTGGCTTATTTTGGCCCAGCCATAAAGTCAGCCTGTCCTTATGGAATGCAGTGGTGTTAGCCAGGTGTGTGGGCACTTGCTTTGGGCTGAGGGTGGATTGGGAGCCACAGGCTATCTGGCATCTCCTTGACAGGTAAGTGCATCTGTATGGACATGGACACCAGGTTAACTAATCTGCTTGGAAGCCTACAATGACTTTTTCATACAGCCAAAACTCCAGTCAGAGCTAAACCCAAATTTGTAGGAATTATTTTCTCTACTGCTAAGAATAAACAACAGAAAATTGTGAACTGCTGTAGGAAGGCAACCATATGAAGCAATGTGTTTGGATTATAAGTTACTAATATTTCATTTGCTAAAGAAAAATAGTGCAGGAGGTATAGAACTGAGAATCTCAGTGTAGTGTGGAGATTGATTGATTAAAAATTATTTTTCATGACTGCACWTAGAGAATTGAAGCGAACTTTTCAAGTAGATCACATCAAGACAATGATTTTGCCGGTGGATTTATCATTTGTGTGTCTCCTTTCCTGGAGAAAGGGTTTTGTTCTGGTCACTTATTTTTTTCTCCCTCTCTGCATCAAAACATATGCCTCAACAACATGCCCTGAAAATGCTTATGCTGAAGTAATTTGACATTCTCTGAGATTTCTTTGAGCCAACACTGTTTCCTCTCTGGCTGTTGGGCACCTTGGAAACTGGGTACAGCTGCTGAATAATAGTTGTGCTTGTGGGTCATGGATGGAAAGGGGGCCATGTGGCCGGGTTCTGGCTGAGCAGGGAGGTTTTGACCTCCCTGCTCAGGTAGTGGAGACAAGGTACAGAGGAGCTCTTGAGGTGGTGTGTTGAACTCTGGCTGGTTTTTTTTTTCCTTTCACTTTAAGGTGTAACAAAAGGAACTGTTCTGCTGAGGGTTTCTGTCTGCTGTTAACCCTTAGTAATACTTTAGGCTAGTAAATGAAGTACTGTCACTACCAGCTACCTTTTTTCACTGTCTTGTTTTCTTTTCTTTAGAGACTTACTGCAGTGTTGTGTGTGTTTATCATCTTACAGTGAGCTACAGTAATTCAGTCTATCTTCTGAATGTGGAAATAACACAGATGTCCAGCATCACATCTCAACTGTAGTGTTTCTCTTGCTAAGATGGATTTGCTGTTGTGAAATCTGCCTTATAGATACAGTCACTTGTGTGTACATTGTGTGTAGTATACATAAAGAGTGTGTGTTTAAATAGACAATTTGCATTTCTTTTATGTCTTCTACAAGTGGCTGAAGGATAAAGAAGAGGAGAGTAGTGACTGTTCTTGAGGTCTCCAGTTACCATTTTTATATAAGCCTTCTAATTGTGAATGGATCTCTTATTAGTGATTTTGTGTTGCTTTCATGACAACTTCCTCTTTCATACTACTTATATAAAAGTGTCTTGGACAAAACAGAGTAGGTTTTCTGTGGTGTGGACTAGATGCTGTTGCAGGGCCATTTCTCCAGCCAAGTTCAGAAATACCTACTTTTAGACACTTTCTGAAAACATTGTCTTACTCTGAAGTCAGTGGCCTGTGCCATTTTTGTTTCTCTGAGAGCTGGAGGCCGTGGGTTTTTATCCTAACAGTAGTCATAACTTTCTCAAGGAGAACTGTAGCCCCTTCCTGCTTTGTGTGGCCTTGTGTTGTCAGCCCCAGTTGTATGAATTGGTCTGGCTGTGGAGTCAGAAGTGAGGATTGGGGTGGCATGGTGACACTGCCACGTGTGTTTTAGGTGTTTGAAGGGGTGGCAGTTTCTCAGAACTGTACAGTCGGCGGCAGCATCTCTCTTGCACTGGTGGGTACCTCCCAATATCTCTTGATACCTCTTGATTTGAGGTGGAGTATGACTCRTTAAATTCCAGTGACAGGAAAGAAATGCTGTTTTGTTCTCTCAGTGAGTTTATATACAATTTACTCCTTTCCGGAAGGCACATTTTCACTGATGCTCAGCCCTGGGCCCTTGACAGCTCTGGATGCTCAAGGTCACAGTAATTTGTAAAAAATTGTGGACTTGAAGAGAAGATTGTTGTCCCATCTCCTGCTTTGCTGTTTCCTTTCACGATCAATGTGTTGGGGGTGGGGAGCAGGGAGCAATGTACCTGGATGAAACCATTTTTTGTCCTCTCTCACATCAGACTGTAGGACATCAGTGCCAAGTTTTGTCCTTGGTTCACTGTTCTTTGCTCTGCCTGAAATAGGCTAAAACCAGCTGCTTGGATCCAACAGCAGCACGCAGGGGTTTCCTCAGGCATAAATGGCACTCAGCTGATACTATCATCTAGAAAATTAGATTTCTTTCATCAGGAAGCTGGCATTCTCAATTGCCTATAAATCACCATGAATAYCTGTGTCTGAGGTAAGTGCCTGGTTGTTGGTGAGGTATAAAAGCTGACCCCTCATGACTTTCTGAAAGTAACTTCAGACTCCTATAGGCAGACTTGCTGAACTATTGTTCCATGTACTGAAAGGATAGTGCAGTTGGATTTCCTCTGGTCTGTTGTTCCTTCACTACTCTCAAAAATCAGTTGTATATTTCTGTAAATATGAAGAGCTGCAGAATGCAATCCCTTCCTCAAAGGAAGGGCTTGATCATGTGGGACCCAGGAGTCTCAGAGTAAGATCAGGTCTTAGATGAAGGAGAAAGTTGATCARCCCTTCTGATACCAAGTTTCTGCATGTAGATACTTCTCTTGGAGTTGAATCTGAAAACACATATTTGATCTGAAAACCTGACTATTCATGTATGGTGCTTAGGCTAGTTTGGGAATTTCGTAGAGAGTTTTTCAGGCCGGAGGCTGTCTCTGTGGGCTTGTACTGCCCTAGAAGGATTTCAGCATGCTGAAAAGAGTCAACTCTTTCATTTAGCATCAAATGTATTAACACCTCGACATACTTGTACTTACGGATAAAGTGTGAGTTAATCTGTACTGTATTTAATATATATATATATATATATATATATATATATATCACTGATAACCTGGTATTAAGCTAAATGCTGTACTTCAGGGGTTTTTTTGTCTTCTGTTTTGCATACCTTCAAGGTATTTGGTTAAAAATGAGTTCTCATTATGCGAAATGACATGATCTCAGGTTAAGCCCCAGACAGTTTTACATTCTAAAGGACATTTGTAAATTCTGTTAAAAAGATTGCTCAGAATATTTTTAAATACAGTGTGCTGCTTGGCACTGTTTCCTAGATGTTTGTCCAGTACAATTCAGGGTATAATGACATGCAAAGAGACAGTCTGTCCTCACAGTCTTAATTCCAACTATCCTTTTTTTTTTCCCCCACTGTAAAGTAGGTATTTTTGGAAATTGATCACAGTGGCTCTAAATGATGATCATAGAGGATGGAGGGGGTAATTCTGTGGAAGTTGGGCACAAGTTGGAATGCTGACAGGCGTTGCCAGAGCTAACTTGAAATGAGCTGCTCCCATGCAAAGGCAGTTCAGAAACATGGTCTATGAGCATGCCTTGAGGTCTGTGCTGTGGTGGCTGCATAGCTTCCTGGGTTTGGATATCGTAGAATGGAATGGCTYGGAAGGGACCTTAAAGATCATCTAGTTCCAATCCTCTGCCACGGGCAGGGACACCTTCCACTAGACCAGGTTGTTCAGAGCCCCATCCATCCTGGCTGTGAACACATCCAGGGATGGGGCATCCTCATGTCTGGGTAGTTGATTTAAATCTAGTTTGTTATGTCTGTGCTATACAGAGGTTTGCAGTGTAGTAATACCCTAATCTTGATTGAGCATCCTTTTCTCCTCTGGAATATGCAGTTGGCTGTACTTTTCCACCTCTTAATAAACCTCTGCAGGTTGTATGCATGTGTGAACCGAACGAATAAGAAGCTCCCTGTTATTACTGTAAAGATGACAATAAACATAGCATAATTTTTTCCCCCCAATTACTTCAATAACTGTTTTAAAGGGTTTTGTTCTTTCAGTGGTTGATTTAAAAAATAAGCTCAAGGTGTTTGGTAATGATCAGTGTGTTCATAGTGAAAATGCACCGTACTATAAAACAAATGCTGCTATGCTGCATGATTCTGTCAATATTTCAACCAGTAAATAGCTGTTGGGTGAGTTCTTAAGGTAAAAATCATTTTCAGAAATAACACAGCTTCCACAAGGGGATCCAACAGGAATCTTTCCAAATGATAATGCTGGCTGTGCCTTTGGTTACCTTTTGATATATTCTGGTGGACACTGGATTGAACTTCTCTCCAAACACAAAACGAGTGGGATTGGCTTAAGAATGTCTTGAAGCCAGAAATGTTTTTAAAGGTTTAAATATGTTGACARTCTCTGTCAAACACATTTATATTTTTCTTCCTGATAGAATAGTTGTACCCAGGATTGCTCTAAACAAGTTAAGGATTACCCCTCTGCCTTCTTTTTTGTCATACATTTGACCTCTCTTCTTGTGCAGTCGTCTTCAGTGTTTCCATGTCTCTCTTGATTGCTGTGTAAAAGGCACGTGCAATAAAAAGAAAAATGCTTTACGTGAGAAGGGTGGGGGTATTAATATCAGGCATGCTAATGAATAATACAGTGTTTGAAATGAAATCCAGGAAGTCTTCCAAGAAACTTGAAGCCAAATTAATTTTGTTCCTGTGTACTTTCCCCCTGAAGTTATTTAATGTTTTAAAATAAGCCATGTAGTGTTACATGTTCCTTTTTTCACTGTATCAGGAAAAAAAAAATCTTTATTTTCTTCATTTTAATATTAAAAATCACCCTGGATATTTTTTCCCTGGATTTTGTTTATTTAGTCATTGAAAATTTTCTATCCTGACCTGGGTAGGGCATAGGAACACAGAAGAATCATTAAGAGACAGGAATGGTAATAGCAAGATTGAAGTAAATGTCTCAGGAGAAGGCTCAGTGAAAAGCWTAATTTTCTCCAGAAAGTGGCCCAGATGGAGAGAAAGAGCAGGTTTCTCCCATAGCTTGTCAGGAAGTCTGCGGTATGGAAGGTGAGGGTGTTTGCAATGTGTAGTGGTACTTTGGTAGTGCTTTGTTGCCACAGCTATGATTCTCCAACCTGTGAGATGACAGCTGCCATATTTTTATGTGGAATTGCCAAGGCAGAGCTCTGCAGTCATGTGCAGTGTGGTGCTTGTGCAGTAGGTCGTTGAGTATAAATAATTTGTGTGTACCCGGTAAGTCCAGTGCTCGCAGGAAGCATATGACTGATCCTACACAAAATAGATGGGCTGTAGGTGGATGTGCAGCACATCCTTTGAGTGCCTTCCAAAAGTGTCAGACCAAGGCTGAGAGATTCATTGATTGTACATTGCACTTGTAACAGCCCCTGCTCACAAAAATGCTTCAGACTTGCTGTGTGTGCCTGTTGCACTTGATGGATGTGCACATGGTGCACGTGTCTGGGTTGCCTCGGTGTACAGCAGCTTTGGAGCTGTGCCCCAGGAGTTCTGACAGAGCTGCTGCTCCTGTGGAGATAGAGGGCAAGTAAAATCTGGGAAACATGTTTGGGAAAACTCAAGCATATGGCAGCCTTATGTAGGATCATCTTAGATTGTCCATAGCTGCAGGAAATAAAAAGCCAAAATGGAGCCAGTCGGGTTATGGTACTGTCCCTGGTGCTGTGTTTGTCCAGTTTTTCTGGTTATGGGCCAGCAAAGAGGAAAGGCTATTGGTGTAGGACAAAGTAAGGGCATTGGAGAATATCCCTCAAAAAAGCAGAGAATGAACTACAGTCAGTAATTACCACAGCTGATGTACGTCTTCCCCAGATGTTCCTTTATATTCAAATAAGTGGATTCTAGGTTTGCAGACTTGGTAGCTCTCTAAGTCCTTAGTTGTGTAATCCTTCTTCTGCTTCAGAACAAAGACCTCATGTTTGAAAGGGGATTAAAACCATACTGGTGCTTCTAGTGTCCTTGAAATAGCGGTTTTAGATTTTTTTTTTAAATTTTTTTTCCCTAAAGCAGGCCTGAGTTAAAACCTGTTCCTTTTCTYCTAGCTCCCCAACAGGGAAAAGTGCAGTGCAAAGGTCTGTGTATGCAGTGGGTTATGTAGGTGYGACAGCAGAACCTTGTGCTGCTCGTTGGAAGTGATGTTCTCTCATATCACAGGAAGTGTTGGTTTCAGAGCTCCTGGCAATGCAGTCACTCCTGGTGTGTAGGGTAGCAGAGCACAACAAGCAGCTGGTTCTGGTCATGAGGGGAACAGCACACAGCAAGGTCTTTTTGAACATAGGTGTACTTGTCTACCACTGTACTGTGTGTTTGTGAGTGCAGTTTGGTAACTACTGCTTGCAAGACTAATGAGAGAAGAAGGAGAAAGTGGCTCAACAGGAGCAGAGAGCTCAGAGCGCTCAAGAGTGACCCTGAAGCAAGAGTAGAATGTTACAAGCTGGGCTTAGTTTGCAGATCTGTTGTCTTGGGCTGGTCGAGTGTTGTATACTTCAGGTTGAATCAGTTGTTGGCTCTGGATGGTAGTTTTACAATGATGATTCAGCATTAGTATTGTTTTTCCTTAAAAAGAAAAACAGTTTGCTTCCTGCCTCTTTCTTCAGAAATTCAKCTGTAATTGTCAATGATTGGAATTAGCGGTTTCTTAATGGTTGTTTTGAGTGCATACAGCCATTGATTTAGAATTTCTGCTACAAACCCAAGTAATTTGCTCATTAGCACCTTAAGGGATCACCTTCAATGCTGCCTTCTGCAGCTTTTCTACTTAAATCTCTTTTCTTTCATGTCTTTTCTTCATCTTAGTCCTTCTTTATTCTCCAGCTGCTAGCCATTTCCATCTGCCCCTTTGCTGATTCTTTGTTCCTTGCATGAACTGCTCTGTTTGTGCTTGGGGTGAAGAGAAAAGACCAAACTCCTCCACAGTCATTTTTTTTCCTGATTTCCATTTCAACTTTCTCAATATTTTTTTTTCCATTTCCTATTTTCATGCAGTCGCCCTCATTTCCCCCCTTTAGTCTACTTCATTAGTTCCCCTGTGGTTGTGCTAATTGACCTCTGTTGCTTTCCTGTGCTGGAGCAGAAGGGATGCAATTAGCAGGTGGAGATGGCTTCTTGTAGGAGTCAAGGGAGGACCTTGCTGCTCACTGCAGTACAGTGAGATCAGGTACTGAGATAGACTCTGTGTTTCAGCCAAGCTGCAGCCACCATAGTGTTTAGTTACCCATTAAAATGATAAGGGGTCGATATTTAATATATAGGATTATGTCAGTGTATTTCACTGCCGTGGGTGTTGTCTGTTTGGCTGTGCTTTCTGCCTATTCTGGTTCATAACTTTTGAATGTAGTATTTTCTACTGCTAAGACTAGCAGTTACAGTAGCATTTACTGCATATGGCTACAAGGGTTAATAAAAACAAAAAGTCTTCTAGTTTCTTTTAAAATACATTTGCTTCTCTGTTTTGTCAGGTTGTTGTATCTGTCCATGTAAATGCTTCTTAAAACATGTATTTATACATTTTGTTTGCAATTCTAGGAATGCTTTAAGGGAAGCTGGGCCACTCACAAGTTATTACACAAGAAAGCAAGTAAGTACTTTTTTTTAAAATGCATTTTAATATTGCTGTGGTGTTGTGCTGTGTAGTGAGCTCTAGGTGGCCCTGCTTTGAGCTGGGGATTGGACCAGATGACCTCCAGAGGTCCTTTCCAACCTCAACTGCTCTGTGCTTCTCTGCCTAAGAATGGTATTGGGGTTTTTTCCAAGATTATCTGACACTGAATGATGCAGATCTGAAATTTTGTCCAGTTCCCGACAATCTAAAGTGCTGCGTAAAATTTCAGAGGCAGAGGTACACAGAAATCTCTGTTTCTGTTCACTTTTCTGTTTGCATGAATTATTGCTTGAGCTACAGGTATATGTTCTATACATGTTCTACAYGTATAGAACATATACCTGTTCTGTGTTCAAGTATATGAACACAGAAAGAGGGGTGCTGAAATAAAAGGCAAGAAGAATAATAAATCACTGTTGTAAGGGAGTGTTCCTTTATAGCATTCTGATGTCTAATGTAGTAAAAGGCAATRCAGTCAGAAAGGTTCTTGCAAAGTCTTTGTGATTAGACACTTGCTGGAACRCAGGTGAGTCAGAGTGCAGCTGTTCTGTACATTTTTGGAGAAAAAGGGAGAATGCTTGTGTGCATGGTGCAGCCATTGATAGAGGATGTATCACAGCTAGGATTTTGCTGAGTTCAGTTCAAGGTAGTAAGAGTATCTGCGTGCCTTAGTGACAGCTGGTAGCTCTGGCACAGAAGTACTAGGAGACTGGTAGATTCTGCCTCATCTGAGTAGTGAACATAACCCGTGAGTTTAAAACCAAAGAGAGGGCAGACCTCAGTTCTGCCCTCTTGCCTCCTCCCTGCCATCACCCTGCCTATCTTCTTTAAGCCCTGCTGAAAAGGGAGGTAGGATTAAAAAGTGATATGGCAGAAATTCACATCCTCAAATAATTTACCTCCTTTCCTAAAACTCAGTAAAGCTTCTTTTTCCATGATAAATGCTGAATGGTAAATAGGTTGGAGCAGTACAGACAATTACAAATGTTTTCCTTCTTTCTGCCTCTCCAGTGTAGGGATCTTATAGTTCACACTTGCATTCTGTATCCTATTAATTTGTGTGAATATGAAAAGCTTTGGACTTTTAAATTGTTATTTCTTAGTTTCATCTGAACTGAATGTCGTTTGAGCAGATGGCTCAGATGTCAGCCACAGAGGCTCTGAGGAATTCACGTTAGGGCTTGCAATGGCAGACCTACCTCTTCATCCTTCTGAGATATAAAAAGAGAAAACAAACAAGTTATCCGGTTATGAGTTAAAGATTAATGTTACCGTGCTCTTTTCTTAACCCTTGTCTTCTCTTTCTGAGTAAATACTTCTCCTTTTGGTATTGCTCAGGATCTGCTTGTTTTAATCCTTTATGTAAACACCTTCAAGCTGCCCCCATAGGAATACGTTATTTGTGAATGAAGTCGGTCATTGGACCACATCAGACTTGAATTTCACAAGGTTCAGAGAGCTGGGATGCTCCAGCAGTTTGGTACCATTCTGTAAGGTGTGAGCACTGCTTGTCCTTAACTGCAGAAGTGGCAGGACCTGCACACTCTTCATCAGCTCTGGAGGGGGAGTAGCAGGCTCATGTATTGAGCCTGGCAGTTGGATGGCCTCCCTTCCACCTTTGGATGGCCTCCTTCCCACCTCAGGTCATTTCGGTCACTGGGTGCTGAGGGATGTCACAAGAAAGGAACATTCATCTGCAGTGCAAGGATGTTAATTGAAGGGATGGTGAGTGCCTCTGTAGAAATAAGCTTTTTCCCAGGAATGAAAACAAGYACTATGTTATAAAACTACAAATGAAGAACAACTTAATTACTACACTTCCTTTGTGCATTCAGTCCTGACATTCCCCAGTTGGCTRTTGAATAGGGTAGGAAGAATGTGAATTTGGAATGGACAATACAAAATGATAACTGCTACTTACACTTTCATATATCAGTATCTAAAATGCCAGAAGGAGTCAGGTCTAGACTTAGGCACTTCTAAGTCACTTTCTAGACCCCACGGTTCTCATTCTTAGTAGGWCAGATTTTGCTGCTGCAACTTTTTTCCCCTCTTTTTCTTGTCTTTTCAGAAGATGAAAAAGCTAAGCGTGAAGTTTCCTCCTGGAGCCTGGAAGGTGATGTTAACACAAATCCCTGGTCTGGTTATCGATACACTGGGAAACTCAGGCCACACTATCCACTGGTAAGCAAGAGGTGTCACTCTACTCCAGCACTGCTATGTTCTGTAGCAACTAATGGACCACTCCTCACCTGATGACCTCCCACATTTTAGCTAAGAGAGGAGAGCTGCTTAATCTGAACCTGATGGCAAGGATGTGCATGGCTATCCTTGTGATTCATTTTGATTTAACTTGTTCTGTCTCATGGTATATTTATAATTAAGGGAGTGCCTGTGAGCATCAGTAACAGGCTTAAGTTCATACCTTTTGGATGTACATTTTTGACATTTATTCTGCAAAAAAGCTACTGCTAGTTCAGATGATGTCTCCTAGCTGTTTACTGTCCTCACCAATTATGGAGCAGACTGTTTCTGAAAAGCTCAGGTGAATTAATTTGGAATTTAAATGAATGGTTTTATATTATATTATGTAAGTGGTTTAAAATAACCTGGTGAGTGAACTGGTGAACAGCTGAAAGAACAAGAGGTTACGGTACTCTCCAGCACTGGAATGGTGAAGAACAACAGAGGTCAGTAAGAACTTTGGTTGTTGTGAAAGGTRGGTTTAGAAGATGATGATGTATAGCTGTGCATATATATAATATATATATATACACGCACACACAGAGCTGTATTTTTAAATTGGTATAAGTTTGTACATGGAGTAAGCYGAAGCTTTTTTACAGCAATAATGGCATTTTCTCTACATTTGTCTTTTCTAATTGGCCTGTGCTAGAAAAGCTGCCCCAGTGGCATCCTCTCTGTAGTCTTCTCCGTCTGTTACAGGCTCATTAAGGAACAGATTAAGAGAGCCTGAGCCCGTGTGTGGTTTTTCGTKCTGTTGGAGAAAAAGGTGTTTGGGATATTACACTGGCCAAGTAATTCAACAGTGTTATCTCTGAACATTGGCTTTTTCGTCTTCTGACTGCTGTGAGATTGATGCAAACGAAAGTAGAGATTTTGACTAAGGTGATGAGTAGAAGTAGCAATCTTGCTAAAGAGAAGAGGGGTGTATTTGGAACCAGTGCACTTGCAGTCTGGAAAGCAACAGAAAAAACATTACAGTAAGGCATAATGCATTATAAAACCAGTTTGATTCACTTGACAATAAAAATTTGATTTTTACAAAGCTGTGCAGTTGGCTATTAWAAGTTGTATAATATGATAGCAATAGAGAGTAACCGCAGAATGTTTGAGAATGAAACTTGGAACTGTTTTGGAGCGTTTACATACTTTGCAACCTTTTCTAAGTGGACTTAGCTGTATTTCACATGAAATATTTCATATTTCATATTGTATTTAATTTCACTATGTGACTGTTTTTGTGACTGTAATAAGTGTTCTTGCAACTTAACCAGCTTTGCCTCTGATTTATTTAGACGCCAACAAGACCTGTGCCAAGTTATATTCAGAGACCAGATTATGCTGATCACCCACTAGGTAACTTGAAACAAATCACAATTATGAATGTTAAGTTTGCTCTCTATTTTCTTTTTAATTGAAAAAGCCTTTAAAGCATCAAGGAGATACTGGAGAAGGGAAACTCTTTTATTTGTTCTCATTTACTTCTTCCCCACAGTAACTTACTGATTTTTAAAAAACCATGGTTGCAAGTATTTTTTGGAAGCCCAAAGTTTGTAATGAGTTGTCTTTCAAAGGTGTATAGGAAATTAAGAGTTAGTTAATTTGGTTTTGGGGTTTTTTTATCCCAAATATACAAGTCCTMGTTCTGTTGTTAGTTTGATAACAGCTGACTGTCACAGATGAATTCTGCTAAGCCATTCTTTGTGGCATAAGTGTACCTGTTGAAAATGTGTTATAAAATAACAAAACCAAGAAAACCTTGCAGTATGCAACCCCTAAAAGAAAACTGATGTATGAGTTGCAGCTGGTTTTGGACAGAGAGGGAATGCATTCAAAATTACTTGTTTACTGGATTGTTTTGGTGTTTTCCCCTTTTTATACCRGTATTGGTGCTTTGCATTTCCCCAAAAGGCTGCTATAAAGTCTGTTAGCATTATTTTTTAATCTTAAGCCCTTCCATAGTTATTTTTTAAAGAGTGTAAATATTTAAACAACACAAAATACTGTATTTTAAGGTGTCGCTCATGTATAAAGCTGAGCTTGCACAGAATTTGGTAGGAAAAACTTAGATGTTTTTRTCAACTGATTACTGCAGTAGTATAACCAGATATATTCCCAAGATCATGTAACCCTTTATGACTGTTACAGAATGTAATTTTTACTAATTATTTTCTTAGAGCAGTTGAAAAATGCTTTTCTATGAATAAAATAACTTCCTCGTAAACCTGATATTTAAGGCTGTGTTTTGAGTAACTGGACATAATGGTTTTATGCAGTAAATGAGTAGGCTTCCTGAGCACATGGGGGCATTATGGTATTGTGGAAGGCTTCTGGATTCCAGGTAGTCTGGATAATGATGATAATACTATGGCTTGGTGGGTTTCTTAGTTTAGGCTATAGGTGAGAAATTCTGTGCTTCTATTGCCCTTGGTAAGCTAAGTAAGTTCCTGGATTGGATATGTGTAGCAATCATCCCCCTATATAACATGGGATTTTTTCTTTTCCTTTTTATTTTTCAATCCTCTCTCTTTTTTCTTTTCAGGAATGTCTGAATCAGAACAAGCTTTAAAAGGAACCTCTCAAATAAAAATACTGTCATCTGAGGATATAGAAGGGATGCGAGTAGTGTGTAGGGTAAGGGGGTTTTGATTTTTCTTACAAAGTGACTTCATATTCTTTAAAAAATCTATAATGATTTTACCACTTTGTCACAGCACATTTGAGGGTACAAACTTTCAAACCACTTTAGAGCACTGAAAAATAGTTTGGGAGGCTTGATATTTTCTAGTTTTTTCTCTTCTTGTGACTCCCAATTCTCAGTAAAGTATTTTGTAAGCAGAAAGATGACTTTTATCTGTTTCCTGGCTTTGTTATTGCTAGTAAGACAATCTGTGCCTGAGACGTTGTTACTGTTTWATAGTGCATAAATGAGAACAGAACTTTTTCCTCTCCTGTAGTTGGTGCTAGGTAAAAACTATAAAAAGCAAAACAAAGCCCCATTACTAACAATTTTTGAAAAAGAGCTGTTCAGTTGTAATCACTTCCTTGTGCATAAAGTCAAACTTAGAAATGCATTTAGGTAGTCTGATTTAAGATTATGGCATTCAAGGAAGATGTGGTCCAAATCTTAACTGGGGTGTTTTCAGCTCTCACAGAGGTGGCTTGGTACATGACCTGGAGATGTCTCAAAGTCTTTCTAGAGCCCAACTCCACACAGCTTTCCTGGTGATTTCAGTGTAGCTGTCAAAAATGGGCTACTAATCCTGCACAGAGTAGTCCTGGCCTGTTTTAAATCAACTTAAATTAGGTCAATAGATCAATTTTAAATCTCTTTTAAATTTTAAATTGTTTCATTTGCAGCTTGCTAGAGAAGTATTGGATGTTGCTGCCATGATGGTGAAACCAGGAGTAACTACTGAAGAAATTGATCATGCTGTCCATTTAGTAAGATTATTTTATTATCATTCTGGTGTTTATAAGTGTTTTCTTCTATCTCTTTGTTTTTAAATGATTATTGTGTGGTTTTCTTTGTTGCATGAACTCCATTTCTTTATTTTGAACTGGTTCCCAGTTTGAGGCTGGTGAGTAGTGCAGATGGCAGAAGTGTGCTACAGTGCAGTGGTAGGTTCAAAGTGAGTTAGGAACTCCAGTGTATCAGCTGCTTCCATATTTCTGGCTTCACATTTCTTCTGAGTTTCTTCACTTGCTTTCTCAGTTAACATCATGTTATTTTCTTTCTTCTAAACCTTTTTTGCTCCACGGATACCATTATATAAAGACCACCATATGTAGGCCATGGACTTCTTGTACTCTCTGTTGTTGGTTAAGACATACAGAGGAGAAAGCTAAATTATTTATGATTGAGAGATCAGAACGGAGGTGCCTCAGAGAGAACTGAAACAAAATGTTTGATGCAGCCTGGCAAAATAAAGCCACAGTCCAGTGAAGTGTTTGAAAAACATGTTCAAGAATTTTCTTGGCTTAACTTTTCATAGTTATTTGAATTGTGTAATTTTTTAATTTGCTGTCTTCTCTATGAATCATGTAAGCTGGYAATTGAGGCTACTTCTGTGCATTGTGGGAAAGGCAACAATTTTGGTATAGTTAAGTTTGTTAGAGAGCTTTCTGGTTCTTTTTATCTTCATCTACAGCTGTTGAGCCAAGATTGTGTGCTTTCATTAGGCTGGAGACTTCTGTTGAACTGCATTAAACACAAAACTACTTGCTTAGGCATAATGTCTAATATGAACAACTAGTAGTTAAAATGGAGTTACCCCTCCTCAGCAGTTTATGGAAACTTTGGCTTGGCAGGTTGTTGCTACTAATTTATATCCCTAATTGGTATTTTTCAGTTTTAAAAACAGTATTATTTTTTTTAAATTAAAAAAAAAGTTGACCCAATATTTTTTTCTGTACTTTGCTCAGTATGTCACAAAGTATGTGTATGTATGTATGTGTAAGTGTATATGAAATGTGTCAGTTTTGCAAAAATAGAAAAGTTATTACAGTGCAAGGGAAGCAGCTTAAGGTTTTAAAGCTGGGGGGAAGAGTGGTGCTAAATATTATTTTGTTTAGCTTATGTGTCTTGCAAAAATCTTCGACTGGGTGCATAAAAGCAGTAATTGAAAATTACTTTTTAAAACTGAATAAATATTGCCATTGGTTTCCAACCTGAATGTCTCAGCATTCGCAGTCAAACATAAAAATTAGTAGAAACAAAATTAAAGTAGCTTTAATTTCTTCCTGGTAAGAAATGCAAGACGTAACAGAAACTGCCAAGAAATGCTTGAAGAATCTGATTGTCAAGGGTCACTGCTTTTCAGCCTATCATTCTTACTGTAAAGCTGTTGCACATGTTTTTTTTGGTGTTTTTTCTTTGTACAAAACTTACTACTGTAAATTGTGTCTTCTTTATTTAGGCTTGTATTGCAAGGAATTGCTATCCTTCCCCTTTGAATTATTATAATTTCCCCAAGTCGTGCTGTACGTCAGTGAATGAAGTGATCTGTCATGGAATTCCTGACAGGAGGCCATTGCAGGAGGGAGATATTGTTAATGGTAGGTGCTGTGAAAATTAACCTTCAACATTTCTACCTTCTGTGCACTTAAAGCATGCAGTAAGGCRAGGTTTCACAAGCAGGCAACATGATTGGAATAGCTTCTTAAAGAGAGGCTTTTGTTCTTATTTGCCAGTTAGTTTTTTCTCATTTACCTCTGCTCTTTACATACTTAAATTCATGAGTCTRTTTAATAAAATAATTTCAAAAGGTCAGTCCACTTTAAGAGCTTTATGATTCTTCTGATCTGTGCATTAGTATAGTGCCTGGGTATTCCGCTTGTGGGCTAGATTCCAGTTGTTCCAGACTGTGTGTATATAGTGAATAAAATGTATATTGAATTATTCAACTGGATTAGTTCTGTGTGAATTCTTGATTAGATGGCTCTAGATCCTTACAATTTTGCTATGCTCATGATGATTATGATGACTGTAAAGAGTCCTAACGGGGAGACATTGTGTAGGTGCATGTTACCTTTTTTGAGCATCTTGCAGACTAATACCAGCTGCTTTTTGTTCTTGCTACTCAAGGTACTKAGACCCTCTTGGGTGGTGAGGGATACTTTTATAAGTTACTTGACCATTTTTTGTTTTCACTTTCATTTCTTCTTGGTTTGGCAGTAAAAATTAATGATGCTTTTTTTGTACAAATGTTTGCGCCTTTGTTTATTGCATTGGTTTGCTTTTCTCTTATCTGTAAGTAAATAGCGTATCCTAAGGTTTGACCTGCCTCTAGAAGCAGGTTGTAATCTTTTTAGATTATYAGGTATTTGATACATATTAGCATGTAATAATAGCTACTAAGTCTACACCTCTGCCCTGTGGGTACCGGCCTTTTCAGAACAAGTGTCACGTTTGCTGCCCCTGTTTGATGAGGTGTGGTCTGGCTGATAGCTCTGAGCTTGCAGGGTACATGTATGCCAAAGCTCCTTTATCTTTTTTAAATTTCAAAGATGATGCCTTTGCACAACTCTGTATTATTGCCTGCTTTTCTGGCATTGCTGGAGCCCAAACTAAGAAGCCCAGCTCAAAGAATCATAAAACCATAGATTGGTTGGGGTTGAAAGGCACCTTAATCGTTTGGCTTCAACCCTTGTGCTGTGTGTGGGGACACTTTCAGTATAGACCGGGTTGCTCAAAGCCCYGTCCAGCCTGGCCTTGAACATTTCYAGGGATGGGGCRTTCACAGTTTCTCTGGGCAACTTGTTCCAGTGCCTCACTACTGTCACTGTAAAGAATTTTGTCTAGTATCTAATCTAAACCTACTCTCTTTCAGTTTGAATCCATTTGTCCTTGTTGTGTCCCTACATGCTCTTGTATAGAGTTTCTCTCCATCTTTCTTATTGGCTCCCTTCAAGTACTGGAAAACCACAGTTAAGTCACCCCGAAGGCTTTTCTTTTCCAGGCTGAACAATCTGAATTCTCTCAGCCTTTTCTCACTGAAGAGGTGCCCCAGCCTTCTAATCAACATGGTTGGCTTCATCTATGTGGTGCCTTACCTCTCTGCTATTTGCATGCCAAGGCTGTACCTCAGCCCTAGAGAACATCTTCTATAGGAGGGTTTAGTCATGCCTTTGTCCACATTTCCGCACTTGATCAAGCTTGGAGCCTTCTGCTTTGTTTTCATGAGAAAGAGCTAGGCTTCCTTTTCATAAGGTAATGGCTCAGAAGACTCTTAAAAAGAAGGACCAAAACAGAAGGGATAGAAAAGGTACCTTGGAGGGAATGTACCCCATGAACAATTAAAAGGAAGTGTCTGTCTTTTTCTTTATTTAAAACTTTTTAGCCTGCTGGAAGCCATGCCAAAGTCCAAAACAGGTTTTTTGAATCACAAGAACATGTCATCCAGAAGGTACTAGCAAGTGATGTCTAGTTGTAGACACCAAAGTGTGTTTTCCCACATTTTCCTATCAAGATTGTATTGGTCTCTCTCAGCAGCTCATGTACGATATTCCTAAAGTATTATTGTTCACTACAGTTTCCTTCATGACTGTTTACCTGTGAGTGGATTTGGGTGTGTGTTTCTTCATGAATAGCAGTGCAATTACTATTCTAGTGGGTTTGGTGATCTAGCAGCTATTAGACTTACCAGATGACTGACAAAGACTTATAAACAAAAGTACCCATGCTACCACAGCAAAACAACTTGATATGCAAAACCATGATTACATACCTTTTTAAATTTAATTCCCCCCTATTAGTGCTGAAATTAATTCTAAGAAAGTACTTTAATCAGGTAAATCACATGGAGCAAAGAGCTTCTCTTTCCAGTTTTTATATTTACCTAGAGAATTGATGCTAGCTTGCTGTGTCTGTGTTGCATTGCTGGAGGATTTTTTTCTCCCCCTCCCCCTTTTATTTCATGAAATCAAACTGTTGACCAGTGAAACACTACCTTATTAATAATTTTATAGAATCTATAGGATAAGCATGAAAGAATTGATTCTTATGGAAGAGTTTTCATATGGAATTCTTGTGAACTAATCACTTCACAATTAGAATACCCCATTTTTACRTGTTTGTTCTTTCACAAATCAGAGGCAAGAAGTGATGAACAGAGTGCTAATTTTCCATGTCTGATGTTGTTTGCAGTGGATATCACTGTGTATCGCAATGGCTACCACGGAGATCTGAATGAGACATTTTATGTTGGAGAAGTGGATGAGGGTGCCAGGAGGCTTGTCCAAACAACTTACGAGTGCCTAATGCAAGCCATCGATGCAGGTAAAACATGCCTGAAGCATGAAGGTTTTGCTCCTCAAACATGCTTGCTCATATTTGCCACTGCCAAGAGTGGCTTCTGTTGCAGGACACAGAAGCACTGGTGTGTTGTCACCAGCAGATGATGGGTGTTGTGTAATGCAGTGATCCTTCAAAAATGGCTCAGTTCTGTGAGCGGTGGCTGCAACTTCTTTTTAAATGTGGGTTGATGAGGAAAATGTATTTGATGCTGAGCCGATCCACAGATGATAATGACATGGAAACAGCCTTTTTTTGACTGTTGATGAGTAAGACATCCTTGATCTGAGTAATTAAAAGAATGTAACAAGTCAAGTATGTTTTGGAAAACCCTACTTTTATAATTTGCATGGTGTTGCGCAGTGAACTGGTAAGGTAAAACACTGTGTGAACACCTAAACATATCTCTTTAGCCCTGCCAAACCTGATTGTTATTTCATAAAGCTAGTTATGAGCTCTTGATTTTCTGCTGTGGAAGTGTGCCAGAGAAGACAGATCCATATCCTTCACTACCTACAGAACGTTATGTTGCTTAGTTATCACTCAGAGCAGCTGCATCGAGACGTACAATGAGATAGAAAGGTAGCTGGAGAATGTTATGTTCGACTTCAGAAAACAAAACAAGAGTTTTCCAAGTCCCTGGAAATACTTGTATCATCTGTATCTTTTATACCCTGCAGCTTCTTAAAATCCCCATTATAATTTAATCGCTCCACGGCCTCTAAAGATGGAAGTTTAAGGTACTATATAGTAAGGCTTTAAACTTGCATTTAATCAAAAGTAAATGTAAATAAAAGAAATTAAAATGAACATAATTTCGGTTAATAATTTGGAGATAGCTAGTCAAGCTGAAAAGACAAAAATCCATAGGAATGATGTCTTGTGTATCCACTGTGTGMTCAAGAAAATACTGCCAGATTGAGCTGTGAAGAATATAGATTACCTTTTTATGTGGGATTACTGTTCTGAAATGACCACTTTGTTTTTCAGAGCTAAACTAGAACAGTGTGTATCTTTGGTCCTGTACTTTTTTATTGCAAATGTTACATGTGTTGTCTCTTATCCTTTKTATCCTGGCTTTGATATATAAACTGTGACAGAAATTTCCCTTTGTGTTCGTTACAACGAGATTAAAATTCTCACCGTAAGTCTTTTTTTACCAACTTCTTAGATGCTGTAACGTGTTTTGAAGGGTTTTAGACATTGCATGTGGGTAGGAATTCTGGCAGCAAGTGTCTCAGCTGTTAAAAAGGGGGTCACCTCTCCCCTCTTTAGTTTATCTTAATGTTTTGGTGTTGGACCAGCAGAGCTCTAGCTAGGAGAGCTGTATGAGAGAGAAGCAGAGGGCTCCTTGCTCCACTGAAATCAGTCACATGTGCTGTCAGGCCCATACTTCACAGCTATTTAGCACAGATTAATCTCTTCCCCACTATGTCCTTTTATTTATTTATTTATTTATTTATTTATTTTAATTTTTGGAAAAGCATGTAGATTCCAGTAATATAAACTTCTTGTTATTTTCTGTAAATTCAACTTAGGGGTTTCAGTTGTAGTCACTTACATTTAGCAGAGAATTTAACTAAATGGTTTCTTCACATAAAGTTTTAGCTTTATGTGAACTCTGCTTAAAATGGCTCCACACAACCACACATCTGGCTTTTGAAGGAACAGCATATATTCTGTTCCTTCATATATAGGGAGTTGGAAATGGCCTTGGAAAAGCTTGATTTTTTGTTTTTTGCGGCTCAAGGTTGTTTTTGGTATGAATCTTCGTTGGCTGAATGATGAAACATTGTTGCTTTTATAGCATTATTACTCCCTTGTCCAAGTGCTCAAAGTGAATTTGTCACACCATTTTCATGTGTTTCAAACTCTTTAACTTGCAAGGCTTCCTAAAGGGATTGTCAAAAAAGTTAAACCTGAATTATGAACGTTCTTATTTGCTGTAGCGTTGTCACTGAGAATCTTGTCTAAGCGTAGAGATACCCATTTTCCCTTTACTTATTTTTTTTAATAATGGTCCTTTGTGTGCATTTTCTACACAGTAGAGTGATAAGTGTATATTAAAATATAGTTCATACATTCATTGCAAGAAGCACTGCAGCTCAGGGTGTGAGAGCCTACCAAGTACTTTGAAAGTCTTTAATTTCAAACTTTGACATCCTTCTAACGTGACCTCTAACATCCATGAAAGGAAGAGAGTAGTATTCTTGTGGAAAAGGAGTTTTCTTCTGTCTCTCTTGGGGTTTTTTTTGTATGAGACAGTTTCCTCCCTCTCTCATGTTACTGCACTCACTTATATACTTAGTGGATTAAGTGATCATAGGAGGTGGCATACTGGAACAGATGGACACACAAGCCATGAGTGCTACAGAGATGGTGTTTGATGGTTAGTTTTGTTGAGAGAAAGCTCTCTAAATTTCCATCCGTCTCTCTTTAATTTTGCAGTAAAACCTGGTGTTCGGTACAGAGAACTGGGGAACATAATTCAAAAACACGCTCAAGCAAATGGATTTTCAGTGGTTCGGAGCTACTGTGGGCATGGAATCCATAAACTTTTCCATACGGCTCCTAACGTGCCACATTATGCCAGTGAGTATTCGTTCCCTTTGTGCTGTCCTGTAGACAAGAAGTGGTTTGCAATGAATGCACCCAATTTACTTGAAGCCATCAAGTTAGCATTTTGGCACTTGGGAAATAATTTTTTAACTCTGGACTGTAGCATACTTTATGAACCTGTGCCTGCGCTATCTCTGCCTGCACTAATGGTTAATGTTAGCTCTCATCAGTACTGGGTAAGTGCTCAAAGTTTTTGCCTGAATTTCCTTAGACATTCTTGTCTGACATGAACAGGCAAATGTTTCTCTTCTTAGAAGTTCTAAGCAAAACCTTACTGCCATTTACAGATGTAAATAAAAAGCTCTCTGAATAGTATAGATGGGTGTTGTGCCTGAATCTGGATCCTGTTTCTTTCCCTTTTCTTCATTTGAGTGTTGTGATTTGGTATTTCTGGAAACTTCATCCTAGTGTATGGCAGAGGAGGAATGAGCATTCCCCCAGGAGTGGTAGCTTTTGGAAATGTCCATGGCCCTGTAACAATTTTTCCATCAAGACTCAGAAACAGCATCCACAGAGGCAAAGGATGGAAGGTTAAGTGCCAGTGGACAACAAAGGGCAGAGTAAATATCACGAAGCAGTGATGAACAGTTCACACCCACTTCGGCTGTAAAGCTTCCGTGATAGGACACTTACTTCCTCAGACCTGACAGGTGCCTCCATCTTCCCATCTCCTAATTGGCTTTAACACGTGTTGTGGTTATAGATTATAATCTAGTGATTCCTGACTTTCCATGTCACCATTTCTCTAAGTTATTTTTTCTGACAACAGAGAAAAATCTGTTAATTGCAGGGTAGAAAGGGTATCAATTCTGGTATGTACTTTCTGTTGCGTAAAATGAAGAAAATACGGATTCTTTGGAGTTGAAGAGCATTTTGTATCAATTAAAATCCAGTCCTAGACAGAGGAAATTTCCATCTTTCCTGGCTGTTTGGAAGTTTGAACTTTTTTTTTTTCATTGAGTAAATATGTCTGTTCCCAGAAAGAAAGATGCTGGGTGTTTTTTCTGGTATTTTTAAATACAGACTCACAGCAAAATTGAAGTGGAAAGATCTGAGGGACTTAAAGCCTGTTGGAGAAAAAAAGAATGCTGCTGCTTATTTCTAGCTTACTATGAAAGGAGTTTAAAAAGCAAAAAGCTCATTTTCTAAGAAAAATGTTCTGTTGCTGTTGTGGCAGCTTGATGTCTGAGATTTTTGAAGCCTCTAGGTGATTTAGCCAGTGTGAGAAATTTGCACAATTAGAGTTAGACGGGGGAATGTAAAAATGAGTGCAAATTGTCTACAGCAGCAAAACAGCTGGGAGCTAATGGTTCCTGTGCAGTCCTGGAGTTTGTTCCAGCTCTCAGGCTCAGTCACATCTGAGCTGCACTGTCCTTTCAGGTGAAACAGGGCTGCAGAAATGGGTTGAAACCTTTCTCCAGTCAAACTGCACTCCTGGAGTCGTGATGTCCATCAGTTCATGCGCCTCCACATAAACATTTCTGGTGCATTTAAAATCAGAAAGTTCCTGTGTTACTGTCCTGGATGCTTTGAAATGCTCTGCTATTTTATGTTAGCTAATGAACACAGCATTATCACTCTGACACTACTATGACCCCAATACTCAGGGTAATGAGGGGGCGGTGTGTCTTTCATAAATGGAATCATGGGATTATTTAACCACTGTCACATTTTGACAATTTATTGGAGCTAATGGCTCAGTGCAAACAAATGAGGTTTCAAGCCTTCTCTGAATATCTTAAGTGCTTCTTACTTCTATTGTTTTTTTAATGATGTTTTTCATTATAGAAGTGTGCAGAAATTCCTGTATTATATTTGTTCAGTGTTTTTATAGAACTAGAGTTGAAATTCCAGTTGTTGGAGAGAAAGACAGCAATTAATTTTAAGCTGCTTGAGTAAGTATTACAGTGTTGGAGGATGGGGAGAAGGAAAGAACTAAGGGAAATCTTAATGTAGAAGTAAAACTGGACAAGTGAACAGATCATTTCAGAAGGGCTTTTCTGACTTTACTGTGTTTCTGTTGTATTCTGCTAGGACAAGGATTTGTTCATTTACTAAGATGGTATTCTTTTTTCTAAGCTGAATGTTTATTTTATTGCAGAAAACAAGGCAGTTGGAGTCATGAAGCCAGGTCATGTATTTACAATTGAACCAATGATCTGTGAAGGTGAGCAATTTAGCAGTAGGGTAAAATGGTTACTCTTGTTTGCTCTTAAGTAGTGATGGAACAAGATGCTGGTTCTGTCCTGTAGAGCTGATAGATTTTTTTCATTTCTCTTTGGGGGAGCGCTATCTGTTACTTAAAAACTGGCAAGAAGTGATGCTTTCTGTTTTCAGGTGGTTGGCAGGAYGAGACCTGGCCCGACGGTTGGACTGCGGTGACGAGGGACGGGAAGCGCTCGGCGCAGTTTGAACACACACTGCTGGTCACGGACACGGGCTGCGAGATCCTGACCCGGCGCCTGGACAGCATTCGCCCCCACTTCATGACCCAGTCTTAGTCCACACTGAGCAGGTGCATCAGAACGATAAATATATATTTTTTTTGCCCCTGTACTATGCATTTTTTTAAGAGTACAGAATAGAAAGATTTCACTGTTTACTTTGTTCTCAGTGATTGTAGATAAGAGGAATATCTCAAAGAACCTGACCCAATGTCTGCAAAAGCAGAGGAGAATTTAAAGAATTTCCTGCTTTCCTCCTACCTACAACACTCACGCTGTACTTTCCTTTTTTCTTCAATTATCTCTTTAGCACCTTTCTTCCAATTAGACCCACAGTTGCTTCTGTTGCTGCCATGATACTAGCTAGAAAAGCGTGGGTAAGCTTTCCCACTGGGACTTGATATTTTGGGATCCAGGTTTTTTTCACCATTTCAGTGTGCCCTGTCACTCTTGGTTTGTGAGTGGCACCTGAGATTTTAAGCATTTCTTATTCCAAAGACTTGCTCCTGCTTCTGCAGATACTGTTCTGGGCCTTGTTTGTTTATCAGTTGAGAAGGGGGCAGAAGGGAGAAAGACACGAACATACAAGAGCAGGCTACCTTTCATTCTGCCCCCATCTCTCTGCTGGTGGCTTCTGTGGTGATTGCCACTGTGGGTGGCACACTGTGTTAATGGCAGGACTTGTTTCTCTTGCTGGAGATTTGATAGTATGAGAAATTAACAAAGTCTGTGTTCTATGCAGCTCCCTGGAATAAGCTGCTTCTTGGCGAAGCAGTACTTGCAGGCAGCCTCCTGCTCCAAAAGCATGGTGAAGCTGATGTATCAGACTTGCCTAGGTAAAGGAATGAAACAAGAACCAAAAAGATCCCGTGATTCATGGGATCCCTACGTGTGTTAACTGTGGGGCATTTTTTAAAAGTACATCCACAGTAGCTGTGGGGGATTGGATTTGCAAGACTTACAGTGAAGTATCTCAAAACAAGTCTGAGTATGTGAAAATGAAACACATTCAATGCTGTATTCATTTTCTTTTGGTAATTTTTAAACGGGTAATTTTTTCCCCCCTCAGTTTGAGTGAGTTTTAGGCTTTTGGAAAGTCTTAGGGGGGCAGCTATGAAAACTGATCTTTTTTTCCTCAGACAGGGTATAGAGTGGGCAATGTTGGTATATATACCCCTTTATATTCTGTTAATGGGTCATGGTGAGCTGGAAACTGTTATGTTAAGGAGTGTGGAGTGATTAAGCCTCCCTTCTCTCTACCCTTTCTTTTTCCATGCCCATTTCTCTTCCATCATCTTTGGTGTCTCTGCTGAGGGAATTTATTTTTTCTTCTGAATTGTAATGAAAAATTTTTCAGACCCCATTGTAGACTTCGTCTTACACCGCTGTAACACAAGAAAAACTTAAACCAACACAGACATTAAATCATACAATCATGGGCATAAAATACACTTCTTACAAGATGTCTGGTGAATTTGTTGCCACAGATCCAAGAACATGAAGTGCTGCATACCCTTGGCTCTCCTTGGCACTGCAGAATTTAGGTGGGGGAAAGGGGTTAGTGCTTCATAGAACTGGACTCGTCTACTCCCAAATTTACCAGAAAATGTCTTTTCTGCCCTGAGTGCCTCAGACCTCTGTTGCTGTAGGAGTGTCACTGCGATGTTTTCATTACCTTTATTCTTATTTTTAATTATGCAGTAAAGTGACCTGACACGATGCACAGAGAGCGTGTGTGCGTGCGTATGCGTGTGCGTGTAGAGATTTTTAACAAAACAGACTGTAGTACTTGAGTGGGACTACCTGCACTGAATGAGATGTGTTGAGATGCCTGTCCTGGAGGTTTGCCCACCATATCCTTCACTTGAATGGTTACAATGGTCTTGCCTTTTCTATGGGTGTGTGTATGATGCTGGGGGTGGGGGGGCTTCATTTTTGGTCTATAAAATAAAAGTTGCAGCTGCTTTTAACAGAAATAACTTTTTTTTTCCTTGTAATCCAAACCCAGACGTAGAATTTTCAATTACATCCAGGTTTGCTTGCACAAGTGCAAGCCCCACTGGTAAATGCATGCACCCAGTTAGAACTCACCCTTAAACCCACACATGTGCCACTTGGACACCTCTTTGTTGTTGTACTGATACAAACCAAATTTAGCACATTTTTAATACAGGTAGTCTATGATGCTAAGCATTTCTGCCTATAAATGGAAATCACAGCATGATAACTGCTTATAGTGAGTTCATACTACTGCAGTATTTTTAAATGAGTGGAAAGCTTAGTTAGCATCTATACCAGTTCTTCCAACATGAGAGGGCACATCAGCTTTGAGAACAAAACTTATTAAATAAAAATATTGAGAAAAGCTATTTTTTCATCTACCTAGCTGTGTCTTTGCTTGAACATGACATACCAGACTTGTGCTGACTAGATTGCGGAAATTAACTATTTTTTATTCTTATATAAGTTGCTATCCACTTAAATAAAAAATCCCAACTTAAATCTACTTTTTAATGACATTTTTAGCAATTGTATACACTTTTACCAAAAACACAATCCTGTAATTAGTTCAGAAACAATCTCTTAATGTATTTTCCCTTTACTGTCGTGTAAGGCAGTGTGGAAATTCTTCATGCTGTGTCTGCAACTTGACTTGAATATTTAAGGAGAGAAGATTTGGTAGATGGTGTTGAGTAAGAGTAACAGCAGGAGGAGAGAGGCCAACCTGCATGTTTTACATGACAGCCAGCAKAGTACATGCACATTTCATGCACAGTCATTTGGTGGAAAGTTTTTGTCCATTGAAGTTGTTACCATTGTCAGGATGGTTCAGTTCAATACACTACCTTGACCACCAAAAATGGGGTAGAAGCTCTTGTTCTTGAGTCCCTTTGTTTGCTGAACAGCTTCCAAAAAACCCTATTTCAAACATGCTCCATTCAATCAAATGCTTTGCAGGACAAAGTAGTGGCTGGGACATCAGCTCTTCAGGCTGGGAAGAAGCTGCAAGTCTTTGACCCAAGTGCTCTGGTATCACTACGTGTCTTTGTTGTTGGTATTGCAGACTGGCTTCCCACACACACTCTGAGATTCAGATTCTCTGAAGTAATAATGTAATGCAGACATGATGGTGTGGTCTTCAGCTAGTCTGTGCAGCATAGAGGAACAGCTGTTCCAGTGTATTTTAAATCTGTTAGATCCAGTTGGGGGGTGGTTTGCCAGGTTAGCTAGTATTGTATTGATACCATCTTGTAATTATGGCGTACTCTCACTGGAACAGCTTACCAGCAMGTTTTCTACTGAATTTTCTGATGTTCAGCCAGCCTTCCTCGAGCTACAAGGTACTGAGAATCACTTCACTGCTGGGCTAAAGGGTTCACTTTCTTTGTACAAATTCAGTTTTTATTTCCTCCTGATGCTCAAAATTGAATTCTTACAACATTCACATTTGTTCTTTACTGTCTGAAATGCAGTTAAAAATGCSGTACCTCAGCTATTTTCAGAATGCTCTAGGGGTTATCTTTTTAATGACAGATGGAAAAGATGTAATTGTCCCAGTTGTTACAGCAGTGGCTCAGGGTAATTGTTAGTGGTGAGAGGGAATTTCTTCTAATAAGATTACTGTTTGCATTCCATGTTCTCTGTAACAGTTGTTTTGACCAGGATTTTTTAAAACATGAAACTTCTCACTTCCATCGGTGTCCTTGGCTGACTGAAAAMCACTGAGTTTTTATGTATCTTTTAACTGGCTAGTCTTTCTGCCTCTGCTTTGCAGTCTGATTTCTGCTCTTTCTCTGTGTTTTTCTGGATGTGAGGCACTGGTTACAGGTTTCAATACAAAAAGAACTTTATCCAGTCAGATGACTTCAGCTAGAGTTAAGAAAACCTGCAACTCCAAAATTGAGACTTAACCCCTCCCCCTCCAACAAAAAAATCTCAGAAAATCCTGAAGCCATCATCCACAATGCTCCTTCCTGTTCCCCTACACCCCTCAAGAGCAGACTTGCTGTAACAGTAACAGTGCCTGCTTCAATGGCATGATCATGCTTCTGACTGGASGTAACAATCCCACGCTGTTTGTTTTTGCAGTGTTGGCTGCAAAGTTTGCTTCATTTGCCAGTAAGTTTAAGGATTTAAGGAAATGGGAAAACTGTCCTACTGAAGCCTTGGAAGACTCTACTAGAGCAAGTGACTAGAGGAGTCTATGCCATGATCTTTACAGGAGGCCTGTCAATGAGACAAATGGGAAATACGGCAGAACATGGACCACCCTGAATATGGGTACCTCTGGACACTGAAGTGTCTGCTCTACAGTTGGCTTCAGGGTTGAGCTGGATGCTACAATCCACTGCAGTCCTAGAATAACCTCAGAAACTTGACAAGTTCTGGCCACTTTCTCAGCAGTTGCAGCAAATGGRTGCTGCTTCTCACCCCTGTGCTTAGCTGTGCCTTCTGCAGTGAATCCTACATCATTTGCTGTAGACTCTGCTGAACACTCCTCCTCTGTCACATACACACTGTAAAATCACTAGCGCAGAACAAGTAAGACACAGTAATCACAGTCACACTCTTAATGCTCAATAATTCCAAGACTGGGTTTAGAAATAAGCTTTTATTAAGCAGATTGAGTTAGCCACTRTTGAATTTGAAGAATGAGTATAGAAACAGAAGTTCCATAATCAGGACTAATTCTGTTATGCTATTTAGTGGTAAACTATTTTTTATTATTTAATACCCAGAATGCTCACCCTAAAATACATGGTCTTCCTAGTCCCAGTGAGTTTTCAGTTGCTTGATTCTATCTTCTATCAAAAATTCYATTATAAAAAGGCAGTTACCATGTTGCTGGCCAGTTAGAAGGTCCACATTTGGCTCTAAAWTTTTAGGACAGTTCGAATGCTTTAAATAGAAAAGAAAAAAAAATTACCAAGAAGTCAGTTTTCTCCCCCTCTCTCCCCTCCCTTTCATTGCTGAGACATATTTTAATTTCTATCTTTTGTAAGAATGAAGTCATGCTTCTGCCTATAATATTTATTAAAAATCCAGGATAATGCTTGTTATCTTAGKGGTTTTTTTGTCTCTCCTCCAGTAAAATAAACTCCAAGTGGACACTTTTTTGAATTAGGTGTCAGTTTTCAGTAGCTAGCCAAGATTGAGCAGGAGCAGTAATATTAACAGGCATTTCCCCTTTTGTCTGTTTGGAAAATGTTAGGTAGCTTTCATTATTAGTTTCCTAGGACGTGCTCATGTATGAATAAAGCACTGAAACGATACTGAAGTTTATAATTGGGACAGGGGATCAACTGCTGGATGAAATTTGCATAAATGCAGTGTTTCCAATTGTAACAAATCCAGTTACAGTCAACTGATTAATCCAAAACAGAATCCATATGAGCTAAAGCAGATAAAGTTAGTACTTTCTCCAAAGTTATATACAATAGATAGATGTAGACTGAGATCAAATACAAAGACCATGCTGGTTTCTGGAGATAATGCTCATAACTATTTGTTAGCTATCTGCAGAGGAACCTAAATATTACTGAATATGTAATGTTCAGACTCTTTACATTCCTTTTTATAAGGAAGAATGTTCTAGCAATGGTGAACGCCTGAGACTGACCTGTCCCCTTTATCAGCTTTACATCTGTGTGTATTTCTCTTGTACACTGTTGCTTACTTTTTACTGTGTGCCTGTGTTTTGGCACATGCCTGGAAGCTCAGAGGAGTGTGTTTGTATCAGAGTCAATGCATGTGGTATATGTCACCCTTTAGCGTCCCTGTTTAAAACGTAACAGTGGGCAGGGAACCTGTACTTTGACAGTATCTGATCAAGAAATGTCTTTACCTTTCAATATTGTGAACATTACCTTTTTCCTGAATGCATCAGCTCAAAAGCCTCATTAATTTTGTCAAAAGGCAGCGTGTGAGTCACAAATTCATCAACTTTGATCTTTTTGGACATGTATTCAGTCACCAGTTTGGGTACATTGTCTACACTCTTCCAGCCTGAAAGAAAGAAAGAAAACATGCCTTGGTTTTTTCCCTTTTCCACCCATCTCAGAAAATTAAAAATAGAACCCTTACAGAGGCACTTGTATGATCAATATGAAAAGGAACAGAAACAAGTGACATGTTTGTCCCTCCCACAGAGGTCTGGCAAAAGCACACTTTATCCAAACACACACACGTGCACAAATCTTTCAGTAGCTGTTCCAGCATTCAACATAACAGCAGCCCTCACCTAGGAAAGTATACACAAGACATCTCTATCAGGCCCCCTACGTATCTTTATAACCCAACCCCATAAGTTTTGTATTGCTTGGACAAAGAGCAGTGTAGTAACTCAAAGTCTGAATATTTCCGTCAACTTCAGCAATTACTGAATTCCCCAAAAAATGTGGGTTTGAGTTGACAGCAGAAAACGTGTATCAAGCACTTGTTACCTTTTTATTTTAAAGGTCTTTACAGCACATTACCATGCTGGCCCTACAATTTGCTTAAGTGGTTAAGCAACACAAACACTGATGTGAATTCCCATCTCCCCAAAGAATAGGTCCTTTCACTGGACCAAACTGAACTAAACCTTCACTTGGTGATAAAGCAGTCTCCCTTTAGTACTGAATAGTATATAGATATATTCTCTCTTCAAAATATGTTACATATCATACTAATGCGTTAATCTTTACCCTGTCCATAGGAATAACAGATTTTAAACGTCTTTTATCTTAAAAGTCAACACAGCATTTATGAATAGTCCRTCAATAGTACATTTCTTGCACAAGCAAAACTGAGGTGGTGTGTTCTTCCCAGCTTTAGCCCACAGTAAATTATTTTTATCCCCACATCAAGAGAGAGTTACCTCCAAACGCGGTTCCTTTCCATGTCCGCCCAGTTACTAGCTGGAATGGCCGTGTGGAGATCTCCTGGCCAGCAGCAGCTACTCCAACTATCACACTGACTCCCCAGCCTTTGTGGCAGGCTTCCAAGGCAGCCCTCTTCATGGACAGACAGGACAAAGAAGAGTGTTTATTGCTACGGTTTATGCTGCCTGGACGGGTAGCACTTCCTTTCCCCAATTAATGAATCACCACATCAGCATTTAAAGGACAATAAGTACACTGAAAATTACATTATATTTTCCGTTGGTTCGGATTCTTTATACGTTAAAGGTTCACTTTGCACTTTTTATATCCTATCTAGCTTTCAAAGAAGTCACTCCGAACTCCCACTGAGAGTTGGGATAAACTGTAATCACATACCATATTAGTGACAGTTAGGAATGCTACTGTAATTCCTGAAAACCTAGCCTTACATTCAGTAATACGTCTGCATTTCCAAAGGTGAAATTCACCTTGAGAAATTAGGGAAATACGGACTGATCCCTGAGATTTTACTGTTCATTGCACAATGTATTTTATGTGAGTTTTGTTAATTTTTCAAACTGTCACCATAGAGAAACTCAGGATCTCAAAAAAGTCTGATTAAGAAAAAAACATTTGTAAGTGCCATTTTCAACCCAAGAAGTAGCAGCTGCTTTCATTACATAATTAGGATTTAGTGTAAATTGTCTTTTTTAGTCATAGCAGTTATCATTACTATTAAAAAAATTAATGAGTCTAGCATGTTCTGTGTTAAGAAAGCAGCTGATCTTGCTGTTTAGCTGAACTGGTCCCTCCCTGTACATGCTCCTGTTGGTCAAGCACTCACCATGACTCCGACATTTCCGATGCACTCAAACGAGTAGTCCACGCCACCATCGGTCATCTCAACCAGCACCTCCTGGATGGGCTTCTTGGAGTCTTGGGGGCTGATGCACTCAGTAGCTCCAAACTCTTTGGCTTTGGCATACTTATCCTTGTTAATGTCGATGCCAATGATCCGGGATGCTCCTGCTATTTTGCAGCCCATAATAACCGCCAGCCCAACTCCTCCCAAACCAAACACAGCACACGTAGAGCCAGGCTCCACCTAGGAGTAAGAATAGAGTCATGAGCAGCAGAAAAAAAATCATCCTTCCACGTGAGGAGGAAATGCAGGTTAGGGAGTCTGTAATAAAGGAAAAAATGGAAGCAAATATATATGGCTATGAGATTTTCTAGATAAGGGAAACTATATAGAAATTTAATCCAAGAAGCTCTTTAGGTACTTTTTCTTTTGCCTGAAGACTTATGCTCACTCACCTACCACCTCTGTCTCACCCTGAGCTTCAGATTATCAGAATGACCTGCAGCAAACGAAAATTAACTGGGAAAGTAATTTATATATAGCTGGTATCAAAAGGGATGCAGAACAGTCCACCTGAATTTCCTTCAAAGGGCAACGGGTTCTTCTAACCTGATCTGCTTCTTATGGGGAAGTTAAGAAATTCTTAGCTAAACTTCATCAGTTGAAGAAGCAGCACAGATTTGGTACATCACGTCTACAGTCCTACTGTGGTCCCTAAGCTGTGTGTACCACAAGCACAGCCTTTACCTTAGCAGTGTTGACAGCAGCCCCATAGCCTGTGGAGATGCCACAGCCCAGCAGGCACACTTTATCCAGAGGCGCTGCAGCGTCTATCTTGGCTACGGAGATATCAGCCACCACAGTGTACTCGGAGAAGGTGCTGGTCCCCATGAAGTGGTAAATCTGCTTTCCCTTGCAGGTGAATCTGCTGGTACCATCAGGCATGACTCCTTTCCCTTGAGTAATTCTTGAGGCAAAGACGGGAAAGTGCAGTCAGAGTCTTAAGCAGCAAATACTCTCACCAGACAGAATCCACTAAGCAGCATAGAGAGGCAGCTGCTTAATTGCACCTTTATATTTAGACCATTTCAATAAACCTAGGAGTTCACAGAAATGAGATGCTAAATTCCTAAAACTTCACGCTGTTAATTCCTCCATGGAAGCACTGAAAGAAATGGAGTTTATTAACATGTTGACCTCATGAGCTACCAGTGCTAACTACTTGTGCCACAGTACCACCCCACTGTCTTGGCCTCCTTCAGTACCCTCCCCTTGAATAGCACCTGTCAGTTACATCACTGAGGCTTTTTTTTTGAGTTTGGGAGACTTTTTTTTCAGAATAGGAGCTGCAAATATATCTGGGAAGCAGGTATTAAGGAAGAAAGGAGCTGTCTGTACCACTTGAAAGCTTTGGTGTTCGCTCCCAAGAGCTAAATTCTCTGAAGTGCTTCCCTTAAGTATGGATTAAATATGGAGTCAGAGCATTTATGTTTTCAAACCTGTGGACACAAGGTAGCAGTTTGCACCTTCACATACATGAAAAGAGAGAAACAGTTTTATTTAAGGGAAGTAAAGAAATTTTAAGGAAGAATGGAAAAAAAATTGCATAACTGACTCCTGAAACACATACTTTCCAAGTCATTAAATGATGCATCAACAGATTTATTCTTCAAAGAAAACTCCTGTCAATTACTTTTGATAACTACAGCAGGTACACATTGAACAAATGCTATAGTGTGTGTCAAAAAAAGAGTCATACAGACCTTATCTTCTGGCACAGGTTTGTTTTTGGATTCTTACAGAACTTGCACTCTCCACACTGGGGGATGTATAGAGGGATAACAGTGTCCCCTAAGGAAAAAAAAAAAAACCACTCTGTGTCTAGTTATTGAGTCAAGCAAGGCATTCTAAAAAAAAATTAAGTTACTTGATTGTCATTGTTTTTATGTGAGCTTGTGTTCACTTAAAACCTTTGCATATAAAAGCTGTGTATGGTATACAATGGCATTATAGAGTGCTAGATACTTTAATCCTGGCTGAGTAGACAGCCCATCCAAAATTCATCGTTCCAGAACAAGTAGCAATGTTACTATAGGACAAAACAACCCCAAATCAACAGTGAACAACATGACTAAACACTTTAAGCCTTCTAATTAAAGCAACAGATAAAAACTATAATTTGAAAAAATAATAACCCCCCAACCCTCTTCCAACTACACATTGATCCAATTTCAAGTAAAAAAATTGGTATTCTGGGCTCTGTCAAGTTTTAAATCAAGACCTCATTGAATAGATCAGTGTTGTGTCTCACAGGCCATAGAAATCTACACAGGCATACACCCCAGAATAAAACACTGTATTAACTCCTGCAATATGGCATTTCAGTGGCCCAATTTGACAGCTGGTCTTCAAATAAACTAACACCGTCAAGGAAGGTGGAAAACTTGTAAGATATTTTCTTACCCTTCTTTACTTTTGTTACTCCTTCCCCAACGCTCTCTACAATTCCTGCTCCTTCATGTCCCAAGATCACAGGGAAACATCCTTCAGGATCAGCACCACTCAAAGTATAGGCATCAGTGTGACAGACAGCAGTGGCAACTATCTGTGAAGAAACAGATAATCTGAGACACCCTGAAGAACAGAACAGTAGCACAGATCTAAATAATTCCCTTTGGTCAGAAATTCAGAACAATTGCCAGGTCAAAGTTCTGGCAGCATTTGGAATATGGGCAATATACTTTCAACTCCTGGCAAGGCACTTTTTCATACTTTGAAAAAGCAAAGTGGTGATAGTACTTTTTATAATTTCCATCAACCAAAATGTGACACTGAAAGGGGTAAAAGATGTTTCCTATAGCTAGAAATTGGTGCTCCAAGTCATCTCAAAGTAGGTTAGCATGTCAGATTTGAAGTAAGTTAAGACACAAGTAAAATTACCAGAGAGACCATGCAGAACTCTCAGTACTACATAAATCCAGCTTAAGTCTTCAGCGCCTTGCAGAAATCCTTTCCACAGAAAAAAGTTTCACATCAATGTATGCTTTTTGGCAGATAAAGGCTACTAGAAAGTCCTGATGAAATCAGAAACTTGGATATAGGGAATCCAAGAGACCAATTCCAGCTCAGCAGGCAGTAACTTATGACCTGACTGACGTAAAATCCAGCATGTTACACAGCTGCCACAAATGACAAATTGCTTTCCTTCAAACAAGATAAACGTGTTCCCAGTTCAGACATTTTGTGGGAACTTAGTCTGTAACAACTGGAATTAATCCCTAAGTTTAGCCATTATCCTCAGACCAGACTGTGAAGTGAGACTAGTAGAAACTAAACGTGTTTTTCATAAACAGAAGATCTAAATACTGTAATTTTCTTCTCTGTAAAGCCAGCTGAGATACTAATGAACTAATGATATCTATTCAACATTTCTTCTGTTAGCAAACAAACTGTTCATCTTTAATACTCAGTCTCCCAAAATAGAAAACATATAGATAAGAATTTATGTAATTACCTTGATACGAACTTCATGAGCTTTTGGTGGAGCAACCTCCACCTCCTCAATAGAGAGAGGTTTACCTGCCTCCCAGGCAACAGCAGCCTTGCATTTAATAACCTAAAAGACAAAAACAACAACAAMAAAAAGAGGACATCTGTTGTGTGGTTCACTTAAAATAATTCTTGCTCAGCCAAGTGAGAAAATAAAAGAAGCACTATTGGCTTTTGGAAAGAATCCCAGATCTGAAATTCATAATTTCAACACAAAGGTTTAATTGCCTCACATTTGCTTTCAGGAAGCTAAACAGTAATGAGTAAGCCAAGATCTGAAATTTGGATGTCATTCTCTTACTGAGCAAAAAATATAATAAGCCWGGGAGTGCTTAGGAGACACGCTGCAGCGAAGTGAGCGACATTATTGGAAAGGTTGCATAATAAAAATGGTGGTTTAAAATCAGAGACTGCCATTCATTTCAGATCTGTTCATTAAGCACAGAGTGTTTAAAGTTGGAAAGTTCGGAAAGGAAACTGTGGAGACCCACATCAAGAGTGAATTTCCTGTTCCTTATCAGGATGGTTTCCAAATAGGATTCTGGCAAGGAGATGCGTGTGTGCAGCTGACTGCAGAGCCCTCCAGTGGTGCAGAGGGACCAGAGGAACTTTGCTATAAGGCTCCTGGCAGCGAGTTCCTAAGCACTAACACCTCTGCAGTGGCCACAGGGATCACCGTTAGCAAGTCTTCATTCACTGCTCTCAGCACCATGACACATCCTGCTCTGCATCCACACCTGAACATCCCAGGAAGCTTTTCAATCTAAACAGTGCAGAGCCTGGATAAAAGAGCAGGATTTCTGGATCTGTAAACCCTATTAACAGGTACATATGCACAACTGACTTAAAAAATCAGCAGGCATTATAGCCATACAACCTAGAGCAGCTTCAGCTACTAAAAGGATAAGCATCTGGATTACCCTTAGAGGTCGGCTTTATGAAGATGACAAGGTCTAAGTCTTTGCTATCAGAAATATAAACCAATAGAAGAAAATGACATTTTGTGTGTTCAAAGTAGCTGTGGTGTTCCCATGGAATGCTTGAAGGAGGGTTAATGCAAATTTCCAAGACCAGAAATACAGACACCCAGCCTTTTCGAAATTTCACTTTCTGGAAGAAAAAACAGTGCCAAGACCACCTGTTGARCTTGCCAGGTCTGATTCATCACCTGTGATCGGCAGAAAATAATGGCTAATCTATGCCTTTCTGTCGTATTTCTGTTGTGCATTAAACAGTATCAGACTTTGCCAGAGGCAGTTAAAATCCTCACTGTACCTGTAATAGCGGGCCTTCAGATGCTTACCTTGGCTTAAATTTGGTAAAATAAATACTACAGACCCTGAAAGCTTTGTAACAGAAAACAGGTACCTATTCCAACAGCCAGCAGGGATCTAAATTAGACAGAAACACCCCTAACTAGAACTATGAAATCTCCTTGCCCTACTTTTTAATACCAGGGTAAATATTACAAAACTGCATGGAATGCGTCATAGTAACTAACTGTAGAATCACAGTGTGAGCCATTGGTCATAATCTCTAAATCTACCAAAGATTCTGCCAGAAAATCTAAATTCAAAGCACAAAGTGCAAGAGGAGCCATCACTCAGTCAATCATTTACTGGTTTTCAATCGATCCCCTCATCAAGTCATCACTTGTTCTTGCACGGGAAATTGCGCATTCCTAAAATTTGATTTCCACAAGCTTAGTTAAACACAAATTTAAAGACAGAGAGGAGAAAAAAATGTCTCCTTACAGGATAAATTCTGATTATCTAAAACTAACAGTACACATTTGAAAGCACATTTTGAAATAGTAATTTCTGATTCAGTTCACACAGCCACAAAGGCTCTTGGACTATTCACAGTGGGTATCAGGAAAGCCCCATCTTCTTCTGCCCTCTAATTATTCAAAACTTTCCGCTATTGCACTGCTGAAAACCTTGAAGCCAACAACTGGAAAAAAACCCAAAACACCAACTTCCAGCAGTTCTTAATTTCCTCTGTTACCATACTAGCACAGGAGCACATCTGTTGGGTTGCTTGTGGTTATGTACATGATCAGCTATCTCAGTCGGGATGAAACCGAGCTCTGGGCAGTGACAGAAGCTGCTCCAAACCCAGTGCCAGCCTGGAGCAGCCTTCACCGCCCGGCCAAGCGCGCCCACCGAGCCCGCTGGGGCCCCGGGCACTGACCGCCTGGGCAGAATTCAGAGCAATATTGGCAGAAGGTCTGGACTATCGCGCTGTTCTTAAAATAACGCAGCAAACGTGCCAGGCAATGGCTTTGTGAGCAGGCACGTAGGGTCCTGTTTTACCCCTTCCTTCACGCCGATTCGGTCGCACCTGCCCGAAGCCCACAGGAAACCACGCAAGCTCAAGGTCTTCTGCTTGTTCCTCCACCGCCGCGACCCAGGAGCGGCCCGAGCGCAGCCCACAGAACGCGCACGGGGCTCGAGTACAACACACGGCGGGGAGCAAACGCCYGTGTTTTCCTTACCAATCCTGCAAATACTCACAGCGGGAGCCTCCCACGCCTAAGTTGCGGCAACGACTCCGCCGCACGCCTCACACGCGTGGGGCAGGAGCGCGGAGACGCCCGGACAACCCTCGCACCCCGACTCTCGCCAGCGCTGGGGCGGGAGCAGCCACGACGGCCCCAGGCCGCGGCCCCGGCGCCAAGCAGCCCCCAGACCCCGGCAGGGAGGGCACAGCAGGGCAGGGAGGGCTCGCCCGCCTCATCTGCCCGGTGCGGAACCTTCCCCCCCACCCCGGGCGATCTTCCCACCGCGCGCGCCCGGCGACATTCCCACCGCGGGACGCAGACGCTCACCGCGCTCGCCATCGCGCACGGCTGCGGCTGCCTCCGGAAGGGGACGGGGAGCCCGCCTCCTTCTCCACCGCCTCTTTCCCCGCCTCTCTCTCAGGGGCGGGCGAAGGAGCTGGCTCCTTCCTCCGTCTTTTCGCTTCTCTCCCTCGCAGGGCAGGGGTGCGCTGAGTCGGTCGCAAGCCCTGCGTAGCGCTTTTCTTCCCGCAGACCGCGGTGCGGGTCAAGGTCTCTGTGTTTCCTGAGGGTGCCCGCAGTGTTGCCTTGCGGTGCGGCTGGGTTTGTGCCTGCTGAGGGCTGCACCAGCGTCTTCCATCCCGGCCGCTTTAGTCCGGCAGGGAGATGGACTTTACTGTGCCTCTGAGGGAACAGGCCCGCTGTCCAGGCTGATGGGCCTGTTCCTGTCGACACCAGGTTGCCCAGATTCCTTCCCAACCAACGGGACGCCACGGCCTCCTCTGCGTCGCTCCCTGAGGGCCGCAGCAGTGCCTGCATATGCCTGCCTTCCCCTTCTGGAGGTGCTTGGTACCGCCTGTGTCTCACCTGGACACAGGGGGAAGCTGACCGTGTCTCCAGAGCATGTCCTTGGTGCCTGAATCTGTTCCTCGCTGGCTAAACTGCAGTGGTGGAGGCTTTACTGGGCGGCAGAGTGCTTCAGACTGGGTGAAGACAGCCCCCTGCCAGAGTAGGTGAAGGGATCTGCAGCAGGATGGAAGTTTTGACTGGGGCTCTTGATACGAGATGGTGTCGGGAAAATTAATCCACAAACACCAGAGATTTATGTCCAAAAGGGAGACAGAGGAGTCCAGTAACTATATTCAAATAAAGGGAGAGGCCATGGGGCGTTCCCCTGGGGTCTCTCAAATTGTTAGAGGATGCAGCCTCCTTTTTATCCTAATTTCCCGGCCGCATTTCCCTCTCTCTTTCCCCATTGGCTGAGGTACTTGAGAGGTACAGACTTCCCGAAACGCCCAATACAGACTCTCTTCTAATGTATAGCCGCCTTTTTCTTTTCCTGTGGAATTTATGGTTCTTCCCATTGCTTCTTTCATCTCTCAGTATCTATCTTTACCTATCAGCAAACCCACAGTTTGTTTGTAAAGACAAATCAACTCATTGCTTTCAATGGGATCATTAACCTGCTCGTGATGTTGTTTCRTTTTCTGAAAAACCTTTTTTCTCCAGGCAGGGTAGGAAGGGCTTCTTGTGAGGTCTGCAGACATGGTTGTGTGAGTTGAGGGGAGCAGTGCTGCTATGAGCCGTTGGGATTTTCCATGGGAGGTGCTGGTGCTTGAGGAATTGCAGGATGTAACTAAGTCCTCCTCAGTAAGAACAGATGGACAACAGATGGACAACAGCACCAGCACGTGGAAAATTAATAACATGACGTAAGCAACTATGGCATTTAGTAAATAACATAAAAGTAACATAACATTTAATAACAAAACTAAAATGACAAACTAAATCTGTAGGCTCAGGAAAGCTGACACAGAGCTGGAAGGTAATTTGGCCAGTGAGGGTGCTATATAGGTTTCACACCTTACTGCTGAAATCAAAGCAGGCCTTGTCCATTTCCTTGGTTAAATTCAGCTCTGCCAACCTCTCCTGTGAATTTCATGCTCTTGGCCACCCCTGGTTTGTCAGTGCTTCCAAAACGTCCCCAAACATTTTATGTTTAGCTAAATTCCACAGGTGCTCTGCTTGTTTTTAGTATCTTTGACATCCTGGACCTTGCAGGCACTGAYTCTGGTAGACAAAGGGACAGATACATAAATCAGACCTCTTTAACACTCCTTGTCTGATTTCAGAGGCTAAAGGGGTTGTTTATTTTTTCATCTTTCCTTCCCTTAAAGTTTTCTGATGCTGCCTCCGGTGCTGCTGTGTACTTCTGGAAGCCTCTGGACATGGTAAGTGTTTTTGCAACTTTCTTTCTGTTCTCAGCACCGTGCAAGTAAATCAAGTTACCACTCCGTGCTCTTGACTGAACTATCTAGTCTTTGTCACATGTTTCAGGTTTATATACATAAGTTCAGTAGGTGAGGACTTCCACTGCTGCTCTGGATTTTACATTGGATTGGTTTTGGTGTTGTTCTAGCAGGTGTTATGTGTTAATTGGGAACAGCAATTTAGGTTGGGAAAAGAGGAGGGCTTGGAAGCACTGTGAGCATGTGAGAGGGAGACCAAGTCCAAAACGACTAGGGATCTGTATTACCTTTTTTTTCTTTTTTTTTTTTTTTTTTTTTTTCCAATTGTACTATTGTGCCTACCCTGGAGGCATTAGTTTTTTGGTAAGGGTTTTTCTGTACCTTAGTTTAACTTTGAAACAAAAGAAGATGTGGGGCAAGAAACCACTTGCAGGCTTGGCAGGCAGTGTATGCTGAATGAAGATGCGAGTGGTCTGCCAGGGTACCCGTCCTGGGGCAGCCTGAGTGCCAGTGGCAGAAGCTGGCTGCGTGCCTCCATTAGAACGAGGAGCTGCTGGTTTGGCACTGGAACTGCTGGCTGCAATCTCACATGCTGGTGCACAGATTGGCAAGGCACAGGGATGCTGGAGCAGACTGACGAGTCTACCCAGAGGCAAAACTGAAATGCTTTCATACAAACGTTTCCCGGTTTGTTTTCTCCAAGCAGATGTGATCCTAGATTGACTCACAGGTAATTTTCCTCCTATTAATACTATAACTTTCCCAAATAAAAGCAGTAGTTTTGATAGAAATATTTCATTAGAACAACCCTGTTAAAGCTGGGATAACCTAACTGCTGTAACTGCACTAGTTACAGCAGTGGATGCTTGAGTATAACTCTCTTTTTGTGGAGCATTGCTCTCAAAACCATCCTTTTGAATTCTGATTTAAGTTTCCCACATTTTCCTGTGAAGTACAGGAGGATAATACTTGGGTAGCATAAAAAAAAAGCTAGAAAATTTTGTCATTCTTCAAGTCAGCATCAATTAATTTTTATAAAGTATAACTGGTTAAAAATGGAAACATTTAAAAAATCAAAATTGTTTTAATTCAGAATCACAGAATCAATTAGGTTGGAAAAGACCTCTGAGATCATTGAGTCCAACCTTTGACCGAACACCACTGAGTGCCACATCCAGTCTTTCCATAAACACCTCCAGGGATGGTGAATCCACCACTTCCCTGGGCAATCCATTCCAATGTTTAATCACTCCTTCTGTGAAGAAATTCCTCCTAATGTCCAACCAAAACCTGACCTGACGCAGCTTGAGACTATGTCCGAAAATGCTCAAAGCTTGTTTGTATTTCTTTGGATAATTCTTAGGTATTAAAATCTTCCGGGTTTGTAAACATAAATATAAATGGAAATATTTTCCAGTAATTCAAGAAATGGTTAGTTCCACAGCAAAAACTTTAGGAATAATTTCACTACTTAATCCTAGTATAATTCTAAAGTATACTAGAGTAAAATAACTTTTCAAAACAAATTTGATGTATTCAAAATAAGTGTGAAAGTGACCATGACAGTTTTGCAGTAGAGACACATGAAGCTGGGATACTGAAAGATTTTTGATATTTTAGATATGGAAATAAGTAATTTGGGCAGTTTTGTGATTAAATATTCTAAGGTATCTGCATTCATTGAAAACCAAATAAAACAAAAAAAGTGATCTAATATGTGCTGATTTTAATATTTTAGTATTAAACTACCTACGCAAGGGAAATTTGAAAGATGAAAGTGGGGAAAGGGTTGTGCTGGCACCTCCTTCTTTGCACTTTAGCAGCATTTTCTTCTGGTTTGTAGAAATATCTTTGTTTTCACATGTAATTATTTGGCCAGCTGTGAAACAAGTGATGTTTTAGGAATCAAGCGGAATTTGAGGAGCTGTCTAATTATCTGCTGAAATTTGAAGTCCTGCCCAGTTAGTGGTTGTTGTCAAAGGGGCAGGAGGATCTCCAAGATCCAAGGCAGCATGCCCGGAGAGCAGAGACAGGTGACCACCAGGTGGCCCTGCTATAGTGGAGAGCTCCTCAGTACTCAGAAGGGCTTACACAAGTTTTTCATGTAGCAGCAGTTCAAAATAATTGGTAAAGTGCAAATTATAATTTACTGTAGGCAGAGGTTTTTTATTGTCATCAAACTTTTTTTTTCATCTAGGTTTAGATTTTTTCTAAAAAAGAATATTATTTTTTGTCCCAATCCCACACAGATTCATTTATGTGTTTATATTTATTAGACAGATATTTGGCAAATTGATTACTTTTTTTGAGACTTGTCACTTGTATAAAATTAAGACTGTGCAGATGCATATGCAGTATTAGGGAAACATTGTTTATTGGAAGGAACTTCTTGGAGTTTTCTTAGTACGGAAGTGCTGGAACTCAATTAATTAACGTTTATTAAATTATTTTGGTGTTAACTCATTACCAGCACTCTTATTGTCTTATGTTTAAAAAGTAGTTAAGAGAATTACAGCTAACTTTTATGTCATGGCAGAGTGATATGTGCAGAAGTTACTAAAAATTGGCAGACAGGTTGGGATTTGTTTACCTTTGATAACTCACTTGTGTGCTCATGATATTCTGTGTAATTGCTGATTGTGCTGAGTGGTATCCAGAAGTTCAAAGGGCTGTGGGCTGGGATAAGAGTCACTCAAAAGAGGTCAAAAGGCATCACAGTGTTATGGGTCCAATGTTCAGCACTGAAAGAAGGATCTGTTTAGGAGAATGACCATCTTGGAGTGACAGTCCTGTTCTTTGGGGAAGATTTTTCAGAGTTGTACTGTAATACTCTGTGGAACTTGGTGCTGAAAATATATTAAAAGTACAATAGCATTTGCCAAAAGGAAACCACATCCATGTATGTTGTATAGTGTTACATCATAAGAAAGTTATCTACTGCTTTATATAATAAGTTCAGAGCAGCAGCAGCAGGGGTGGTTTTCCTGCTGGGCTTTGGTTGAGGCTGCAGCATTCACCCAGCTGAGGCGGGGCCAGAGAGGAGTGGGCCCAGCTCCCTGAGGAGGGTGAAGGTGGGAGGCAGCAGCAGTGCAGGGGCAAAGGCTGTTGGTCACTGCTGAGACCAAGGGTGTGGTGGAAGGACCCGTGGGGTGAGGGGGAGCACCTCCTGTCCTGTGGGACCTCTGCTGATTGAATACCCTGCATGGGATGAGGTTGACAGAAACCCTTTATTAGTAAAAGCGTTTTCGTGGGAGAGACATCCTTCTGTATCTTGTCCAGGCACAGAAGGACCAGMAGTGACACCAGCACAGGTGAGTTCCTCATTCTTGTCACCTGCTTCCTAGACAGCGTTCCATGCATATGGCTTATGATTTCATCTCACACAGAAGGACATAAATGTGCTACATGTACTGGTATTTCATGGTGCTTAGGGCATGTCTAGTGTCTGCTGTTGAGTGCATAACCTATACAACAGTTGTAAAAACATCTTTCCAATGTGTGCTACTACTTTTCCTTGAAACATCCATGTAATGCTCTGGTCCATCAGACTTGCAAAGCCACCATTGATGTGAAGACAACATAGATTTCAGAATTGCTGTCTGCCCTGCTTGCAGTTGTGAAGTGCCATGGAAGGCTGGCACCTCTGCAAAACATTTGAAATGTATGTAACTATTGYAGGGAGTTGATACTGACATCCTATTGCTGTGCAGCTTTGTGTATRTTTCAGACATGAGGTTGTTGTTTTTTTCCTTATCCATGTAATAGAGGGAAAATAAGATCAAACTTGTATGTCAGCAGGCATGGATTTAATGATTAACTTTTTAATGGCAGATCCTGTCTATTTACATTCTACGATATGACTTGCTGTATGTATTAATGGATTCTATCCTGACTTGCTGTACGTATTCATGTATTTTACAAGTTTCAAYAGCTGATCTGTGAGGTCAGATGTTCAGATGTTTGTACAGACAGGCACAGACCTCAAGGTGTTTGTCTTCATCTTGGTAGTGAGTTTTCTGTCYCTCTCTTTATTTCTGTTCCAGTTGTTTGCTGTCTATATCAAAGAGGTGGAAAAATGGAAGAGTATTTGACAGAAATCTCTGTGGAATAGATTCTGAAATGCACTTATGAGGGCTAAGTACAAATCCTATCTTAAATTGAAGAATATTTGACAGAAATCTCTGTGGAATAGATTCTGAAATGCACTTATGAGGGCTAAGTACAAATTTTATCTTTTCCCCTGCCTGCAGCAGTTTCAAGGCTTCAGTAATTTTTAATTAAAAGAGAAAGTCAGGCATTAATGACTTTATTAATGACTCAGCATTAAATAGTTGTGCACAGTGTAACTGACACCTGTTTCACAGAAGATTTTGGCATTCCASTGTGAGGAACAAACTAGATCATATCCTAGCAGGTGTGGCTTTGCATTTGTTAGCAGGACTAATAATTCASTGTTCTATAAGATGCCCTGTTGCTTTGATTTCCATTAGAACAGAAATATTGTGTATGTCATAGAAAAGGATACCAGAATGAGGCAAATGAGRTAAGGAAAGTGAGAGTTAGATCCACCTTGATATATTGTACATAGCAGAGATGTAACAAAAATACTGATAAAGGTCTGTTAAAATGAACAATTGATTCTGGTCACGCTAATGAAGGAGAATGGCTGAGGGAAAAAAAAGTTAAAATAGACAACAGGACTCTTAAAAAAATGGCTGATTTTCAGTCCATGCTATCACAGAAGGATGGAATATCTCAAATTGTGCTCAGAATGCATTTCACTTGCAGACTAGCTGTGATCATAGTATCTYGTACAGAATTTCACTCTGCAAAGTGAGGAGGAATTTTGCTTTGTAGTTTCTGACAGCCTGGGTATAGCAGCTCTAGCACCCACATTTGTGTGGTGGGACATAAATGCACATGTAATGTCTCTTCCCAGTTCCAGTCTGTAAATTTCTCTGAGGTTGTTCCAAGATCAAAACTAGACCAGGAGAAAAGCCACCAGACTAAGATCAGGATCTAAAGAGGACAAACATGAATCAAAGCAGGAGAAATTAGGAGAAAATAATAGAAAGCAAAGTGATAAGAAATCCTCCTGTTTAAATGAAAGATGTTGGAGTGACAAGTTTTGCATTGGGATAACTTCATGTAGCAGAGCACATTGTGGTCCTGAGAGCAAGAGCAGAGAGCAGCAGCAGGGGTGGTTTCCCTGCTGGGCTTTGGCTGGGGCTGCAGCATTCACCCAGCTGAGATGGGGCCAAGAAGGCCACCAGCCACTGTGCTCCTGAGATCCTCTCTGTTGTCAAGCAGCAGATCAAGGAAGGACGGCATCTTTCTGAGTTGGGTCCCGTAGGACCTGTTCCCTAAAGTTGTCATCCATGTTTTTTAGGAGGCTTTTGACCTGGGTTGTACCATCTGTGTGATGCTCCCAGTTAATGTCTGGCAAATAGAAGTCCCCCGTAAGGACAAGGGCRGTTACTTGGATGCATCCCTTAGTTACTCAAAGGATAATTCATTGGCATCATCGTCCTGTCTATAGGTCTGTAGTAGACAGCCACAGTGACATCCRCATTATTTGTTTGCCCCTTGACCCTCACCCAGAGGCTTTTAACTGTGCTGTTGCCAACCRAGAGCTCCATACATTCCCACTCTTCTATTACATACAGTGCCACCCCCCTGCCTCTTCTGCTCTGCCTTTCCCTCCTGAAGAGCCTGTAACCATCCAACTTCAGTCACAGGACTTGTCCCGCCAGGTTTCACTTATGCCAACRATATCAAGTCTCTGGGACTGGGCAAAAGCTTCCAGGTCATCATTGTTTGTTCCTCAAGCTGCCTTCATTGTTATAGAAATGTTTCCRTGGGTGGTACTTTGTAGCCAAGACTTGTGAAGCAGATTGAGTGATCCCATTAGTGCTGCTTTCCTCAAGTTTTGGCGCACAATCCCACTGTTCATCACTGGCCAGCCCGGTATTTTCCCTTTCCCCTTTCCAGACTAAAGCTCTGTCAAAGAGCCCTGCTAGCTCCTGTGCTAGAACTCCTTTTCCCTTCTGAGGAAGGCTTATCCTGTCAGGTGTCAGTAGACCAGGTGTTGAAACCCAATATTTTTTTGCTTACACCAGCCTCAGAGCCGTGCATTGACCTCATGGACCTGCCTATTCTTCCAAATATAATTCCTTGTTACTGATAGGATGAAGGAAATCACTACCTGTGTTCCTGATCAATCAACCARTTGTGCCAAGGCCCTGGAGTCTCTGTTGATTGAGTGCACTGCATGGGACGAGTTTGAYGGAAAACCTTTATTAGTAAAAGCGTTTTCTTGGGAGAGACATCCTTCCGGCTCTTGTCCAGGCACAGGAGGATCAGCAGCGGCACCAGCACAGGTGCGTTCTTCATTCTTATCTCCTTGTGCCCCACAAGGAGAGGTGCTGGTTGAGAAGGGCCTGGGCCAGGAGAGCATCTGCTGCACYGGTCCCTCTGCTCAGCTTCCCATGGCTGTGTCCTTCAGAAGAGGAGGACACTGCGGATGCTGGAAAGTGGAAGGGAAGAGTGGGTTTGCTGCARCTCAGGAGCAGGCAGTGGGGCAGGCAGGTGTGCCTGGAGCCCCGTGGCCACCTTCTTTGTCATCCAGCCTCTTCCTAACTGAGCTGCATGAGACGTGCAGCAGCAGGGCAGCCTTCAGATCCCTGCTGAGGGGAACCCCTCAGGGGATAAGGCCACAGGATCTGTGCYGAGCTGAACCACGAGCAGGAGGGTTCCCTGTGCTGAACGTGGGCTCTTCCCTCTGGGCTATGGCAGATCTTGCCAACACTCAGCTGTTAGGCCCTGCTCCCTCAAAAGGCTCAGGTGCTCTTTGGGAAGCCAGTGTTGCATGCTCTGCCTGTTGGAATTTTAGGAGGAGGTGTTTAGGCTTGCTGAACTTTGCTCCTGCTGGTCAGGGTCTCACCTTTTGCCGGCACGTAACAACTCAAATCCCTCGTTCACTTTAGCAAATGGCAGYGTGTGTGTGATCAGCAAGTCTGAATTGAATTTCTTCTCCAAATAGCTGGAAACTAATTTGGGGAGGCATTCTCTCATCTTCCAGCCTAGAAACAGGAGAAAGCAGCTGCATGAATAATGGGAGAAAGGCTGTTTTGGTAAGGTGGGATTACAGTGAGGGTCAGGACTGAGTGACCAGTATTGGTGCTGGCTCCTTGTGAGAGATTTTCTGCTCTTTAGGATGAGTGAGTTCCTGTATGAAACAAGCAGAGGTTTATTTGCATGTGTAATGCTAATGTTTAATATGGTGGAAATGCAGTGCTCCTCCTAAGTTGTCTTTTACTTGAAAACCCTCTTTACTATGATTTGTCAACTACCATTAAAGGAAAAGCTGAAATATTTAAAATGTTTTCTTAAGTCTTATACCTCCGAGCAYAGTCCCCTTCCAAGTACGTCCAGTCAGCAGAAGCATGGGATCGATGGAAATCTCTGAACCAGAATCTAGTACCCCAACCATCACACAGACGCCAGTGCTCATATTGCAGGAAGCCAAGGCAGCAATCTGATGGGACAGACGGGTGAATTAGAGAAATTTCCTGATGAGTTGGAAAGTGTTCTTTTTGTGCAGTCTTCTGCCCCTCCCTGGTAATCTGAAAACACATTCCCCGTTGTGGAGCAGACCTGGAGAGCTTGGGGCCTCTTTTAAGGTTTGTACACTGTTTTATCCCCAAGCCAACAGACTGCCTTTCTGCATCCAGCAGTGCAGGCAGCAGGCAAGGAACTTCCCATGGGGGTGAATTTTGCCCTGAGAGGAGCCTSTGATGATCTGGGAGGGAGGACAGGTGCTGGAAGTGTCACCTACCATGGTGTCCGCACGCCCAATGACCTCAAAGGAATAGTCCACGCCCTGCCCAGTCATCTCAGTGAGCACCTCCTGGATGGGCTTCTTGAAGTCTCGAGGGTTGATGCAGTCGGTGGCTCCCAGCTCCTTGGCCTTGGCAAACTTGTCCTTGTTGATGTCCACGGCAATGATGCGGGAAGCTCCAGCTGCCTTGCAGCCCATGACAACAGAGAGGCCAACTCCTCCAAGGCCGAAGACGGCACAGGTGGAGCCTGGTTTTACCTGCACAGCATGGGGCCCTGTGAGTCTCCAGCGGGAAGAGAAGGAGCAAGAGGAGGAGGAGGAGGAGAAGGTTTCTTTTGCACAGGATTGATGAGGTTGCGAGGGTGGCCATAGGGTGCTAAACACGCCTGAATACCAACCTTGGCTGTGTTGATGGCGGCCCCATAGCCTGTGGAAAATCCACAGCCAAACACGCAGACTTTGTCCAGAGGTGCTGCAGCATCTATCTTGGCAATGGAGTACTCTGGGACCACGGTGTATTCTGCAAAGGTGCTGACCCACAGGAAGTGGTGGATCTGCTTCCCTTTGCAAGTGAAGCGGCTGGTCTTGTCAGGCAGCAGGTTTTGTGGTTCAGACATACTGCGGGGAGATGCAAGTATTCACATTTCTTTGTGTAAAGCACTGATGGGGGTTTCAGACTTTTCATAAAGTCAACCCCATGTAGGTGTAGGGAAAGGGAAAGCAAACTCACTGTGACTTCTGGCAGAAGTTGGATTCAGGATTTAGGCAGAAGCTGCATTCCCCACACTGAGGGAYGCAAAGTGGGATGACTTTGTCACCTGGAAGAAAACAACATCCTGTGTTAGGTGGCCCTAAGCTGCTGTCTGTGTGAGAGCTGATTCCTGGGCATGTGTTTGTGTGTGTGTCAGTTACCTGGTTTCATAGAGGTCACTCCTTCTCCAATGCTTTCCACAATTCCAGCTCCTTCATGGCCAGGGATAACTGGGAATTCTGCATTGGGAAAGCAGCCTTGCCGAAGGTGTTCATCTGTGCAACAGATGCCTGTGGCCACAATCTGTTTGGAGAGGAAAGAGTAGATGTCCTGGCTTCTGTCATACTCAGTTTGTGGAAGCGATTTTTCACAGGGTGTTATGATGCCCCCTCAGTCAGTGCTGGCACTCCAGCACTGAGCCCAGGCTGGGCTTTCCGCTTCTGCTCCGTCTGAATGCTGCATGTGGCTTTCCTCTGCATGGAGTTGGAGTTGGAATTGGAAGGGAGGCCACAGTGTGGGTCCCAGGGGCCTGTCCAGCAGAACAAGGGCTGGAGAAAGGAATTCCTGTGTGACAGTTTAGGCAAGGACATGTCTGAATGGGAGTCCCTGGCAGATGGTGCATTTGAGCCAAGGCAGCTCTGGACAGTTAAATCCTCTTGGAGGACACAGATCCCTGAGTTGTATTCAAGGTACAGCCACAAGAAGAGCAAATCCCACAAAGGAGAAAAAATTATTGAAATGTRTTTTTACCTTGATCCGGACTTCCCCTGCCTTTGGAGGTGCAACTTCCACCTCCTCAATAGAGAGTGGTTTGCCCRGGGCCCAGGCAACAGCAGCTCTGCACCTGATAACCTGGAAGCAACCGAGAAGATTACATTGGATGGGAACATTTGCCTTTAGCACACAGTTGGGGGAAGTCATCCTGCAATCACCTGAACCTGAGGTGTTCAAACTTGGTGATCCTCAGCTGCACCTGAAACCAAGTGATGTTCAATAAACACTGGCCTAGTTTAAGGTCTGGGGAAACCCCATTTGTGGTTTGTCACCCAAAGAGTATCAGGTATAGCCTTGGAAAATTATTGGGTTATGATAGCTTTGGTGGATTTTTCATAACATTGCCATGTTACTGGCCAGATTGTGCTCTCATCAGGACTGTGGACCCTGCCTAGTGGAAATGTTTATGGAGAGCTTTGATGTCAGCCTTGCAAGACACTGGTCTGAAGGTGAGTGAGAGGGGTTATGGAACTGTCCCCATCTGATTGGCAGCTCGATAATTCTTTTCCCTTACCAAGGTTTGATCTGCATGTGACATCACTCAAACCCTTTTCTGATCGACCCAAAGCTGTTTGACATCAGCAAAATGGAGCTTGCAGCTTGAAAAGGGTATTGCCATGGCCAAGGTTGACTGCAGGAGATGAGTGGCTGAAGAGGGCACCACTGAAGAGCCACGTTTGCTGCCAGAGCAGGAGCAGAGAGTGGGATTGAGCAGGAGGGTGTTTTTCAGAGCAACACAATTCTGTATTTTGTCTCCTGAGCAGCTGGGCAGGCCAGAGGGGGAATGCACTACCTAATGCAGGTATGGACAYGTGCAGTTGTCTGAAAGCAGAAGCTGGTGAAATTCACAGGGGTTTGGAAGAGCTGGGGGAGTAAGGTGAGAGGAAAGAGGGCATGCAGAGTGGTGTGCAGGCTGAGCCTTTTGCAGAGGATTTTGCCAAGAGCAGGGCGCCCAGGAGGGAAAGGGAGATGGGAAATGCGATGTCCTTACTTTTCCCGCAGTGGCCATGTGGTCTTAGCAGAGCTGTGTCCGTCGCTGTGGCAGGCTGGAGGGAAGCTGCCGCCGTCCCGTGTTGCGCTGGTTGATGTGTGTGGGATGCTGGATGCTCAGGAGCTCAGGGAGTGCTGAGGGGAGGAGCTGGATAGCGGCAGGGAGACGGATGGGGGCAGAAGTCCTCCAGGGAGGCTTTTATCAGTGACCCTGCCCTTGGGCCGYTCTCTGCCCTCCCTGCCTGAAAGGCTCAGAGAGCTCAGAAAGATTGATTTATTTCTTCCAGTTTCTTCCGGCAGGTGTGGAGGGAGGAGATTTGCAGCACTGCTGGGGCTTCCTCGGAGTCCTCTTTTTGCCAAGTTGGAGCATTTGACCTGATGGCCATTCACACCACAATATTTGCAAAAGGATTAGAAATTTAAAAAAAGAAAAACCAACAAAAAACCCCCCAAAACAAACAAAAAGCCACCAAAAAACCAAAAAGGCAGTGAAAACGTGGTGTGGTGGACAAAGACACATGCCTTCCTGGGTTGAAGCTTTACTGTCTGTGGTATTGCAGCCAGTTTCACCAGAGCAGCAAGGGCAGAATGTGTCAGAAGGGGATTTTTTTCCAAGGACACATTTGCTTCACTCCTGTGTAACCAGGTTTATAAGTGGGTTCACTCTCCCCAGCTTTTCAGGTCCCCCCAGAGCTGTTTTCTGCTGAGGCATTGGACAAGGTGATGTATTGCAGGGATCAGATTAGTGTGAGCTTGTTGGAGGACGAGGCTATAATGAGCACTCAGAGTGTGACGTAACCCCCATGTTTAGAAAGGAATCCTCCTTCCGTGTGGCTGAAACGTACACTTTTGCAAACCTAGGAATGGGGCAGTTTCCTAGAACACTCCCACTAATGACATAAACCCCCTTTTTGGATCAGGAACCATTTAGAATGCTATGATGAGAAGAAGTTACCTCTTTAGCTATTGAGCAAGACTTTGCCTATATTAGTATTTTGTATTAAATCAAAAGACATCTGTTGACATTTGGATGCACAAAGGATTAGACGTGATCAGAAAAAAATGCAGCATTCATGAATCAGGAGGGCATTGCTCTGTAGACTCAAGCTTAGCACACTCAGCTCTACAGCTGATTCGCATGCCCTTCACAAAATCACCGAATGTGTTGGGTTGGAAGAGACCTTAAAGATCATGTTGTTCCAACCCCCTTCAATGGGCAGGAACACCTCTCACTAGACAAAATTGGTCATAGCTCCATCCAAGTGGCCTTGAACATTTCCAGGGACGGGGCATCCGCATCTTCTCCTCAGCCTGTTCCAGTGCCTCAGCACTCTCACAGTAAAGAATTTCTTCCTAATATCTGATCTAAACCTACTCTCTTTCATGCCTGTTATCCTATCAGGTCACCCACCAGATACGGTGGAGCAGAGATATGGTGGTTCTCCAAGATTTTCATGTACTTTCCTGTGCCTTGCAATCCTCACTTCAGTCTGAAAGTGAACTGATTTAAGTGCTTAGCCAAAACCAAAAATACTCTCTAGGCCGTTCAGACAGACCCGCTGTACTCAGCTCTTGGGACACAGCTTAGCTGGCTTTGATTCCCATTCCATTTTCTGCATTGCACAAGAGGAGGAAAGCAGTTCCAGAGGACAAATGCTGTGTGGCTGATATCCCGTATGGTTGGCAGTGTTTGAAGCTGAAGCCAACAAATTTTATAAGTCTCATAACAGAGAATGAAATAATTCACCTGCTTCCTAGACAGCATTCCATGCATATGGCTTATGATTTCATCTCACACAGAAGGACATAAATGTGCTACATGTACTGGCATTTCATGGTGCTTAGGGCATGTCTAGTGTCTGCTGTTGAGTGCATAACCTATACAACAGTTGTAAAAACATCTTTCCAATATGTGCTACTACTTTTCCTTGAAACATCCATGTAATGCTCTGGTCCATCAGACTTGCAAAGCCACCATTGATGTGAAGACAACATAGATTTCAGAATTGCTGTCTGCCCTGCTTGCAGTTGTGAAGTGCCATGGAAGGCTGGCACCTCTGCAAAACATTTGAAATGTATGTAACTATTGTAGGGAGTTGATACTGACATCCTATTGCTGTGCAGCTTTGTGTATATTTCAGACATGAGGTTGTTGTTTTTTTCCTTATCCATGTAATAGAGGGAAAATAAGATCAAACTTGTATGTCAGCAGGCATGGATTTAATGATTAACTTTTTAATGGCAGATCCTGTCTATTTACATTCTACGATATGACTTGCTGTATGTATTAATGGATTCTATCCTGACTTGCTGTACGTATTCATGTATTTTACAAGTTTCAATAGCTGATCTGTGAGGTCAGATGTTCAGATGTTTGTACAGACAGGCACAGACCTCAAGGTGTTTGTCTTCATCTTGGTAGTGAGTTTTCTGTCTCTCTCTTTATTTCTGTTCCAGTTGTTTGCTGTCTATATCAAAGAGGTGGAAAAATGGAAGAGTATTTGACAGAAATCTCTGTGGAATAGATTCTGAAATGCACTTATGAGGGCTAAGTACAAATTTTATCTTTTCCCCTGCCTGCAGCAGTTTCAAGGCTTCAGTAATTTTTAATTAAAAGAGAAAGTCAGGCATTAATGACTTTATTAATGACTCAGCATTAAATAGTTGTGCACAGTGTAACTGACACCTGTTTCACAGAAGATTTTGGCATTCCACTGTGAGGAACAAACTAGATCATATCCTAGCAGGTGTGGCTTTGCATTTGTTAGCAGGACTAATAATTCACTGTTCTATAAGATGCCCTGTTGCTTTGATTTCCATTAGAACAGAAATATTGTGTATGTCATAGAAAAGGATACCAGAATGAGGCAAATGAGATAAGGAAAGTGAGAGTTAGATCCACCTTGATATATTGTACATAGCAGAGATGTAACAAAAATACTGATAAAGGTCTGTTAAAATGAACAATTGATTCTGGTCACGCTAATGAAGGAGAATGGCTGAGGGAAAAAAAAGTTAAAATAGACAACAGGACTCTTAAAAAAATGGCTGATTTTCAGTCCATGCTATCACAGAAGGATGGAATATCTCAAATTGTGCTCAGAATGCATTTCACTTGCAGACTAGCTGTGATCATAGTATCTTGTACAGAATTTCACTCTGCAAAGTGAGGAGGAATTTTGCTTTGTAGTTTCTGACAGCCTGGGTATAGCAGCTCTAGCACCCACATTTGTGTGGTGGGACATAAATGCACATGTAATGTCTCTTCCCAGTTCCAGTCTGTAAATTTCTCTGAGGTTGTTCCAAGATCAAAACTAGACCAGGAGAAAAGCCACCAGACTAAGATCAGGATCTAAAGAGGACAAACATGAATCAAAGCAGGAGAAATTAGGAGAAAATAATAGAAAGCAAAGTGATAAGAAATCCTCCTGTTTAAATGAAAGATGTTGGAGTGACAAGTTTTGCATTGGGATAACTTCATGTAGCAGAGCACATTGTGGTCCTGAGAGCAAGAGCAGAGAGCAGCAGCAGGGGTGGTTTCCCTGCTGGGCTTTGGCTGGGGCTGCAGCATTCACCCAGCTGAGATGGGGCCAAGAAGGCCACCAGCCACTGTGCTCCTGAGATCCTCTCTGTTGTCAAGCAGCAGATCAAGGAAGGACGGCATCTTTCTGAGTTGG